>CM067066.1:35466408-36066408 GCA_033980235.1 Diadema setosum | reverse complement strand
ATAATAATAATAATAATAATAATAATAATAATAACAATGACAATGATAATAATAGTCAAGTTTTGTATGATGTATGAAAAATATCACAGACACTATATAAGAATTATCAAATTGCGCTGAATAATATGTATGATTTGTGTTCAAGTGTATGAAATATAATAGCTCTCCAGCATTTGCTGCATACAAAAGTTTTAAGAGTTACGATCGCACTATTTAGAGATCTATCAACAATCATCATACGAACCCCAGTTTACATTGGGGGAAAATTTGAGTGTAGTAACAGCTCAGGGTGACGAGGAATGGGGTTGGGGGTGGGGCTGCAACACCCCCCCCCCCACACACACACACACAATTAAACACTTTTTAGCTCTTCAAACAAAATAATAATTTGGGGGGAAAATCGGAAAAACACAACCCCCAAGTATTTCCAAAGGTTCCGTTCTTATATCCTTAAAGGGGGGCACTATACCCCCGGTCCCGCAGCCCCCCACCATGGCAAACGTTCTGCGGCCTCTGCTATAATTATTAACTTCCGGGAACGTTTGGACTCATTACAGATGCAACTGGAAGTGAAACGTATGTGTCTATAAGTGGCTATAGTACTGGTACAATTAAAGAAAATGCCGAAGATTAGTCGCTTCTCTATAGTTCACCCACGTTATCCTGAGTCACGTTGTACTGTAGAAATCCGACTTCCTGGAGCACATAACCGGCCGAATTGGGCAGGTATTCGGTTATCCAGAGAAACACCATACGCGACGTATCCGAATCAGCCGGGACCCCAGGCACGGGAAGGGGACACTCCTTCTTGCTGTTCAATGGATACACTTCCCCCTGGTCACATGTTGATGAATTCCGGTATGGTATAGGTAGGAAAGAGTAAGAAACATGACGACTGAATAATGTCTTGTCGAAAGCTTTGTTTATGAAGACTCTTAATTATTTTGACGAATTCGGTGATACGCAGATGAAAATGCAAAATGGGCAATGTCCTAAAGAATATCCTGTCTTAAATGTAAAAGTACATATTATTATGATTTAGAAATTGTCTCAAATGAGTAACTCGACTCTGGAATCACAGACATAATACGTTATTATCTTCAGTATGTTAAGTTGCGTGTATCACGTGGAAATCGAAAACTAGAGGAAAGTATAAAAACGAGGAATCATCCAACTTTCTTTCATCACAAAACTTGCGGAAGACTGAGATAGACAAGTTAGGTTTATCGTGATATAATAGTAATTGACGTAAAACGTTTTGAAGCATTTGCAAGATAAAGATCGCTTCAAAATGCCACTTCCGGGTTTCATTCATTTTTTTTTTCTTTTGTTTTTAAGTGGTGCCACTTCCGGGTTTCATTTCATTTTTTTTTATTTCTTTTGTTTTTAACGAAAAATAAAGGGGGCGTGCCCCGGTTGCGCCCCCTCTGGATCCGCCACTGATAGGGTATTTTTACCTTGTGGGCAGTGTTCACAGAACCATTGAAAGTCGGCTGGGCGACGAGGGTGTAGTCTATCTGGGCTGCGTCAAGAAAGGGCGCCACCACTGTTACATGACAGATAGTCCAGGGAAATCAAGTTAGCCTCACTGTTCTCTGTGTTATCACCTAATAGTTTACATAGAGATCTGTGATCAGCATAAACAGAACACTGCGGTATTTGATTTGCATGTGGTTTCGAATGACACCAAAGAGATTAATCACTCTCATGTGTGTCCATTAATATTTAATGTGGCAACATTAATCGTAAGTAATAGGTGATTCATAATGTCGCTAATTTCCGTGATTGTGACATTGATAGTGTGCAGCTGGGAAAGAGGGAGCGGCAAAATATCATGATGATAATGATGACGATGAAGAGGAGGACGATAAAGAAAGTAACTAAAAGAGGAGAAGGAAGAGGAGGAGAAGGAGGAGGAGGAGGAGGAGGAGGAGGAGGGGAAAAACAAAAGGAGGACTGAAGAGAAAAACCGAAGTGAGAAGACTACGAGAGAAAAGAGAATTGAAAGTGTCTCTTTATATTCTCTTTTCATTTCTTTCAGCTCTTTTTGTTTTTTTTTTGGGCCAAGACTAAATGTGTGTGACATTGACCCTTACTTGTCAGTGTCTTCAGTTCATCCTCTAAGTTGGTATTCACGGCGTCCACGATTGTTGAACAGACCTATAGATTCAAGTTGTAAACAATCATACTGGTAGCAATGAGAACAAACTAAAGTATAAATTGTCATTTTGAAGTGCACTGAAACGAAATCATGGATATAACTATGTTATTGATATCGTTCATAATAATATTAAGTTACTATCACTTTCAGAATTATATCTTATTAATAACATATAGACTATCTATAAAACAATAAGATATGATCTTCACCGTAGCACGAGACAAAAAAAAAGGGTAAGTTTTTGTTATCTCTAGTTGGGGTTTTGATGATTAAAATCGAATTTGTCTCGAAACTGCTCGCATTGGACTATAAAGTTGTCAACGCCCTCTCACGTTTATTTATGCTGTTGACATTGTAGTTGATTCTTACAGTTTTTTTTTTGTGTGTGCGTCTTGAAATCATACAATCATCGATAATAAAAGGATGAAGTTTAATAGCTAAAAGTAAATCTATATGATCTGAAATTCCGTTTCAGTGTCTTGCTTATACTTTATTAAGTGAATAGATCACGTACTTCTACGATGGCATGAGGGCGTTGTTTAGACGCTTTGTGGTGGGTTTGTTGTCTTTTTTCTTTGAATCACAGTTTATAGGCATGTGTAAGGTCAATAAATCACTAGTAGGTGAGATATTAACCCTAGTATTCACTTTTTTTTTTCATATTCATTTCGTCATGTCTATCTGGCAACCGTTCCGGGATTGCTTGTAAATAACTCACCTGCCCGTTGAGTGAATCCAGTATCGCGTCTGAGATCTGGTCGTCGAATAGGTTGTAGAGCCAGCTATCAGGCGTAACGGACAAAGGGAATCATATCATCTCGTAATGAATCTAGTATAACTAAAAAAACATGACATCATGTTACACACCGGTTGTCAGCAATCAAATTGGCAGCTATGACCCTCTCCTCACTTACTTCACTGCAAGTACTTTTGTCTTCAAGTTGATGGCAGTAGTACAATATTATAATTCGGAATATCTCATTGACTTTGACGGGTGGTCTGCTTTATTTATATGCAATTAACACTTTCCCATATCTTTAAGAATCAAGGACGGTGGGCCTGTTTACTTCAGTGATGATCCTATCACTATCCTTATCACTATTTTCATCATTCAGTCATCTCAGTCATTGACATAGCACCATGTACTTGTATTGATTATTATCCTTCTGTATATTGGTAGCATGCATTTCATGATTTCATGATCCTGCTCGTAATTTTGAAAAATAAAATCAGCATAACAATGTGGTCTTTTAGTTTTTATCATTCAATTTATGGGAAAGGAGCTAAGAAAAACAGGAAATGATAACGGTACGAACACATACCGAGGTCAAACTGCTTTCGCTTTTGAAGTGAAATAGTCTTTTCCGGCTAACAAAGATCAAAACTCAGTCTCACAGGATCCAAATTTATTGCTCGATATTCTTTCTCTTTGCGGTCACCTTGCTACTGAAGGAAGATAACAGGTTACATTTTGCTAGTGTCAGTGTACCGAAACTGCGTATAATATAAAGACATGACTTTCATCTGTTTCGGTTTCTGAAATGAATTTGAAAAGGGACCAGTAATAAATCAATCATGGAAACCGCTAACACATCACTCTGTCACGAGGGGTTCTCAATGTCGTTATACACTAATCTATCCTTAAGCATTAATTCCTACAAACCTTGCCCCTCCGTGAAGATCGACGTCCATCCCTCCTGCATGAAAGGAACAGTCCGAACTTTTGGAGGAGACGGTGGGACGGCCCGTGGAGTCCACGCCTGTAGTTTGATTTGGAAAAGAAGAGGAGTCGTTAGCTGTGGAACAGGTTGACAATCTAGTAGTCGTCAAACACTGATGATAGAATGCTGTGTTCATATAAAAAAGCCAAAAAAAAAATGATATCAAAAGCGACAGAGTGGTAGCAATATGATGACGAATTTACATGACGAATCTAATTCAACTAAACATGTAAATCCAATTGCAGGGCGGAGAGTTGGCTTAGTCGGTACCGCGTCTGCCTCACGATCCAAAGGGCGCGGGTTCGAACCCGAGTCTGGACTGAGCAATGTTGCAGGTAAGCATACCGTCCCCTCTAGCAAGAGGCAAAACACTCTGTCCCTCGAATAGGACATAAAATGGAGGTCCCGTGTATGAGAGAGTAACAAATATATTTTCAATTGTTAGCTGAGCTAACCTATTAGCATAAGAATGTTGACAGGTGCCGGGTTCGAAGCTTTCGCAGGCGGAGAGAGCTGTGGAGCTCACTGACCTAGTTCGACACGCAGCAGAACGGACGTCTTATTCCTTCTCGCTTCAATTAATTTCGTGCACTAGCGGCAATGTGACTCTGCTCTCCGAAATCAAAATGTCGGACCAGGAATTCAGCAGAGAGCAAGACCACACCCTGGGTTCTGATGTCCCCACAGTTTGTCAACCCGCAACACTGACCCCGTCATTCGTGAGCAACGCTATTAAAGAGGCCTTCGGTTCCTTTAAAGAGTATTTTGACTCTTCCATCGCCCAAGTGAAAGAGGAAAGCGAGAAAAAGCTTTCTGCCGCTTCCACGGAACTTCAACAACTAAAAAGGGCGTCGGAATTGTCATTTCGTTTCAAGGGCAATAGAGTTCAATTCGAATTCAACTCTAGTTTGCAGGAAAAGCTAGAGAAGGGCGTGGCCTTACTGGAGGAAGGCAAGCACGTTGCTGCCCTTTCCAAGTTGAAAGAGAGCATAGCCGACATCAGGAAAAGAAAGAAGTTAATCAGGCTTGCTGATAAATCTGATGCAGGTTAGTGTTCTAAAAGAATTATAAACATTCTTGTGAGAGGTTCTAATCGTTGGTGTGATAATGAGGAAAGCGAGGGAGCGGAGCGCCTGGGCTAGAATGTACGTAATTGTAGAAGTGAAATTGAGTGATTGTTGCACACTGTGAAAAATTGAAAAATTGTATGATCATGTATGGAAACACAAAAAAAAAAAAAAAAAAAAAAAAATGTGGGGGGAGGGGGGGCAAATGCCCCCCCCCCCCCCCCCCCGCTGGGTACGCCGTAAGGCCATGGCGATAAGGGCTGAACACTCGTTATGGAAATTCCATGATATATTATATATATATACAACCTGCAAATTGTATCGTGACAGAAATATGCATTACATTAAGCAGGCTGCTGCTATTATGTAAGTAAGTTTCAGTCTGTCAGCTTCGGTGAATTCTTGAATATGTGATTCTCTACAAATTATTTAATTGTTATGCAAGTAGCACTATCTCATTTTATAGGGTGGTCAGCAGTTGACGAATATCTGAGCGATGACCTTGCAAGCGATTCTGAGGATGAAAAACGTATCAGGCAGGCACAGGCAAGGGCGGCGAGAAAACGCAAATCGTCTCGGAACATCCCAGCCGCCAAGGGCAAACCTCCGAAGAGTGATGGATATAGGACTGCAAGCCCTTCTTCTGGTCACTTTTTTCGCGGCTTTAGCGGAAAAAGTAGATACGCTTGTGGGGGTACCGGTAACTCCCCCACCCTTGGTTGGCGAGGGGCCAGCAGTGGGCCAAAGTCGACAGATTTCTGCTTCGCGTGCGGAAAGCAAGGGCACTGGAGAAGGGGGTGTCCAGGGGCCGGTAACCAAGGTCCCCCGATCAGGGATAACATCGCGCAGCAACGCTAATGGTCCTGCTTCTACGGAACAAAATGAGCAAGGTAAATTAGTTGATCGTTTAATCCGTTGACTACGATGCACGAGTTATCTCGTGATAGCCGTTCTCCACTCAGATACCTAGCATGAGTTATCTCGTGAAAAAAAAAAAAAAAAAAAAAGGAGCCCTTGAATGCACACTTAAAACCTAGAAATTCACATATAGTGGAATGTTAATCTGACTGAAAATAACATTCAGTAATTAATGAATCAAGGGAACTGACATAGACTTCCCTGGGGTAACACCTTAGACATTAGAAGTGAAAATGGGGTGGAAAAGTCAACAGCCAAGTCCGCCCTGTTAATGCGGTTGTATCGAGCGAGACTCGCGTATTCAACTAGACCGTAAGCAACGGGACAACTGTGTTCTCAGCATGATTGCGTTGAAGAACAATGAGATGATAGTGTATGAGAGAGGTCGGAGGAATAATTAAGAATGCTGTCACCAATGATGAATGGATAATGTAGTCTACTTCTTGTTGGAAGCGGGCATAACCAATTCGTGAGCTAGTACTTCTGATCTGCGTTCTCTTGTGATTTTACCACGTACAGGCGTTCGGTATGACACGCTGCATGGCGATGGCGCCAAGTTAATCCAGTCTTCCCTGAAAGACGAGTTGGAAACAGCTTCCGGTACTTCTCGAGATATTTCGGAGACAGACTTTAACTGCCCTAGCGCAGCTAGCAGTATCGCTTTTGCTGAAAGTGAACGGTACGAAGAAGAATTTTACTTAAACAATTACTTTGAATATGAGCAAGGTAGCTCAGAACCGATAGTCAAAGGAAGACTAAAGGCGTCAATACAATTTTGGAAAGACATTGGTGCATCTCAATTTGTGTTAGATACCATTGAACACGGTTACATGTTACCGTTATTGCAGACTCCTCCCCGACTAGAATCAAGAAACAATAAATCTGCCTTGTCTCACCCTGAATTTGTCAATGAAGCGGTTCCTGATCTATTAAAGAAAAAACTAATTGTTGAGTCTTTTGTTGCACCCCATGTTGTTAACCCCCTTTCAGTGTCAATTCAAAGCTCTGGTAAAAAGAGACTGATTCTTGATTTACGTTTGGTTAATAAATATTTGTGGAAGGACAAAGTTAAATTTGAGGATTGGAATATAGCACTTACTTATTTTAAAAAGGGAGATTTTATGTTTTCATTTGACCTTAAGTCAGGTTATCATCATTTTGATATTTTTCAGGACCATACTCGCTTTTTAGGATTTAGTTGGGATTTTGGTAATGGTCCTAGATATTATACTTTTCAAGTATTGCCGTTTGGCTTGTCCACAGCTCCGTACGTCTTTACAAAATGCCTCAAACCGATTGTTAACCATTGGCGAAGTAAAGGGATATTCATTGTTTTGTATTTAGATGATGGTTGGGGTCGTGCTGCTTCGTTTGATACATGCGAAGCCGTGGCCAAGGCAGTGAAAGATGACATATTAAAAGCAGGTTTGGTACCTAATGTCGAGAAATCGCAGTGGATCCCAGTCCAGTGCTTGGATTGGCTTGGGTTAACATGGGATAGCAGTATTGGTTGTCTAAAGATTACCAAGAGGAGGATGAAGGACCTGGAGTCATGTTTGGACACTTTTCAGACACGTTTGCCAAATGTCTCAGCAAGAAAAATAGCGGCTATCGCTGGAAAGATCAATTCTCTTTACCCAGTAGTGGGTGCTTTAACTCAGTTAAAAACTAGATTTATGCATTATGAAATCATTCGCAGAGATCATTGGGATAAAGAGTACAATATAGACAGTGACAATAACTTGATTGCCGAGTTATTTTTCTGGAAGGAAAATCTTGTCATCCTTAATGAACGCATGTTGTTTGAATATTCTATTCCACAGACCATTGTATACTCTGATGCCAGTAAGTCAGGCTGTGGAGCCTGGATTGGTGAGTGTGCTGGCATGAAAATGGCAAGAAACTGGACTAAACTAGAAATGTCGAAAAGCTCCACTTGGAGAGAACTTATGGCGCTAAGTTTGGCGTTGAAATCATTTGCACCCTACTTGAGAAGTAAGGTTGCGAAAATAATTACAGACAATAGAGGTGTAGTCTCTATCGTGGAGAAGGGTAGCATGATTGCAGAATTGCACGAGCTTAGCTTGGACATTTTTAATTTTTGCAGAAAAAGTAGGATCACTTTACAGGTTCACTGGGTTCCCAGAGAGGAGAACCGTTGTGCAGATGCACTTAGTCGGATTATTGATTTCGATGACTGGGGAGTTTCTGTCGAATTCTTTAAATTTTTGGATGAGTTGTGGGGGCCCCATACTGTTGACAGGTTCGCAGATGATTCTAATTTCAAATTACCAAAGTTTAATTCTAAATATTGGTGTCCTAATACGGATGCAGTAGACGCGTTTTCGCGCGATTGGGCGGGCGAGAATAATTGGCTGGTGCCCCCTATCGATAGTATTGGGCAAGTTTTGAATCACGTTAGAGTGTGTTCCGCTATGGGAACTCTAGTTGTGCCATATTGGCCTTCTGCCCCATTTTGGCCCCTTTTGTTTTCGGAGAATAGAGAATCTCGTTTATTGATATCGCGTGTAGTAAAGATTGATAATCCGGAAGGAGTTTTCGTTCAAGGCAGAAATAGGAATTCTATATTTGGGACAAAGAAATTCCAAAGTCCAGTGTTATGTGTACGATTGAATGGGGTGGCGAGCGGCAAATGAAAATTCTGCATAATTTCATAACGTATCAGTCGTAGGACTATATCATGGCATCAGCCGCCTGACTATGGAACCAGCCGCCTGGCTATGGAATCAGCCGCATGGCTATGGAATCAGCCGCATGGCTGTGGAATCTGCCGCAGGGCTGAATGAAAGCTATGCAGCTTTCCTTCCGCGGTTTGATGAATTTTTATGCTGCGCTTGGCAGCGGCGAATGAAATTCATCAAAAATTTTAGCCGTTGGGGGCTATACACCATGTTGTTTAGGTGTCGAATGTATAGCATGTCTTATAATGACCACACAGGATAGGTGTAAGTTGTGCTATTCCTCTTTTTATATTCCCCCCAGATTTTCGCCACAGGACGAATATGGTAAAACATTGACCAAGATTTTGGCAGCTTCAAGAGCTGATAACACGGTTTATAAATACAAGAGAGCTTGGTTAGCCTGGGAAGAATGGTGTACGCAATCTAAGGTAAATTCAGCTCTGGCTGAACCAGAAGACATTAGTCGATACCTCATTCATTTATACCAAAGTGGTGCTCCTTACTCCAGGATGGAGTCGGCCTTTTACGCTATAAAATGGCATTATGACTGTAATCCCAAGGTACACACTAACCCGTGTGATCGGAAGTTTCTACACATTGTACTTCAAGGATTGAAGAAGCTGCTGTATAAACCAATTGTAAAAAAGGAACCTATTACACCAGAAATTTTGAAGGCAGTTGTAGAGAAATATAGTTCTTCCACTAGTTTAGTGGATATTCGTTTATGTGCTATGATACTGATTGCATATGCTGGATTTCTACGATATGACGAACTGATAAACATTCGTAGGTGCGATCTTGATATGTATGCTTCCCATGTGAACATTTTCATTATGAAGAGTAAAACTGATATTTATAGACAAGGAGCATGGGTCCTCATAGGTGCTACTAATACACCAACCTGTCCAGTTTCGGCCTTGCGGAAGTATTTGTTGGCTGCGGAGTTAGATGATCCAGCTGATGAGAAATTTCTTTTCAGACCCGTCAATTATTGTAAGTCCAAAGAATCCTACAAATTAAGGGATGGACAATTGTCATACACTAGGTGTTTGGATCTGTTACGGGATGCCCTGTCAGCAGTGGGTTTAGAACCGAAAAAGTTCGGCATGCACAGCCTTCGAAGCGGCGGTGCTACAGCGGCCGAAAAATTTGGAGTCCCAGATAGACTGTTTAAGAAGCATGGTAGATGGCGTTCAGAAACTGCCAAGGATGGATACATTAAAGATAGTATGAATGATCGTCTCTCGGTGTCTTTGAATTTGGGCCTCTAAAACATTGCGTATGGATATTACGTTGATTGTATATGATAACGTTATAAGCGAATAAACTGCCTTGTTTATTCTGCACTATTATGAAGCATGTGAGATATTACTGACACATTGTTTATGGAATGAAACTTGGATTAAAATCTCCTAAATGAAATTGTATGCGTTTTGTTTCCTTGTTACCCGTTCTTTAATTGACTGAGAGGGGAGGGCATAGGAATAGCCCTGTCTTGCCGTCGAAGCTTGGTGCTCCCCTAGGATTCAGGTATTATGTATATATTATGTTCTTTTGCAGGTTCGCATGCGTTAGGGAAGGGAGGCGGGATTGAAAATAATTTATTCACGTTTGAGTAGCGAATTAGGGAATAAATATATTTTCAATTGTTAGCTGAGCTAACCTATTAGCATAAGAATGTTGACAGGTGCCGGGTTCGAAGCTTTCGCAGGCGGAGAGAGCTGTGGAGCTCACTGACCTAGTTCGACACGCAGCAGAACGGACGTCTTATTCAGAGACGGAATTGCGACGTCCATCACTGGTATTGTCGGGACGGCCTGCAAGCTCAAGATAGAGGACCATATGACCAGGACGAAACAGCTGTCGGGATAAGAGCATCGGGAGGCGGTATTGGTTCCGGCATGTCAAGAAGCAGTTCGTGAGGGTGGTTTCCAGGCGCGTACGTAAGTCATCAGTTCTCTCCGTCCGTTCTGTCTTGCCGTCGAAGCTTGGTGCTCCCCTAGGATTCAGGTATTATGTATATATTATGTTCTTTTGCAGGTTCGCATGCGTTAGGGAAGGGAGGCGGGATTGAAAATAATTTATTCACGTTTGAGTAGCGAATTAGGGAATAACTCATGCACGTAAAAGATCCCGCTTGCGCTTGCGCATGGAAGACCAGCTTAATATGGGCTATCCAGCCATCTTCTCAGATGAAAATGAACAAACAAACAACATGATAGATCGGCTATGCGATATTTCTCATAGTCACATCAACATAGAAAATAAAGGATACTTTAAAGGAAACTTGTTAACAATCATTAACTATCGCATAAAATCACTCTAACAGCACTTCGCTCTGTCAAATAATATTGTTCGAAAGAGTTCCTGCTTGTGGTTTCAGGCAGATATGAATTTATGAAGGGATCTAACCAATCTCGTATCTCGTTGCCCGGAGTTGCGCACGCAAGTCCGATTTATCCGCAGCCAAGTTTTGAGCATGACCAAAACTTTTTCCGGGTGAGTCGCGGGGATTGCCCGCAGAGGTCCACGCAGAACGCCAGGAGGAGGCCCTTAGCGGTAGCACCTCGCAGGCAACTCCCACGCAGGTGCTTCGCAGTCTCCATATAATTATGGAGACTGCGAAGCACCTGCGTGGGAGTTGCCTATATATATGCGGCCAAGATGATGACATTTTGTCGGACTTCTGCAATTCCCTCAGAGGGATTCCTTCACCGAGTTGTCAGCCCTTACTCGCCACCCATGGGCCTAATACGCAGGTCACACGGAAGTAGAACGTAAGTAGCACGGGTCCAGCAGATAAGACGCATGTGAATCTTGCCTAAATCCTTGTCCGCTTGCAAAAATTGTCATGGGTGCTGGAAAATCCCCACACGCAACAAGGCCGCCTAGCTTGCCCGGAAAGGTGTGACAGGGCCTGAACATGGCAGCGGGTGAATAGAACTTGTATGAGCAACTCCGGGTAACTACGGGTGAGATCCGTGCTAAGCACTGTCATGTGCGGGTCACCTGCGGGGATCTCCTTGTAGTGAAAATTGTTCTTCGCAAGTCGCACGCAAGGCTTGCCCGGAAAGTTGTGACACGTCCTTTAAGAATATAAATATGATTATCAGTTGTTATCCGATCACCAAAAATCGTTGTGTGCCAACATAAAGTATGGCTGCGTCCATTGACGTGCATCCGCATCGCCATTGTATTTTTGACACCGTGGTCACTTCCGTAAACCGAGTCTCGCTGCTGCTATAAGCACGTATTAACTCAAGCTAACTTGCATAAAATGCTGTCACATTGAAAGACTTGGTATTGTTGCCTGGTTATTATCTCTTATCTGTAAGGCGCATAACATTTGCTGAATAAGTATTACCAGTAGTGCCTATAACATTGAAAACAAACAAACAAGCTCAGTCGGAAGTAAAGGACGCAGCAGGGATGTTGATTCTTCTTTATTTCTCTAAAAGTATATAGGAGTTAAAATATAACAAAAAAGTTACATTGTTATTATTGTCAAGATATTCAGTCACCTGCCTCGCTTCACAATCAAGTCACGATCCACGCATGAAGCTATGTAGTAGCGCCAAGATCCACGCTATAACGTCTTACATAACTCTTTAGACATTGACTCTTGACAGTGCTAATACCCTATATGGCTCACACCTGTAAATAAAATGGACTGTCCCAGACCCCTTCACAAATTCGTTCCAAAGATACCAAAATAAATGAAGAAAAAAAAATTAATTAAAAATCAATGATGTAGTTTGGCAAAAAACTGAATAGCTGTAGACATTGAGTATGAATTCCTCTACAAACTGCATTTTGGTTGGAAGATGAAAGCTTCTCTGATGGAATTTGAGGGGACTATATTTCATTTGGTACGTGTACGGAAAAGAAGTGATTTTTTTTGAGTGACAAGAACTCGTAGTCTGGCTTTGCGGACCCTTGGACAGAATTAAAGCAGAACAACCCACCCTGGAAATTTGATGGATGAAAGGGTATATCTCACTTATTCAGGTTAGTGAAGATGAAACACCTCATTTCTCCCAGCTATTTTACAGAATTTTTTGAAATTTGAATTTTAACACACGTCTCTATGGGGAATTATTTACCCGTGTGAGCCCTATAAACATCCTCAAGCTAAGAATCTTTGTCTATAGATTCCACGAAGGGATAATTGCGACTTACCAACTCTCAGAGTGAGAGACAGGGTGATGGATGAGGCCTTAGCGTCAAAGGACCCGGAATCGGAAATATGGATGCTGGTGGGATTTCATAAGATTTCACAAGACGAACAGGTTTTAAGAGGACAAAATGGTTATGAATCGTCAGGAGGAAAAAAAAATCTATGAAACCACGGCATTCTCCGTGTGTGCACATGACTGATGAAAAAGTCTTATCGTCACTCCAGCTTTGTTAAATGATACAGAATCATGGTGGCAGGTCTATCAAGTTTGCACGGTTTCTATTTATATTTTCAATTCTCTTCTCATTGTTGATTCTGTTTCTGTTACGTTTTGTTTGACTTATCATGAGTCATTCGGAATGGAGGTTCAAAGTGCATTATCATTTTTGAGAATGCAAACATGTGCTTTATACGTATTGTCTCGTAATACATGAAGTGATTGTTTGAACTCATCATGTCAGTCATGTTGAATTAATATGAAGAGTATACAAAGACATACATTTCTTTATACAACCACAATGTATTACGATAATTGCAGGGCATCTGGAAAAACAATTGATATGTGAAACATTATATGACTATTATTCTTCTTTTATTTTATTAAGAAACAAGTCAAAGGCAACAATAAAAGGTGATATATTCAGATGTCCAAAGGAATGACTCAAATTGTTACACACTGAACATAAGATAGAACATTTTACAACTATTTTCCATACTATATCCTAGGATTTAAATTAAGAGAAAGAAGACAGTTTAAGTTGTCTTCCTGTCACGTTCTACTCTTTTCCGAGCAATCTATTAGGTACACGTACGATTGTTTGTTAATCTTACAACTTATACACGTGGATCAATCCATGCTTTTTTTCTTTTGCATGATCTCTCGATGGTTAGCTTTTTCCATTTATCTAAACGTTTACTGCAGTATAGGAGTGCATTCATTGTAACTCTTACTTTGATTTGCGAGAAGTCTTTTATGTTTGTTTTCTTGTTTGTTTTAATCACTCACAATCCCGTGGTCTCATAGTGCCAGTCTCCGTGCACAGAGAGGGAAACTCCACTGGTTGTTAGGCGGAGCCCTCCGGCTGATGGGTCGGGTGTCAAGGATGACGTCGGAATGGCGAAAGAGGTGATCCGTATGCTATGAACACGGGAGAGTATGTAAAGTAGGAATTACTACTTTATTTCAGTGTCCTGTGCGTCTTGTCATTTAAAGTGAAAGAAAGAAAGAAAACAAAAACAGGCATGTGTACCAAACAATTATCAAGAGAATTATTCATTTTGACTTTAGGGACCTTTTAGTAGTTGAGGAATGAAAGCAAAATGGTCTATAGCTTCAGCAGAAAGAAAGAAAGAGAGAGAGAGAGAGAGAGAGAGAGTGTGTGTGTGTGTGTGTGTGCGTGTGTGTGTGCGTGATTAAGAGAAAATACAGAACTTATTCACGAGCTAACATGCTTATAAATAGGAGCATACTAACATTATAACAATCATGTCATTACAACAGCACCATGTTATAATTGCCACAATCATGTTATCATTATCCCAATTAGGTTATCTTTAAAACAATCAGGTTATCTTTAAAACAATCAGGCTATCTTTAAAACAACCAGGTTATAATAATCACATTATTGTAAATACAAGCTGTTGGCAAGGAGTACTATTTTTATGAATATGTAAATCATTTTTGAAGCTATCCTTGGAATTTCTACGTGAATGTCAACAGCAAAATCACACCGACAGCTAGCATAGACCTTCACACATTCCCTCAATTTTGATCTGAACTGCAAGAAATAAATTCTGTTGATTACTTGGACACTTTATACTCGATGTCACCGATCCCGACGTCGGCTTTGCCGGTGATGTCGGGTATAGTCAGCTGTTGGATCTGTTTCTGGAGCATCTTTATCCCTACGTCTCGGACTTGAAACATAGAGACAAAAAAAGAGAAATATATGTCGCAATATTGCGTACAATGTCGTATCACATTTAGCTCTAAACTTAGAGAACAGCTCTTACACTGATATAGCTACTTTAACATTTAATTCATTTTCTGATATCATCATTTTTTTTTTATGATTATCACTACCATCTCCAATATCGTATTATAATCATTGATTGTGTGCGTTTAGATTTATTGAAATTGGCCACTACCTAAAGGTATGTGTAGTTTTTATTGAGACGGGGATTCAGGCAGAGATGGTCGAGATATATATATTGAAATGAAATGAAAAAGAAATGAAATTTACTCATATTCCACATAATGGACATTATATCATAAATATACAGGGTATAATACAGAGTTGACATTATATCATAAATATACAGGGTATAATGCATAGTTGACATTATATTATAACTATACAGAGTATAATAAATTATATACAAAATATCGTGATTTTTTAGACAAAATTACAACATATCAAAAAAAAAAAAAAACGAGGTCCTGATAAAAGGCGGGACCCACCTTTTATTAGGACCACTTTGTTTTACTTTGTTTGTGGATATCTCTGGCATTTGAAAATTGCGATTTTCATCAAATAAGCTTTTCATTCCCCCTAGAATGGTATTTTTCTAAATATTTTATATAAGTGGTTTCTATTTATCTCGCAAAAAGTTAAAACCTGAATCCCTATCTCAACCAGAACTACACTATCCTTCAATGCTTATGAGCAAGCTACCACTATACCAATGGCTTAATTGAGTCCCTTCGAAGGACTAGGCACAACGAAGACAAAGTAAATTGCAGTGGTACCACCGCTACTCTCAGCAGGGCTCTCGAACCAGTGCATGTCATAATCATTGATGCCCAACGGATACCCTAGTCGGAAGGACTTGACCCTATAACAACGTGGGCTGACAACTATCAAGTGTGTTAAATATTTTATATTTTGACCGGTTTCATATAGCCAACTGGAACAATTGCAGTTCAGAAATATAAATCAGACGACAAAGTTTGATTTTCTAGCTTTCTCCTGTGGCAGAGGATCTGCTCCATAATGAAGCTACTAACTGAATAACCAGTAGGCTATGATATATGAATTTGGCTGACCCGAGGACCACGAATGACTGAAATGAAATTGATCGATATATTAAATAGGCAACAAAGGACCATCAGCTTCAGGCAATGGGGATAAAGTGCCTTGCCCAGGGGCCCAGGCTGCCAGGGGTCTCGCACGGTACCAGGGACCTTATTGTTGAGAAGTCATTGATCTCTTATTATGTTCGTAGTACAGGTATTAAAGAGACTCACGAAAGTCGAGGCCGTTCTGAGTGATGCGAGCTTTAAACCCAGGATTCTTGTTCCAGTCCGAGACGAAAACCCCGGCGGGAATCTTCGGGAAGCCGAGAGCCGGAAGGACGGCTAGGACCAGCAAGAAGACGCCGGACACTCGCAACATCTTGAGGCTGGTGACTGTGATGTATAAGGCCTCTATAGACGTGTTGCAACAATGAGTTACGTGCTCACTCTCCTAGCACATCGGAGCCAACTGAATCAGGAGCGAGCTCGCTGTAATCAGGAATTGCTACAATCAACTCAGGTGCCGAAGTCGCGCAATGTATTGCTGAACACACTCTAATATTGTTTCCTCTCCACTACTTCCCTTTTCACCCAGATCGGCAGTTCAACATTTGGATTCCCAAATCTTGTCCTGAGTTTCACTTCGACAAGGAAGCTGCGGTTCCAACAAGGAAGTAACTTCAATAAATTGATCTCGTGCTATAACTATGATAACTTGCTGGCAAACCGATGTATGTGATACATTATATTTCATTATTCCGAACATGAGAGTTGTAGTGATGTAAGCCAAAGGGGATTTTTACTATTGTTTTATTTAGTGCATCACTCAGTAAGCTCTTGGAATGGGGTGTGTATAGGTGCGACGTAATTGTGTGATATGAAAAGGCGTGTGTGCGTTTTGTGTGATCTGTTTTGCTTGAGGTCGCATAGTTATGTGTGCGTGGGCCACATACTATTGTGATCTATGAGAAGGTTATCATTTAATTTTATTGCTTAGTGTTTATACAGCAAAATATAATGATTTCAAAAGTCAAACATAGTATCCCATAAGATTTTCATGACTTTTTTTTTCTCCCTGCTGAGATTGCACTTTGAAACTATTTTAAGCGCAAAGGAATGCGTTCATAAAACCGAACCAGTGTAAGTAGGATCATTATCAATGACCTCGAAATCCGAATTCAGAGATCGCAGTAGAATATAATTATTGTGGCTTGACAGGTAGACAGACGTCCCAGTAAAATAATCCAGCATGTATATATGATTATAATTGATAATGATTACAATAATTATTATGGAGCCATATATATTCATACATTTAATACAGTAAGTAAGAGGGTAAGAGAGAGTGAGGTTTTCCCCTCTACAACAGTGGGAAAAAATGAATTTTTGTTAAATCTGAAAATTACGTTTCAGTTGTACTAAACCATACCTGGATCTATATATATCGATGAATACTACATGCATACAAACGTATATATATATATATATATATATATATATATATATATATAGTGAGTGTGAAAGGTGTGTTTTCAGTTGTTAAGCCCCTGGGCCGTCGCATCTTAGTAGTGTGTAGGTGAGAGAAAGGATGAGACGATAGACGTAGCTTGAATCCTCACAGTTTGATTTTTATTCTCAAGCTTTCGGGCCCTGCCCTTTATCAAGAGATGTGATGTACAATTCACATTTGGGCTGGTTGCATATATATGTGTATATATATATATATATATATATATATATATATATATATATGCATACATATATATGTATATATATACATGTATATATATATATATATATATATATATATATATAATATATATATATATATATATATATATATATATATATGATACATTATGTGTAAAGTCTTTATGAAGAGCTTGCTTCCAAAAGGCGCTTAATCTATTAAGTGTATTTTCAATTCTTCATAGTACTATACAAACAAACGCACACACAAAATATGTATATATACACTCAGAAAAAAAGAAGTAAACACTTTTTTCGAGTTCATTTTCATATAAGATTTTGATGAAAATCAATGTATTATGTACCATATTAAAGATAATTAAATCGGCTGTCAACCTAGTATAAATCAATATAAAGGGAAACTTTACGCATGAGTAAAATTTGCACAAAGAAAAAATACATGTTGTCTTTCGCTTGCAAATGCCCTTCAAGATAACAATGATAACAAGACAGTCTAACACAATGAGAGACATGAATGATATAGCAAAAACTAGTTTTTGTTCTCTTTTTATATTTATAACCTCATACAAAATCAACAAAGTGGGAAACTAAAGAGGGAAAATAAGAATTTTCTGTCAACTCAAACTTCAAGTTATATACACAAAGATGATTAAATGAACAGAATATCTTTGTTTCATTCTTTTAATTTAGTAATCTGAGAATTTATGAGACAAATTCAAGTTCCAAATATTATTCACAATTTTCCTAATTTGAGAATATTGCTTCTTCTTTCATTTTATTTGAATTTGAATTTGACAGATTATTTTTTTCCTCCATGATTTTTAGCCTTTATTGATCTTTTGAACTTCAAAGATGTTCAGATGTTATAGAGATCATGCATTTTTCTGCAACTAAATTCATGTTTATATTGTGTTAAAGTTGTCTTTTCTTTTTATTGTTACATGGAAGAACATTTTTGCATGAATAACAACTTTTTCAATTTTGCAATGATTACTTTTGTGCCTTGGAAGAGAAAAACAAATGTGTTCGTCCATGCGAAAATTTTCCCTTTTTATTGGCCTACCAGGTTGGTAATTGAATTAACAATTAAATTACCTTTCATATGGTATATACATTAACTTTTCGCCAAATGTTCAACGAGATATATAAAACCGAAAGAGTGTTTGCTTTCTTTTTTTTTACCTAGTATGTATATATATATATATATATATATATATATATATATATAACGACACCTGCATATTCAACAACACAAAAGTGTGTATTATGTTCAAAAAAAACATTTTATTGGAGCGATAGATCACAAACATGAATTAATCATTACAAGATATTCGACTGTATAGACAGATATGAGATTGTCATCGAAAATCCTACTTCTTATCGCTTCTCATTACTTCAGTTGCTACTTGACTGTCTGCAAAGAAACAAGTCCAAGAAGTGAATGTGTAATAACTTTGAACAACTTTATTCTTAGCCAAGCCCATAAACATCTATCTACCCCGTCAGTTCAACCTGTCTAAATGCTGTAAATTCAGTGGTATTGTACAAGCAATAATAATAATAATATATTATATTCATGATTATAAATTACAAATATACAAAATCTACCTCCATTGCAAAGTTATAAAAATAATCCGCGATCAGTGCTGATACACATAAAGAGGACACATCACACCCAGCTTTAGACGTCTCTGTAACGCAGTCAGTCATCATCCCCATCTTATGTTGATATACAGTACACTCGTGAAAGACCATGAAGACAGTACAAAAAGTCAGCTTAATCATTTTTATTGCAACGGAGAGACCTAATTATCTACAACGTGAACAGCGCATCTTCTTTTTTTTTATCAATGTTTTGGATTTAGAAGAGCGTAGACACTTATTTTGCGAGCTGATAATACAGATATACCAAGTTCATTGCATAGAAGACTAACCAAAACAGTGTACGAGAATTCGCACATACCACCTCAAACTCGGTCATCGATTAAAGTGTCACAAACGGTGTTCTATAGTTTGATCACATGGCGGCCGTGAATAATCCTATATTTTTTGGTTGCTTTTTAGATCAGTAAGAAAGAAACAACAAAATTCTCTCATTTTAGAGAGAATGAACAGTGAACGACCGGCCTTACACAACCACGATTTACTTACTTCTTTAGCACGAAAATGTTTATCGCGAGGAAAGCCTTGTCAAGTGAAACCCTGTTAATTAGACTGTAACAAAAAGAAAAGCCTAGCGGCGAAAACAATGTGGAAAATGACGTAAAGATTTGTTGTTGTTGTTGTTCAAGCTACTTGTGCTCGCTGTGTTTAGACTCGGAATGGGTGACATCACTGTGACTTCATTCATAGTCGTCATCCTCACTGGGAAGTGGTCACTCCTCAAAGATCAGGTCTGTCCCAATCTTGATGAAATTCTGGAGTAAAAAAGAAGAAGATGTATTAATTATATATACATGTGCACATAATGTCCAGTATTGAAATCAGTTTGTTATATCTTGTTTGCGAAAACATAGCAAATGTCACAAGAATAACAAATGGAATGAAATGAAATGATGGAATTGCAGAGAAGGTTGTGAGAATGATGCCATGCATGTGTATCACACCAGATACATACTAGCACACAAGACATTTATCATAAACGTTAAATATACACAGTGTGACCTCATAAAAGCCGTCTCACGCTGCAAACAACATATACATTCAAATCACTTTATTCATTGAGACACTTAAATGAAATTGTCACAGAAACTTGGACCAACCACTCACAGTTGAGCTAATGGTGCTCTTGCTTTTAATGGTTTTAAGTGGTCGCAAACGGACATTCACAGAAGACGCAATCAGATTGAAAACAACCGCCAAAACGGGACTATCATCACTCTTGAAGATAACGACGTGATATTGATGATACGAACGGATCCACCTTCATGGAGGTTGAGGAGTTGAGAGAGTGGAGTCAAATGTAATGTAACTAAATCTGTGTTATTGCAGTTTGAAGGGCAAAATGATCCATATGTTATATTTAGTATTGTTGTCGCATTTTTTAAAATATCGGAAAGCTATCACATTGTGGGAAAAGACAGAAAAGGCGGAGAAGACATTAGCACTGGAGAACGCGAATACATTGTAATTCTTACCGGATCATGGGTCACAGTCACGTTGCTGAAATCATCTGCCTGTAGTAACGGCCCTCCAATTCCACCAGTGTCTGTAAAAATTTCTGTTCAGAAGTAAAAGATACACACAATCTCATCGACTTTGTTATGGTGTATTGTCAGTCCTGGTTCGCGTTTGACATTATCAATCAGAATCAAACCAGACTATGGCAGTAAGTGTATAATATACGCAGATTCGGTCATCATAACTGAGAAACTAAACAAACATAAAGTATCACGTTTTCACGAAACTACCATGGTAACCAAGCTGTAAAAATGGAGTAAAATTTTCTTAAGTCATGACGTCATCACCTCGTATTACTCCTACAGTTCTTTTTCATTTTTTTTAAATTCTTATAAAACTTCAGGGGAAAAAATCATATTTTTGCTTATACAATTCGGCAACTTCACGAACTGTTTGAGTGATTTTTTTTTTCTGGATTCGAGGAATTCGAGGATTGTTTTTTTTTTCTGGATTATTACCACACAACAATAATTTCATGCTTATGAATACACAAAAGCAAAAACATAAACATTTTAAGAATAGATATAAAAAAATCTATGAAGCTTTGTGTACAATCCGATTGGAGACTTTAAAGGCGATGACACCTTCACGGCATCTCGTAAGTGCAGTCGAGAGCACAATGTCTTCCCGCAAACACATAAAATTCAAAAATGTCACATCTCTCTAAACTTATGACTCCAACATAAATAAAACGTCTAAGTCATAGAATTCATAGACTGATGTTGCACTTTAATGAAAAAAATAGAGGCTAACACGCGTTTTAACCCTATAAAGTCCAAGGGGGGGGGGGCACATTGTGCCCCCTACCATATTTTAGTTTGCCACGCCTGCACCCTTTACCCGATTTCAACCAAATTTGGTGACTTTTCCTAAAATCTTATTACAAACATTTTGATATATAATTCAGCTATGTCCGATATTGTTGGTTGCCATGTCAACCGTAAACTGACAACGATGTTCGTCAGATTTTGCATGATTTTCTGTTCCAATTTCAGTTAACAATATAATAATGGATGAAATGGGGTTTTTCTTGGCTCTAATTTGCTGAAGGACCAAAATGTGATGTAATTATGGTTGTGAATTACCCGAAAATGATCTTCTTATTATTTCCTTTATTTTTTGTATGACATAGGCAATACACAATAGATATAATAGAAATAATCGAAAATACAGCATTTTTCAAAGACTACCCTTTTATTTTGTGTTATCTTCACACAAGCTTTGCCTGAAATATCATTTGTTTATCATACTATCAATCTGCAAACTCAAAATTCAATATTTTGGAAATATGAAATGTGATACCAATATATATATACCCATTCCAAGCAATATGTCATGGGTTTCATTATATTTCTTTATATTGTAATGAATGGCGCCCCCACATGTTGACCTTGAGAAATGTCAACCATAAGTAATAGTCAAGGTTGACTTGCTTTTCCTTTGTGGTGAATATGAAAATGATTGATATAAGATAAAAACATATATACTGGGGATAAAGAAATAAAAAGAAAAAACATGATTTTAGCGTATTTCCTATGTATTTCTTTATATTTTGGTAAATAGCGCCCTCAGTGGATGACCTTGAAAAATTTCAAAATTTGGGTCATGTAGAGTATGAGTTGCTCTACTTATGTGCCAAATATGACGGTCATACATCATATAATAAAGAAATTATATAGGGGGGGGGGCACAATGTGCCCCCCTTGGGCCTGGAAGGGGTCAAAATAGCTTGGGCTTTATAGGGTTGAAAGAAAGTTTGATAACTTATTAATACTCGGCAGTTGTTCTTAGAACAACACACATAAAATAATATTGATGACTTGCAGTTTGAGGGATACTAAACAAAAACAATGTTGTATGTAATACTTAAAGATTCTCATCATTTTAGGTTCTTTTTTTCTTTGGGTAACACACTTACTTCATTTTTTGATCTCTTAATACGTTCAATGAATGCAAACACACAATATTGCATTATACCATAATGGGGATCACAGATAAAGATAATTTTGGTAACGTTTATGGCATGGGCGACTTACTGTTTATGTGAGGCAGGAGGGAGAGCTTGATGGCCGAATTGACGGCAGTTTCTAGGAAAGTTCCCTGTTGCAATGGTATAAGCATTTAGATAGAAATAAACAAATTGATAAAAGGATAAATATACAGCTGCACATAATAATATTACTGAACGATAAGCAGCCAGTAAATGGCAAAGTGCTATAATCAATAGATAATTGGATGAACATACAAATAGATGAAAAATAATTCACGTCTGATAAAGAAAGGAACATATCACTCACATTCAGTTCGTAGTCATTGATAGGAGTTTTTGAAAATGCAAGTTTAGAGAATCTAGTGTTGCATCAAAAGTTACGAAATATACTCCACCGTAGTTGGCAAAAAGTCATTAGTAACAATAACTATAAACAACAGAAACAACCATGAACACCTGCTCATTACATGGATGTTGTGTGCTTGGACAAGCCTGTACCTACATGACCTAAGAGGGAAGGGGGGGGGGGGGGGTGGTTGGTTGCGTCGGTGCGTACGCATCCCCCCCCCCCCGAAAAAAGGAAGGTCCTTTTTTTTTTCAAAAGAATGTATTTTATAAGTCCCACCACATACGCACTTCTTCAATGTATAATGTAAAAAATGTTTGAAATAATGAGTACAATGCATTTGTGATCCAGTATACGATGTATCTGCGAAATTGCTCAAAAGCTGATTTAAAATTGTCAATACATTCCACCAAAATTGTTCACTACAGGAGGACACCCCTCCTCTGTATGGAATAAAAGATGAAATCTAATCAGTGAAAATACTCACACTGAACCAGCCATCTTCCGTCTTGACCAGAGAAAACTCGGTGCTGCATGAAAATATTATCATGAATTATGATAACTTGCATTTATGTGCATATCTTTCACGTCTGTAATCATATTTATACATATACACAATAAACATTGATAATGTTAATATCGATTTACTAATACAATGAAATATATGTATATATAAAAAGTTAAAGAAATAAGAACTATTGAAAAACCGAGATGATAATGGACATTAGCAGTCGTAGTCTCATACGTAGGAGTTTTGTGTGGAAGAATGCTAGCGCTTATTGTTTATAATGTTCACAGGGAGGGATTATTGCACTCAAAAAAAAGAAACAAAGAAACAAACCAAAGAAACTCAGATACTGCTAAGATGGATTTTTAACATGAAAACATGCAATTAAGTTGATGTCGAAGACAAATATTTACTTTGATAATTTTAGTTTTGTTTTGTTTTTTTGTTTTTGTTTTTGTTTTTGTTTTTTGTTTTTTGTTTTTTTTTTGTTTTTTTTTTTGGGGGGGGGGGGGTAACAAAGAGTAATATCACAGCCAATACCAGTGCGGTGTGGGTTGGAAAACCCACATAATATGTTAGCATCCAAACAAGGGCAAACTTTGGTGTGATTTGCAAATGAAAAATATTCTGAAAGCGCATGGACGGTTGGGAAAAATATTCAGTCCGACAAATATTAAATCAAACACAAATTCAACAACGATCATATCCTTACCAATGAAATGCCTACAGGGACCTACCTGAATGACGTCAGTAACCACGTAGGCCTATTCCCGTTGCCTTTCAAACTCACACCAAACTCGGTCGCTGTAATTGACTGCAAAACGTTTTCAAACAAAAAATAATTAAAATAATTAGTAGCATATAGATACGATAATGGTATACGATTCAGCGTGAGAGAGAGCATAAAAGGCGCCCTCAACATCACTGTCTATCAAGCTTTATCAGTAATATGTGCTGGAGCCATGCAGGGAACATCTCTAGAAAACCTCGAAGTAGAAATTGGGAAAATGCCTCTGGTCCTCCAGGTCGTAGTTTATAAACTGAGAATTTTTCTCACCAAAATGTAGCTCGGGCTGACAAGAAAATGCAGCAGATTTCTGGAGTTTAGATGTAGTCTGAAACAGGCTCATTAAGTTTTGTTTTGTTTGTTTGTATTTTGCTTAATTTTTTTTTTCCGAGGAAAATATTTCAAATTTGATATATTGGTTTTTGAAAAAAAAAAAAAAACGTTTAAAATGTATAAAAAACCCTTAGTGTATATCAAAATTTAAACGACTCATGTAGCGAATCCGCCAATAAAACCATCCGACCAAACAACAACAACATAGTATCAGAAACAAGAGGTCAACAGTCTACATGATGAATAAGGCAGAAATAAAAAAAAAACAGAAACAAAACTTGAAATGTCGCTATGGCGACCTATGCCTCTGCCATAATGCATGATTCTCCCAATAGGTGTATAGTACAATGTCTTCACAATGTGTGATGACAGTTTCACATAACTGGCAAAATATTGAAATAACAGGTTTGTCAGAAATATCTTGAATGTTCACTTTCCTTGAACTGGGTTTGGTATAATTGTCTAAGAGTGCAGGTACACATATTTGGGGAATTGAGGATTTTTACTTGACTTTTGACCGACCCTTTTACAAGTTTATGCATTGAGTTATTCTCAAGGTATGAAGAAAGAGTGTAATTACAGTACAAAATAGTTTTTTTTTTATTTAAACCTGGCCTTTGACCCTTAACCTTTGACGTTTGACCTTCTGGCTGGAAATTTCCCAGACAATCTCCAGTAGGTAATACATGTACATTTAAGTTTTAAAACTAATAATGCAATCATTGCATATACTAGTATATGAGAGAAATAGTAAAATTTTGAGGAATTGACCTTGACCTTTGACCCCCCTGACTATTGACCCATGACTCCTTAGTTCCCTAGATAATCCCTGTACCAAGTTCAATGAAAATATATTGAACCATTTGCGAGAAAAGTGAAATTGTAACATTTTCACCTAACCTTTGACCTTTTGACCTCTGACCTTATGACATGAAACTCTCTCTGGAGAATCTTTACTCAGTAGTACATGTCTACACTAAGTTTCAAGAAAATACCTTCATGCATTGCATAGATACTGGGGAAATAGCAACATTTTTAGCTTTTGACATTGACCTTTTGACCTTTGACCTCATGCCGATGTCACTGAAATCTACTCAACTAATTGCCCCATCATACATCATCCTTGGACCAAGTTTGATGAAAGCTGCTTTATCCAGTTTTGAGTTATCACGGAAACAGATAAATTTTAGGATTTGACCCTGATCTTTGACCTTTGACCTCTGTCCGATTTCACTAAAAAACTAATGAAGTAATTGTCCCATCATACATCATACTCGGACAAAGTTTTGTGAAATTTGCTTGATCCAGTCTTGAGTTATCGCGTAAACAAATAAAATTTCATGATTTGACCTTGACCTTTGGCCTTTGGTTGATTTCACCCAAAATCTAATCAAGTAATTGCCCCGTCATACTTTAAACTTGGACCAAGTTTGGTAAAATTCCAGTCAATATTACTCAAGTTATCGCGTGAACGAATGCGGACGGACGTACGTACGGACGGACGGACAACCCGAAAACATAATGCCTCCGGCACCACTTCGTGGCGGAGGCATAAAAAAAAAGATTAGAAAGAGAGAGAGAGGAAGGAACGCCGTCTGAACGTTTTGCTAACTGGACACATAATATCCCGAATTCACGAAGGTGGTATTAATAAAACCATGGTTTAAACCATGGACAAAAACCATGGAGCACCAAGTGTCGCATGGAATATCTCATTACGAAATCAGTCATTTCGTCGATGAAAATAATTATTTTGTGACGAAATGACAACATTTTGTAACCAAATGAACATTTCGTCCACGAAATGATAATTTCGTTAACGAAACGGTCATTTCGTTTTCGAAATGACCAATTTCTTAACGAAATACTCCGTACGACACTTGGCGTTTCACATGGTTTTTGTCCATGGCTTAAACCATGGTTTCATTGATTTGTATACCACCTTCGTGAATTCGGGCCAATATGCCATGAATGTTGGCAGAGATGTGAAAAGTTGAATGGACTGTTACACTTGGACGAGGAACGAGACATGCCCAAAAATTATATAGGTATACTCTATACTAGTGTGATACCCCAAGAAAATAGCCCCCCCCCCCCATTTTTTTGAAAGTTTAGACAATTGCATTGATTCAAATGACAAGAACATACCCTCACAAACTTGATCCATCCACCCCTAAAATTCGGAGTGGAGTTAACCAAACTGCTTGAAATTCAGAGAAAAATGACATCACTCAGATGGATGTGGTTTTGAGCACACTTTCATCCCTGCATCCATCTTGACTGGACGTGTGTTATCTTTCTCTGCATACAGGTAAGAAATCTTGCTTTTACCCCTTTTCAATTATTCAAAATTATCCCTTCCGATTGGTATAATTGGTGATTTTGTGATATTTAGTGTTTTGTAGTCGAATTGAATGGTTATTCCTTCAGAAAAGAGGAATTCTGAACACCAGTGGTGTTCTCAGCGAAGTTATTGAATATATGTATTTGTATTGACCTATTATCACTTACGACTGGATATGACTGGTATGCTAGTGTTGATGAATAATAGAAATTGTGTTACTGTTATATTTGTGTAGTGATTTAGTAGTTTTCATGAAGTAAGAGTTGAAATTACAACTTAAGCTGATTTAATTCCGGATTAAGTGCTACTTGTGCGAGTGTGAACAAGCCATAGGCTGTACTGTCCTGTGGAAGAGAAAGAGTAGAACGGTCAGTGTAAACACTCTCCTAGGCGGTGCACCGTGCAAGAGTCCGTTGACCTTAGGCTATCTTGGGAATGACTGAAAAGTAACTGATATATATGTTATTCTGACTGAAAGCCCAAATGCCTTAACGAGTGTGCTAATTGTAAATACATGAATACTTGGTATGATGCTAATGGAATAGTAGTGTAGCATTGTGCAGAATGGAAACAGTGACGGATGATAATAGTGTACATTTGTAGATACATGTAGAATAGAGGTAGACACAGAGAGTCGGTGTGAACACAGTTTGGGTGACTCACGCCAACCTCCACACCTTATCGGCCAGAGCTCTGACCACTAGCTCTCTGGACGGAGTGTTTATAGTTGTGGTCAGTGTCTCTCTCACTTTCCCAGCTCCTCAGTTCCTCACTTTTTGGCCAGTTCCTCACTTTGGTATAAAGAAATTAAAAAGGAATCATTCAGGGATCGTCCCCAAAGTTTGGTCTTCGGAGTGACTGTCGTAAAAATTCCGAAATACTTTCGCTTTTGCCTGACGGCAGGGATCATCTCAGATGTTGTTAAAGTTTATGCTGTAAAAGATGTTATAGAAGCGTTTTGTTTTATATGAGAGGAATAAAATACAGAAGCGAGCAGGAAAGAGAGAGAAAACCTGGCTTTTAGAGAAATAAAGGAAAACTAAAGAAGTTAGATTTGTTTGGCAGTGTACAGTACCAAAACGACTAGTTTTCCCCGCTTGCTTTTAAAACAATTCTTGCCAAAGAAGTGAATGCATTCCAGGTTTAGGTTTATTTAATCATTGATTGATTGATTCGTGGACACAAACAGAGATTAATCAAATGATATGAAGTTGCGTTTACTTGATTAAATCATTTGTATTTTAAATGACTGGTTAAGGTCAAGCTAGATTGCTTTTGTAAGAGGAGAATTTTACAGTTAATTATGCTTACTACAAAGGAATATTAAGATTGATTGTTACGAGTAAGTGTCATAATTAACCTTTGAGTTTAGAGACTCTTTGAGGTATAAATCAAGCATCATGATATTAAGCAAAGTAAATTATCAATTACACTGAAGAAGAATTAGATATTCATTTCAGCAATTTGCATGTGTCATTCACGTTGTGTTGATGAAAAGAAGTATTGATAATGATTTTGATTGCGATTTATATGATCATTATTGAAACTGGGTATGATTTATACCAGAATAAAGAGAAACACTTTCATCCCTGCATCCATCTTGACTGGACGTGTGTTATCTTTCTCTGCATACAGATCGAAAGTGATATTGGATTGTGAATTCAACCCAGTTACCCGAGACCCGGGTAACACTAGTATACAAGTATACTAGTATACAAGTATACTAGTATACAAGTATACTAGTATACAAGTATACTAGTATACAAAGAATACTCTTTCTCTCTCTGTTTATCTATTTATTTATAAGCAACACCCTGTATAGACTTGTAGTTCTCCTTATGAACTATGCAGTGATGGTTTCATTTAAAGGGAACTCAAACCCAAAAAGCAATATGGATTGAGTAAAAGAAGCAACATTAGCAGAACACAGTGAAAGTTTGAGGAAAATCGGACAATCGATGCAAAAGTTATGAATTATTAAAGTTTTGGTGTTGGAACCCATGGATGAGGAGACTACTAGAGGTTATGACGTATGTGTGGACAGAAATATAAAGAAAATACGAAAGTTCCATAAAAATTCACTTTTCTATGCCATTATGAAAGAGCACTGTCTTGACTAACCGCTTTCAGAAAGCAGAGGGAATAATTGCAGCCCTTAACATAATGTCAGTGTCAAGTTGATGGAATGTGTAATTTTCATGAAAATGAATTTTTGTGGAATTCCCTTAATAATTTTTTATTGTTGTCCTCACGCCAATATCTTTAGTAGTCTCCTCATCCAGGGGTTCCAACACCAAAACCTTAAAGATTCATAACTTTCGCATCGATTGTCCGATTTTCCTCAAACTTTCACCGATATGTTCTACTAATGTTGCTGCTTTAACTTAATCCATATTTCTCTTTAGGTAGGGATCTCCTTTAACAATCCATTCAGACATATCTGATGAAATGAATAATCATTTACCTATTGACATATGTATGTATAGGGTTATATGTCATATACACAGTATAGACAACATATATTATAATATATACGAACATATGTAAATATTGTGATGTGTGTGTGTGTACTCTCTAAAAAAATCGAGTGAAAATTTTCACTCTAAAAAGAGTGAATACAAAAAAGAGTGAATTTCGAGTGAAATTGGAGTGAATTTTGAGTGAAAATGCTCATTTTCACTCATTTTGGAGTGACGTCAGGGATCACTCCAAAATCTTCGAGTGATCCCTGACGTCACTCCAAAATGAGTGAAAATAAGCATTTTCACTCAAAATTCACTCCAATTTCACTCGAAATTCACTCTTTTTTGTATTCACTCTTTTTAGAGTGAATATTTTCACTCGATTTTTTTTTTAGAGAGTATGCGCGCGCATGCGTGTGCGTGTGCGTGTGTGTTTTGTGGCGTTTTCACCGTCATGTTACCGACAAGCTCCTTGTCACTTACCACTTTGATCGTGAAGAGGTAAGCCAGAGTCTTGTCTGGCAGGATGGCGTGCGGGGAGAATTCCCCAACCAAGGTGGCCGAGGTGGCGGAGATCCTACTCTCTTCCACTGGTGGTTTGGCGCTCTTAAAAGGGAATACCATGCCAATTAAAAGATGTCTGCGACGTAAGAGTTAAATATGACAAGCACAACAGCGAAAATTTGATCAAAATCGGATTCAAAGAAAGAAAGAAAGTCATAAGATTTTAAAGATTCGCTAATTTTTGTACAAGAGTTCTTGAACAGTTGATATGAATACGTAAATGAGTGAGGTGATAATTATGTAATCACCTCACAGTATTCAAGTGATCGTGTAAAAAAGATAATAAATAAATAATAGAATATAATGTTTTTCTTGGTTGGATGATTTCAAAACAATGGTCTGACAGCTGCCAAATATAACAGGATCTGAGACGGAGTAACAATTGCGTTTGATTAAAAAAAAAGAAAAATCATTTTTATATACATTCTGTGTCAGAAATTGTTCAGGGATAACATGATAAATTCACTCTATGCATATTGACTGTTCAAGAACTCTTTTGTGAAAAGTTTGAGCGAAACTTCACAATTATACAGCTTTCTTGGTTCTAAGTTGATTTTGATTAACTTTCGCTGTAGTGCTTGTAATATTTTACTCTTTCTTTATTTTTCCCGGATTTCCCTTTTAAAGTATTTGCATGATATCCATATCCGAGTATCCTACGTGATGCTCAGGCATGTGGATTATACTTGCATGAGTACTGCTTTTACAATTGCTATACACTGTACTACCTCTCCTTGCAATGATAATGCAAATCACAATAGCAACTATTACAACAACAATGTTTAGCACCATCAGTATCGCTGTAGTTACATGCAGCATGAGGGAACATGAGAGAACTAAAGTCAAGTAATGAATATTCATTAGTAATCAGATAACTTTCTAATAACGAATTTCATAGGCACATTTCTTGATTACAGAATAATCAAGAAGGGATAATAGTCATCGATTAGTAAAGTGTGCTCAGCATTTCTTCTGTAATCTGGTAAGCTAAAAAAAAACACTCGAAAAAGTGGCATGTACGTTTTTGTGTGATATTCACATTATTCTCTTCATTTATTCAATTATCATCAATACTCTTTAAAAAATGATACAGATAATCAGTGTACGTATAAGGCAATTACAAGCACGTCTTTGGGGTGTAGGCCTACCTTGTGAGCAGTTTTTATCAACACATTGAAGATTGAGACATTAACGACTGGAAGAGCTGCGAGGGCGTAGTCTGTGTCAGCAACACGCAAGGACAGCGCTTCCACTGCGCGAAACCACAAAACAAACAATCAACAATCCATAAAAAAGCAACAGGTGACATGCTTGACATTCTTATTCACGACGAATGCTCTTTTTAAGGAAACTCGATATCCAAAGACATCGAAATAGCAAAGTTAATGGACTTGTGAAAATGACACAAATTTGAACATTGAATAGGAATGTCTATTAGTTTCGGATGATTTCATAGTTTTAGGTGTTTCCATAATGAAGTGTGGCATAGGTTGTTATCTATATGACGACATGACGATTGCTTTTTTTTTTTAATTCTACTCATATCAAACTCATCTCTCTGGGTTTTTTTGAGGGGGTGTAAAATGATATCCAAATTACGTGGAAAACATACTTTACTTTATTTCTTCACAAGCCAAAGAATGTAATAAACAATCTTAGGCTACTATCTGCCCACAGGCAAGTAAGTACAAGGGGAAAATACAATGGACCATTACAATACAATTGACAAGGACACAAATATATACATATCAATGTCCTTGTATATATATATATATATATATATATATATATATATAGTGTCAGCGAAACTTGCACGAGAGACGTGGCTGTGATGTTAAGGTATAGCACCCCTTTAATGAAGCCTTCGGGCTAATTGCCCTTCCTCAGAATCTACAATGACAAAAAAAACATATAAACAAAATCAACATCGATGCAAAACCATACTAAACTTAACTAACCTTCAATATACATTCAAAGATATGCTAAGCATAACTATAAATACAAGACGTACATGTACAAAATTACAACACATTTTAAACAAAAACCAAATTGTATTTAGTAATATCATGTTTGTTTTTTATATGTTGATATTGTCATTTTAGATTCTGAAGAAGGACAATTAGCCCGAATGCTTAATCAAAGGGATGCTACTCAACATCACAGCCACATCTCTCGTGCAAGTTTTGCTGACGATATACACGCAAGGGTATACGTGTATGTCTACACGTATACCCTTGCGTGTATGTCTGCTTCAGGGATGGACAGAGAGAGGGATTAAATAGCAGATATACTCACGAAAATGTACTTTCAGTTACTCTCATCATATCATGAGAACATGGAGAAAAGAACGGGTAGAAAGATATGGCAAAAAAAAAAAAAATGAACAAAGACATGTGTACACATCACCCAATTGTAATAATGGCTTTACTTTTCAATGTCTTCAACTTTTTCTTCAGGTCGATGTTGACAGTGTTCAGGAGTTCTGGACAAACCTGAGTGTGAGGGAAGAAAAAAAATTCAATGTCTCTTCTTACAGTCTTAGTATGGCGGTATAAGCCTGCATAACGAATTATATCCTCTAAACGATTAATTGTTTGTTGTTGCAACTGATTGACGACAATTCTGTATGGTAGGTTCGAATCCTGCCCAAGTGTGGATGCCAATATTGTTATTATTATTTTTATCATGGCTTCTATATACAGGTTTTCCAGGTCAGATGTCCCCTGAATTAAACCAAATGTCAATATAAGTAGTTCAAATGCTTATATAGCTAAATAAATGGTTACAGCTCGTTATTCCGAAGGTTCGTTATTCCGAAGGTTCATTGCTCCGAATTTCATTTTCGGATTAACCGATCTTCGGAATAACGAACCTTCGGAACAACGCCACAAATTTTCGGATTAACGAACCCCTTTTCATTTTCGGATTAACGAACCTCTAGGTATAGGGAATTTGCGTGTTTCGGATTAACGGTCCTTCGGAACAACGAACCTTCGGAATAGCGAACCTTCGGAATAACGAACAGCACCCAAATAAATGTCCATCAATGGTAGAATACGGGTATCAAATTACGCAATTCGAATGTCCACTTAAGTATGAACTGTCCTTATTATATAGCTTATATCAAACGTCAGACAATAGACAATTCCGTTCAAATGTCGCGTAGCAATATAGATATCCAATTACGTATAGAGCAATGATCGATTACGGAAATCAATGTCGAATAATGTTTTTAATAATGTACATTGCCTAATAGACAGCGCTTTCTTGAACAACAAAACCATTATTTCACATGTATAAATGTATTGCTTGCAGGTTTTCCACGTGAAATTGTCGCTATAGGCAGTTCAAAATGTCCGTATACATTGTAAGAGATGGATTAATTTCCACAGCGCAATACAGTTGTCAATACGCAGTTCAAATATCCATGTAGGTATGAAATGTCCATGTAGCACAAGTCAAATACTAAACTAGGAAGTTCAAAAGTCGCACAGCCAAATAAATATCAAAATGACTGGAGCAATGTCCGATAAGGGAGATCAAATGTTGCATTGCATGGTGATCTCAAATGTCATGGTCTTAAACGGTGCTTACTTGAACCGCATAAACCGTAACCTGACATACATAAATACATTCTTCCATATTTTCTTGCGTGTACTTACGGGTGCACGTCACGAGACTGACACCCACGAGTCATACAGCCCACGAGTCATACAGCTCACAAGTACAACCCATGAGTTATACGATTCACGAGTCATACACCCCATTAGTTCGACACTAAGCTAACAAGGCCCACGAGACCGACACATTGGCCCGGATTCACGAAGGTGGAACAATCTTGTCCATGGTTTAAACCATGGACAAAGACCATGGGGTGCCAAGGGTCGCATGGAATATTTCGTTACGAAATCAGTAATTTCGGCGACGAAATTATTATTTTGTTTTATCTGTCGAACTCGTGGGCTGTTTTTGTATAGTGTCGAACTCATGGGCTGTGTGGTTCATGGACCTGTTTGCAATTTTGAACTCGTGGGCTGTATGACTCGTGGGTGTCGGTCTAGTGGGGTGACCCCGTACTTGCTACATACATAAACACGGGTTTATGAGGTGTCAAGAAGTATGAAGTTGTATTGAAACTTTTGTAAAATTGCATACCTAATTTTTTTTTTTGGTGATATTTTGCATCATCTCATGTGAAGAATAATTCTTTCCACAGATACCCAACTCGTCATTCTAATAAATTTCATTTGCCTTTAACCAGGACCATATTCACTCAATCCACATTTACTTTTGTTGGACCAAAATTTTGGAATAACCTTAGTGATAATATAAAAACGGCCCCAAGTTTGAATTGTTTTAAAGTTAAGTTGAAGAATTTCTTTTTAGACAATTATAAGAATTCATTCGAACGTCATCTTTAAAAATATATTGACTTTCACTTTATGCGTATGACTTAGCGGCTCCGTTCACTCATCACTTTTCGTCTTCTCATTCGACATTGTTTCTTCTTCCTATTTTCCACCCATGTTATCAGTCCTTCTTCATCTTTCTGTCTTACTTTTTCTGTTCTAGTTTCTGTGTTTCTGCATGACAGCGGTGAGTTGGCTCAGTCGGTAGCGCGTCCGCCTCGGGTGCTGTTCGTTATTCCGAAGGTTCGATATTCCGAAGGTTCGTTATTCCGAAGGTTCGTTATTCCGAAGATGTGTTCATCCGAAAATGAAATTCGGAAAAACGAACCTTCGGAATAATGAATCTTCGGACTGAAGAGCCTTCGGAATAACGAACTTTCGGAATAACGAGCTGTAACCGTCTGCCTCACGATCACGCGGCCCGGGTTCGAACCCGAGTCTGGACTGAGCAATGTTGTGTGTAAACATACCGTCCCCTCTAGCAAGAGGCAAAACACTCTGTCCCTCGGATAGGACATAAAATGGAGGTCCCGTGTATGAGAGAGTCACAGCTCATGCACGTAAAAGATCCCGCTTCATTCATTCATCGCAAAGAGCAGGGTGTATAACCCGGTGAAGTGGTCCCACCCCACATCCAACTGGACCCCATGGAAGACCAGCTTAGTGTAGCTGAATATGGGCTATCCAGCCATCTTCACAGATGGAAAGTGAACAACAACAACAACAACAACAACAACAACAACAACAACAACAACAACAGCGACTTAGTGGATTTGTCTGGGTGTTTGTCTAGGGGTAGTTAGGTTTTTATCCGTAGTTTGTGTAATTCTTTTTGTAAATCTAGTCTCATGTATTAATTGGAAGATCAATGATCATGATGATATAAGATGTTACTATATGTTTGGGGGGAATGCACCCTACAAGCTTTGCTTCTTCAGCATTCCTCCCCATCTCCAGCATTTTGGTGATTTCAGAATGTTTTTTTGTGTGTGTTTTTTTTGTCTTTTTCACCTTGTAATTTGTATACCTATAAATTCCACTTATCATATTTTGTAATAATCACATATATATGTATTTATATTTTATGTGGAAGGAAAAATGTATTTACAAGTTCTGTTGGAGATGGGAAAATTAAATGAAATGAAAAACAGAAATAAGTTTTCATGCAACACGGCCATCCATGTACACCTTTGCTGCAATTATGCTGCAGTTCATGAATAAATGTAAACCTGTCATTTTGATGTCAATTTCTCATATTTAAGTTTTTTACAGGAGTCTACGGGATCTTTTGTAATTTCTAGAACTTTTTTTTCTCAATAATAGGAATGAATATACTTTAGATTTTCAACTTTATTTTTCATGTCCATTAAATAAACAGGGAAAATTATATACAATGCATTAACAGAACATATTTGTAATAATTTCAAAAACGTAAAGTAACAAATTACATGTGATTATGAGTAACAACATAATTGCATTTTTTAAGATATATACATATGCATAGTACAAGGATGGGAATGGAAATGGAGAGTCCCACTAAGAAGCCAAGCTTGTACGATATGGGACCCTCAGAAATACATAAGAGAACGAATAATGACTACATGAAACTACAAATACATGAAATAAAATCAAAGAAACCAATGCCAATATACTTATCTATAGATAAATTCAAAGTACCCATTTTAACAATTCATAAGCGTCATTTGTATCCTCAGTGTTATAGGCCTACACATCAGATGAATCTGCTCTGCTACGATCATCTCTATCAAGCGTTACCTCCCTGAAAGTTACCGTATGGGCATTTAAAGTAATATCGTGATTAAGGGGAAAATAACTTAAATGTATTATGATAATGATCTGACATATCTGATAAAACAATACCAGAAACAGGTAAAGGATTAATATTGCAAAATATATTTTTAATGAGAGTTGCTAGATGATTGGTTATTCGAGTAAGTTTGGTTATAAGGGGTAGAAAAGATGTAGACATCGTAATAGCAAGGAAAGCCTGAGCAGTAATTTTCGGTTTGAAACTTAAATAGGTCAATATTAAGATCTCCCATCTGACAGGTTGAGGATGATGACAATGTGACATTTTCAGTATTGCAAAATACTATTACATTATCATCAGAGAGGTGGAAGGCGAGCAGCATCCAGACCAGCCACAACCTCAGATGTTCCCCCTTCTAAATTAACCTAAAGAATAACAGATTATTCAATCTTTGACATGCTCGCCCACTTAATAATAACAAAGAAATAATAGATCAGATCATTGCCCCTCTTCCCCTTGCCCCCCCCCCCGCCATTCAAGACAACTGCTTGCGCCTTCCTCTGAAATACATGTACAAAATATGATGAAATGGAATCTAAAAAGAAGATGACAACTTTTTGAATCCTAGTTTACGTTTATACCCTCAAAATATGAAAGTTGGCCGAATTGATGGTATTGCTCGTGTGTTGTATATAATAGTGGCATAGTGTATCATAATGCATTCTTTTTTCAAAACGTCTTTGTCATGGGGGAGGTTATTCAAAGTTGGATTAGGTTTGGCCTGATTTATTGTTTTACTTTAACAATATGTAACATAACCGATATACACACAGCAGAAAAGTAAATCCCGTTAATCAAAATAATGCCACACTTTAACGACCACACATTCAATGGAAATTAAAAAAAAAATCCTATAAGCTTGGCCAGTATAGGTAAGTGTGTTCTTATGAAGGATCGTTCGTAAAAGAGGAAAGTGAAATTCATTGGAACGTCCAGTGGGATATTCAAACAATGAGTAACTTTTTAGAAACATAGAATCGAAAATAAACCGTATATAGTGAGTTGCTGCTGTAAATGCACATGGATTGCCCCAATTTAAATAAAAACAAATATTTAATGTTTAACAGCGTATTTTAGAGGCAAATAGCAAATTTGTACGGAAGCGTATGGAAGGAAAACAGATGACACGGGTAACTTTCTTTTGCAGAAGGGACTCTCCATCCAGTATGTTCTGGTGAGTGTTGCCCCCAAACCAGTCTCTCACCTCCCTGCCCAAACTGAAACACCGTAATTAAGATAAGGCAATATCAACGACGAATATAACATAAATAATAATTTTGAGGGAAATACATTTTCATTCTGTTTCTAACTGTGATTGTGTTGCAAATATATTCAATATGTAACTTCGAAGAAAGTTTGTCATCAACAATAATTCCATGGAATTTAAAATGTGTTACTCTTTCTAAATGAAAATCATCCAAAAAACAAAACAAAACAAAACTATACCTGTACTCATTATTGTCAACAGTATTACTAATGTCGTTCTAGGGACATTAAACGATAATTTATTGGATCTTATCCAATTGTTAACTTTTTTAAAAATTCAAAATTGACTTTTCGAACACGAGGGTCAACATAATTGTGAGCATAAAATACATTGATGTCGTCAGCAAAGTGAATAAAGGAAAGTACTTCAGATGCCTGACAAAAATCATTAATAAAATAATAAATGATAGTAATCATAATAAACTTCCCTGTTGAACAATACATTTTATTCCTCTTATTGAGAAATTGTCTTTGATTGCAACAAATTATCTTTTATTACCTAAATAACTCTTGAACCACTCCAAGCCATTCCCACGTATTCAAGAATGTACTTGTGGAGTAAAATATGGTGATCAATAATGTGTCAATAGTGAGAAAGAAGCATATTAATCAAGCGTCGTGGAAGCACTTATTACTTGTATATTGTAAAAATTACGTTTCCAATTAATGTCATGCTATGTGAATATCACGTCATGTATGATTGTGTGTGTGTGTGTGTGTGTGCTTGATAAAATCAGGAATAAAATAAACAAATAATCAAATATGCCTCGAACAGAAGAACTTTCACTTACCATCTCATTGACAGACTTCTTTGTTTCCAGTGTGATATAATCGACGATTGAACCATAACCGAACCAGTCCATGTTGTAGAACGTGCTGTGAAAAGCAGTAATAGATAGATACATCTCAATTAAGGCGTCTAACCTATCCCTCCTTTTTGACATTGTCCATGTTGTAGTAACAGTCATGTTGGTGGCATGTTCACACAGTTCCACCGATTCCCCAACAAAATTAGTGCGTTCTTATCGACGCAACTATCTCGGCGACTATTTTGGATTATACAGCTTGTAGGAACTCGATGCCATCACTATAGCTTGCATCATCAGGAGTCACTACAGTGGATCCAACCTACAAATATGTTTATATAATAAATTGTCTATCTATCTATTCCGAGTCTACAAAATATGTGATTGGTCAAATTGCTATCACAAGAACTATACCTCTTGATTCCGTACTGGAAATCCTTTGTAAGACAAATAGTACGTTAAATCAACGTTATAAGTACAATTTATCTATCGTAACATGGTAAAATATTCTTTCATGCACTATTCTTGCCAATACATGCACTATTCTTGCCAATACCACACTGCGAATGCATACGTCCACCCCGGCCTTCGAACTCGGTGAAATAAAGATGTTCTTCTGCTGGTTATAATACCTTTATGTCGTACATAATCCAGTATAGCGCTTTCAAAATCGCCGCATGTATTAACTATCCATTATATTTATAATAGACTGTTAAACTTATTTTGGAATCAGTTACAAGATGACTATGTATTCAAACAAAATAAACCAATGAATCGATATTTTCGTCTCTACAGCTGATAAAAGTGTTGCCAGAGAATATTAAGTAGAGGTTTGAATTTTCTGCAATTTGTTTCCCTCTAACAAATTAATCGCAACTGATGATCTGTAATTTAACAAATATGTCACAGAAATAGAAACACGGGACTCGAACCTGCTTTCTGGGCAGCGACAATACCACCAGGATATCCCTGGTTGTCGGCAGTGACACGCTGAACTTGGAACAAATACCCAAGCTCCAAAATTCCGACATTGTTATGCTATACATAGTCCAAAACGGACAAGGTATTAATAAATGCAAGTGAAGGTGTTGTTGCAAACCTTGCCCATCCATGAAGACCGACTTTCATCCTCTCGATGTGAAAGGAACAGCTCGTGGAAGAAATTGTAGGACTGCCATCAGAATCCACTCCTAGATAGTGATATCGGAGAAATTCAGATGGGATTATCTACTAATCCTAATCATTTTCCTGAATGCATTTTCATTTCATTCAATGTTATCGCTAATAGCATCATTTACATCATCATTATCAAACCATGATCATTATCCTTTGTAGCGATCATTGCAGTTCTCAACAATAATGATACCCAGAAAAAAAAGAGGAAGATAATATATTTCTTATCATTAAATTCTGGATGTCACGATATGAAGCCTCAGAAGACAAAGAAATTGTGTGTTTGTGTGTGTATGTGTGTGTGTGCGTGTGAGGAAGAGACGAGGGAACATAGAGTTAGGGGTGCATTAGATCACAGTAGCTGTTAAAGCACAGTGCATGCATGGCATATAAATATCATCTTTTTAAACATATTTTCAATTTCATTTCAATTACATTCACTCCATTCAGATCAGATCGATCATAAAGATACATTTACATTCAATACAAAAGTTATACCAACTATACAGTGATCTAATGAGGACGTGTCCCAAAAAGTTACACAAAATGTAACTTGTGTTGAGATTGATTGATACAAGATTATTATACGTACATACACACGAATACACAAAAGGAAAAATTGAAAAGAAGAAAAAAAAATTAAGGAAGGTGCAAGTTCACAGACCCCCCCCCCCCCCGGGGGGGGGGAGGGGGGTAGTGTACATGTAACTTTTTAGCTACTCTGGATCAACAATTCTGGTATGTCTTACTTTTTACAGTGCGTTGATAACAGTCATTTCTTAAATCTGCTTTCAAATGCACTAATTAATGAGACACTGCTAACATGCTTGGGGTAATGAGTTCCACAGATTTTTCAAGTAAAACAAATATTACCTCCTGGTATGAAATTGTTCTGTGACTTGCAAGATGTAGATAAGCCGATGATCGTGTGCTGTTATTATGAAAACTCTTGTTGAGATGAAAAAAGGTCTCTAAAACAGCACGGTATGGTTGTTGTTTTTTTTTTTTTTCATTGCTGGTACACAAAAACACCCTGTTGAAAAACCAGTATAGCATAGAGTGTCACCAGCCTCATTTTATGATGCCATTGTTCGGCATTACTTCTGAGGGATGCACCAACTATTATTCGAACAATATTATTCATACCAGATGTAGTAAGCATGTCAAGTTTATTTGTAAAAACATTATCCAACAGAGTGGCAGAAGAATTAGTAATCCTGGTTGGTTTTAGAATCACGAGCACAGTCACTGAGCAAGGAATCAAAAAGATTATGTGCATCCCTTGCTTTATCATATTTCAATCAGATCTACATTAAAAACCACCATATGAGATTAATCTATTTTCAGGCACTAGACCACGTAATAGGGAATCAATGACATCCACAAAATCAGAGAAAATCACAGTTGGAGGTTCGGAAACAACACCAACAAAATTTTTCCCTCCTTTTTTCATTTTTAAGATCAACAAAAATTGAGTCACACCCATTTTCATCAAGCTGCAAGTCTGGTCTAGAAAAACACTTTGATGTATTTCGTATGAAAATTCTTTAACCACCACCTGTTCTTCCTGCTCGATGTTCACTTAAGAATGAATAGTTGGGCACATTTATATGAATTTGATCATTATCATTATTCTTCGCCCAGGTCTTTGAAAGCTCAGTGCATCAAATTCACAGTTTATTGAGGTTTAAAAAGGTCGACATAACTTCAATGTTTTCAGACACACGCCTAGAATTAAAATGTATGCACAACAAACTAGAACGATCTGCAGAGTCTTTGAATTTACCGGCAAAATCCTCGCTTGAATGATAATGAGAATAAATGTTTCGGTTACTCCAAAAAATGATATCTGGGTCTAACTCTTCATTTCCAGTACTAGCTGCACTATAGTTGTTAGAAATATCAAAAAAGAGAGCATGAAGCCTCTCCCGGTTACTATCAGTATACTAGTATGTCATCTCAGGCGTAAACTAAGCATTATTATGCATGTCATGTATACAGCAGGAGCTAAACACAAAACCAAATGGATCTGTATGTTGACAGCCTGTATACGGTACAGGGTTATAATGGCATGTACATGTAATCCTGGAAGTAAGCAAATATTTGCTAAAGAGAACACATGCTTCAAATAAAAGACAGAGTATGCAAGTGGCATACTAACAGACAGTATTTCATAACGTTAATGGCAAGAGAACAGCCGCAACTTGTGAAAAAAAAACCACCCGTACGAGGTATGACCTTATATAAAGAATAACATTTATAACCAACCTGAAGAACACAAGTGAAAAACAGCATTACGAATTTCAGCGCTCTATGTACATGTTGGAGCAGAGTACTGACACACAGTATACTACGGTTAGTGTGTCCTCGATCGCAGTTTTTGCCATTGATAAGTACTACTAAGTTTTATAGCAATTGATCCCTACATCACTACATCTAAAAAGTTTTGATGACATTTTATCCTATGACAAATTTCTGATGAGGATCAATATGAAATTAGAATCTCAGGTACCGTAACCGGGTGGTATTCGCATCACTTACTGAAGGCCTATGTACATAATACAAATAAAACTAGAATAATGGCAAGGAGTACATGACATACATGGGTAATGGCAAAAATCACATAGATAATTAAGTAAAAGTGAAGCAAGTTTTATGACCACAAATGCCAAAGGGTGAGTTCTGTTTTCAAATTAGTCATTTAATAAAATGAAAATCCACTCCTTAGAGATGATTTTGATAAAAAGAGAAAGCATAAGACATAGTTCTATACAGATTTTGATATTTTGAATGAGGTATATCTGATTGGTGATTTCATAGAAATATTATGTTCTCACTGAAAGGTACAAGACAATTTTCGTGATTGTGAAAAAAACAACATATTTCTAAATAGAGTACAAGGTGTATATCATTTAAATGAATTCAATATGATTGCATTCAATAAAGAAAGTAAAGTTGATTACAAAGTTTAATTCTCTTTAAGAGAAGTTTCAACAATAAAAGTCCGCTGCACGTGAAAGGTCCTGTTTACCATTGGGAGCAGTGATTTAAAAACTGTTCGAGATATCACATTTGATGCATATATGTAATTCAGTTGTATTACAAAACATCATACCATATGAAGAATTCGCAATAAAGCCTAAAATATAAGGAGATATCCCTATTTTTCTCACTAAACCATAACTGTAGACGGTTTAGTCTACATTTTTATTATAACAATTGTTCACATTTTGTATTCTTACCAATACTTAAAATTGATTATATTGATTAAAATTTTCACATTGGTTGTTTCTATCCCTAATTCACATTTTAGAACTATTTTGAAGCACTAAAGCTGGGTTTTTGTTTCGTCAGCAAATGGTAAATAATGCCTTTTATTAAGGTGAACTATATAGTAAATCTTTTATTAAGGTGATTGACGCCTTAAACGAGTGACATGGTAATAACAAGTTTTACGTCCATTATGAACACTAATGCGTTTACAATACTATCATAAAGCGCTATTTTCGACAAGAATTGGGTTATCCTGTATTGAAAGTTCCTCTTTTGTCCTTTATGATACTAAACATGCAAGGCGGTCTGCACAACTTCCATTTCATCTACATGGGTAAAATTTCAGACTCATACATTGGTAACAAAGAGTTCATTCGCCAACAGAAATCAAAGTGATCTAGATTTTGAGTCCAGCCGATATGCAATACACTGCATCAATCCGTTGAATTGCCACAAAGTTTCGGGTCAAAACTATGTGGTTGTTCAATCCATGTCAACTAGGTTTACTTACATTATAATTTGTCACAATAGTAAGGGCACCGACTGTCCGTAACTCATAAGTTTCATTTCATGTCATTTTGTTGGACTATTATCATTCTCTTCTCCATTTATTTTTATGAATGATTTGCAACTTATTTTTCTATTACAAATAATTTGCATTTTCAAGTAAGTTACTTCGTACTATTGATTTTGCAAATGACACGAGTTTATTTTTTTGTCGGGTAATGATGTGAATTTCTTTGTTTAGTTAACAATTGTTTTTTTTAACCCAGAAACAAATGTATTGTACATGAAATTGATAAATGTGTAAATAATTGTTAAATATTTTAAAGCTTTAGTAATTGGTGAAAAATAAACGCGGAAAGTATTTATATTGATATGGTGTGTGTGAAAATAAGAAAAATAGTTGGTGTTATGCATAGGCTACAGCGTTTTAACCTTTCAATATAGACTTTATCAAATCTTGATGTTGCCACACCTTGCCTACTGCAATAAGTAGTAGAATAGTGCATTATGTCATTTGAATAGAATTTTAAATCTTCGGATGTGTGCAATAAGATTCATAGCAAACTCGAAACCACATTTACAGTCTAGTTATCTGTTCGGAAAGTATTATTTTTAATATTTGATATGAATAATCCTTTCTGTTTTATGTATTTGTTTAGAAGTAATATGTGGCCATGTCCTTTTGATTTTGATTTTGGAAAAAAAAAAGTAAATAAACATCGTACAAGACAAGTGGAAGATTATGAATTACCCATTTAAGGCATGAGTGTTCACGTTCCACAATAAGATATTTCGGCCCTAAGATGTGGAATAGTCTTCCAGATGATGTGTGTTTCAGTGTGTTTGTATGTCTTCATTCAAGAGAAAACATAAAGAACACTTTGTAAAATCATCATATTATAATTATATGCAATAGTGCCTTCCTGCAGTAGATCTATTATTATTGATGCTAGTATATTATAAGGATAGTTTTTGTTTTGCTTTGTTCTGTTTTGTATTGTTTTGCCTTGGTGTTAAACATAATTGTTACCTTTTACTGGGGAGAAGCCTAACTAGTCAATGGCCTTTGCTTCTTCCTCCACACTTTGTATCGCAAACGATTGCCATGTTGTTCTATAATGTTCGTTCTTTTTTTTTTAACTAGTTGTCCAAGTCATGGAGATAAAATGAATTGAAATGAAATCAAATTGAATTATAACAATTTTATTGGTTTACAATTGGACCTTAATTAGCTTACCAGCCTTATCTGCTGCAGAAATCAGTGGAGATATTATCCCACAGCAATGCAGTGATAACAATAATAACTATAGTATTGACCAATGGCGCCTTTTGAAAACAGACTGCGAGTATTCAAACTATTACAAAAAAAAATGCAAGAAATCAGCAACATATTTACTAAACTAAACAAAATAGAAGACACAAAGCAGCACAAAACAAATGAAAGCAATAACCGAAAACCTTATGTGATCATTAAGCAACTACGTATTCCCTAATTTCATGACTTAAGTTTTCCTGCTTGCATTCCACAATCCTGGTGTATTCTGACAAAACAATAAGCGATTATAATAGAAGTACATTTTAAACCATATACATATGGAGAATTTCCCAAATCTTCAAAGCACTTCATTTAGTATAAACCTGTGTCGTGCTTATGATGATTAGTTTCGCTTACCGAATCTAAGAGAGAGTGCCAAACTGGTGGATGAGACGTCAGCATCAAAGTACCCGGAATCAGAAAAGAGTTTGCTTGAGAGTTAAAAATATTTGAAAAGAAAATTATGATACACATAGCAACAGTGATTAAAAAACTTTACACAAGGACGAAGAGAGAAACTACTCATATTACACCTGGTTTATTTCTGTGTGTTTTGTTCCGTCACATAATCATGATACGTTGTAAAGTTCTGATGGTAAGGTAAGGAGACGAGAAAGAAGCTAATGTTGTCTATTCAGAATCTTTTGTTCAATCTTCATACACATTTGCCAGTGAACAGACTATAATATGCTCTTTACTAACCCGCTCCTCTTTTGAACATGTGCAGTCATGACAGTGAGGACTCCGAACATAACTGAACTGAACTTTATCACTAAAATAGATTTACAGTACCCACACATTGAGTATTCATCACGATTGAATCTAGTGATAGAAAGATACATTACAGTATACAGAAACGAAAATGCTTATAGGCTTGAACTGCGCATCATTTTGATAATCGTCATGGTGACATCACCACATGCTCTCCAACATGAATTGACATTAAATATTTTTATCATCTTTTCATCATCTTCGTTATCACAAGGGAAAATGTTTATCATGTTGGGCCTTCAAGTAGTAATGTCCTACAAACGGTTGGCAAAACTAGTTACGAATCACTATATCTATAACGGAATGTAACTTACAAGTAAATCGAGTACTTATAACGCCAGTCTCCGTATATGGAGAAGGAGATTCCACTGGTCGTTAGGCGGAGCTCTCCGGCTGATGGGTTGGTTGTCAAGGAGGCGGTCGGCATGCTGTATGACGTAATTCGTACACTGAGATGTGCATGGAAAATGAGGGAGACCATTTCGATTTATTATATAATAAAGTCAGTCATATAGATAAAAGAAAAGCGATACCGAAATCATCATGATAATAATTCGACAGTGGGCAAAAGGCCGGCCTCAGCATTCTTTGATCAAAATGGGTACCAAAAGCCAAGCTTAATTTACCTCAAAACCATCTACAACATTCAACAAACATCTTCCCATTGAACTTTCATCGTCATATACATAGTATGTGGTACCAAATACTAGACTGTCTATATATCTACAAATTAGCTCATAGTGCTAACTTGCATGTTTAAGACACTGACATCATTTCAAATTGGGAACTGTTGCTATCAGTGGATTCTCCATCATAGAAAAACCCTTGAATAGTTGTAGTATCTATGTTTTCTGACTTCTTGGTTTAAAATCAGAAATTTATTACATACGTGTATTGTACATTTATATGGTAACGATAAGATTATGCTAATTAGGCTAATAAACGAATTGTTCAAGATTGTCAAAGTGGCAACCAAGCTGAAATTACCTCGATACCCTTCTAGAACACGAAAAAACAAAAAACAAAACACACGCACACACACACACCTTGTGCATAACAACTCTTCCGGGTCTGAAATAATGTCTACCCGACTAAATCGTATAGAAGCGCACAAATGCACGAACGTAGGCCGGGGCCCGCCACTATAACAGGGGTGTTGCGACACGGATTGTCGCCCCTACACGGATTGTCGCCTCCTGCTCGGGGCGACAATCCGTGACGGGCGTTGGCGGCACGGATTGTCGCCCCCTACACGGATTGTCGCCTGGCGACAATCCGTGTAGGGGGCTGGCGGCACGGATTGTCGCCCGCCCTCGAAGCACATTTTGCTGGGTAATATCGTTCTGGACATAATCATTGAAATACTAACACATAACTTACATGGCTACATCCATGCAAACATGCCATGTAAAAAGTCATGGTGAGGTTTCAAGGAAGTGTGTATGTGCGCGTGCACATGATAATTTAGTGTCCGTTTGTGCGTGTGTGTGTGTGTGTGATGGAAGAATGTGTTTATTATGTCAGTTTTTTGCGTATGTGTTTTTTAGCTGCGCGTGGGGAGGGATAACTAGTAAGCTGTTGCTGGCATAAACGTTGATATTGATTAATTTTATCAGCAGCTTTGAATTTGATGAGTTTGTTTGGCAGATTTGTATAATTATGAATTCGGAGTGGAGCTTGCGTGCGGGCAGATGCTGCTTTTCTGCATATGGTCCATTATGTCTTATTTATCAACATTGGGAAATCGTTTAATCAGGAAGGAATGTGGTATTGGTTCGGGTGTGCGTCGGTATGTGGGAAGGGGGTTACATTTCGTTATTGCAAAAGTTTGTTACTCTGAAGGCTCATTCGTCCGAAGGCTCATTCGTCCGAAGGCTCATTATTCCGAAGGTTCGTTATTCCGAATTTCATTTTTGGATCAACGAACCTCTAGGTATATAGGGAATTGTGTGTTTCGGATATTAAAATGAAGCCTCGGAAAAAAACGAAACTTCGGAATAACGGAACCTTTGTGTGTGTGTGTGTGTGTGTGTGTGTGTGTGTGTGTGTGTGTGTATGTATTTGGGTTGGTGAATGTGGGTGTGGGATTATTTAGGTTTTGTTTAATCAGGGGTTGGTGGGTTGGGGATTGGATTTGAAGAAGGATAGTTATAAATGGTATGACAGATGTTGGTAGGATTTAATATTTAGGATAGATGTAGGCCCTAGATTTGTTTCGGATGGGGAGGGGAGGGGGTGGTCGGGTTTTTTATGACTGATTTCATTCTAGATTCGTGTAATGTATTTGTGTTTTTTTATGTATATGCCCTTGTAAGTAAGAAGGTGTTACATGATCCAAACCAATGTATTCAAGGAATATAGGTTTAGGATCTAGGGCCCTACATGTCAAAACTTTCTCGTGAAGAAATTGTTAGTAGGGTTGGTCTATAATGGAGTTATATATGTTGAAGTGAGATTATTTGTGGTATAAATTGACAAATGGATTTGTTTCTGTTTCGAATTGCCATTTGTAACTTTTTTTTCATGTTACACCCAGAATGAGTCGATTTATGAATGATTTTAATGAAATCAATGAATATCAAGGAAAAAAGTGTTGAGTTGGTTTATTTGCATTTTGAGGATTTGTTTGAGTGTTTGTTGGTGTTTGTTTGTATTACGTATGTATTAGCGGTGTGCAATGGCAGTTCGTTTGTGCTAAAATCAATTAACGATTGACAAATTTTTTACGGCGTGTGGAAATTATTCGCTCATGCATAAAGCATGCCAAACCTATTCTGGGACAAAGAATAGTGGTATTGACGTTCTACTTTATAAGACTGATGGAAGAAAATGACTGCAGTGAAAAATGAACAAAGACAAATAACATTTGGGGAGGGTACCTCCCTCGTATGTATTTTCTCTCGGTCTCTCTCTCGCCTAGCCTGCCTCACCGCTGATATTGGTTCACACACCCATACTATTTTTAGATCAACGCTGGTGTGAATTTTTTAAACACGTGCTCATACACTCTGAAGGCGTTTGTATTGCCACAGTAGCGCCGCTATATTCCACATACACACGTAAGCATACAGGCACACGTATACACACAGACAAAGAAACCACTACCACTATGACCACCACACATGCACAGTTTCTACATATTGTATTATTATACTCCAAACACACACACTTACACACACACACACAGACACACACAACAAATCATACACATCACATATCATGCAGCTCACAATACACACACACACACACACACACACGCGCGCGCACACACACACACACACACACATACGCATAACTTACCAGTCATACCCATCCCACCAAAGCTTAACACCGGAGGAACCACCCCGAGCCCGGGGCGACAATCTGTGACGGGGCGACAATCCGTGTCGCAACAATTTTTTTGCCAACACGGATTGTCGCCTTCGAGGTCAAAAACTGGGTACTGCACAAGCGTCACAGATTTTAGCCAGGCGACAATCCGTGTAGGGGGCGACAATCCGTGCCGCCAGCGCCCGTCACGGATTGTCGCCCCGAGCAGGAGGCGACAATCCGTGTAGGGGCGACAATCCGTGTCGCAACAAGGGGTCACTAATCATTATGCGTATTTACTTTTCATCTGCAATTTCCTTTCCCAGTCCAAAATGATTCTTTTTCAAACTCAACACATGACATCTTCTCAACCCTCCCCCATTCCTTGTTGTATTAAGGCGACCTTGTAAAGGGCTTCGTAAGGGTTTTGTTTAGTTTAGTGGTGGTGCTGTGACATAGTGCATAAGACTCCCGATTTCCAATCTGAGGACTTGGAGTTCGGTTCCCGCTCAAGTGCTTTATACGTCCTTGGACAAGATGTTTTTACCCTCTCGACCCAGGTGTATATATGGGTACCTGGCAACGCTGTAGGGTAATAATAATTGCAGGTTCGTCTGCGGGTAGAGCAGTGTGATGGCAACAACGAAGAGGCTACCCTGGATACAGAACACCCATTATTATTAATATTATCATTATTACTATTATTGTTATTATTATTATTATTATACTTATTATCATTATTATTATTATCATTATTATTATTATCATTATTATTATTATTATTATTATTATTATTATTATTATTATTATCATTATTATTATTATGGTGATGATGGTGATTGTCATTATTATCATTATCATTATTCATATCAAAGGCTGTGTTCATACTTCCCCTTTCCAGGTCAAAACCAGCGTTTTGATATACGCGTTTAGTTAAAAACACGGTTGCGTCCTTTCTCATTTTCATAAACGCCGTTTCAAAACGTCGTTCATGGCGTTTCTGACCAATCACGTTTCACGGGGAAGCATAAATAAAACGAAAATCACAAACGCGTTTAGATGACGTCTTATCCATCGCCTTTCCGGTTCACGTGAAAATGCGCGCGCCAGGCCAGCCGACCCCGATTACTGTACTGCACAATGGACAATCTGCAGGTCCTTGTTCGTACATGTTTTATACTGTACGTACACAGACACGTTAATGCATGAAGATGCAAATTTGAAATACTATACCAAAAACTTTCTTTTAGAAAGTTTACACTGAATTTTCTTAAATGGTCATAATAAAGCAAAAAAAAAAAAAAAAGGTTATTACACTGTATTTATGATACTGATTTTATATGATTAATCAACTATCAAAATATTGAACAATTTCTCTGCATGATTTAGCCATCTTCACCATGCAATGTCTCTTTGGTCGTGACATAAAAAACGGAATCCATTTAACCTGGCATACCAAGTTCCCGCGGAGTCAACTGATCATATACGGGAACCTAGTATACCAGGTTCCCAAAGTGTAGACAGGAGTGTCTGCATTCATGGGCTAAATTCATGTTAATTTGTGTTATGCTGGCCAGAAAAATGGTTTTGATAGAAAGATTACAGTTTTTCTATCATCATCTAATCTCATTATGAAAACCATATACAGTATCCCTTTTTCCAATGTAGTGTGCGCTTTTTCATGGCTCTAAAACTTGATGTAGACAGCTATCAGGGCTGATCCCCGTATACTGTATAGCAGTGCATATCAAAAGACTGCGAGCCCATCAGTCTGTCAGTTACGCTCTATTCACACCTGGCGCCCGATCTATATTTTCAGTGTTCGATGGCACATTGACCATGGAAAGGGGATACATGTACAGCTTGACTGCTCTAGCACGGATGGATTGCCAACCTGTCCGTTCTCTGTCGACCGCCAAAAAGAATCTCGTTTGACATTGTGTGTGTGTGTGTGGGGGGGGGGGGGGTTGAAGGCTCTCGGAGAATTGCGGGGAGGAACAGGTTAAGTACGTTTGAGTGTTTCCAGAGATATTTCTTAAGCGCTTGTTATGGAGAATTTTCAAAAGTGGGCAATGAAAGAACTCACAAATTCTTTCACTTCTTGGATTATTGTTTGAGTACCGTCCTATTACCACAAGTAACTTATTATTCAAACATATAAAGCGACAGAAAAAATTCTAAAAGTAGGCCTTAATTGAATTGAATAATTTTCAAATTCAAGTTCATATTTGAATATTCTATATAACAGTACATCGTGTGTTGGAATACATTTCATCTTGCCAGTCTTGTTTCTTTCATCAACATCTCAGTCACAGGTGACTTAAATTTTGACAGTGTCGTTTTCCAGAGTGAAACCCAAGCTATCAAACAGTCCTTTAATCTTTTGCATCCACGGTATACTATGAGTGTCATTCACAAATAATGTATAGTTAAAAGAATACAATGAGCAGGATAATTTACCCTCCATGGACGAGTCTGAACCAAAATAATAACTTACGATATACAATGTGATATTCTAATTTACAAACCCCTTATAGTTCCTTATAAAATATACAATTTGGAGTACTCTTATAAGTGCCCAATATGTTTCTGCAAAATTTCAAATAAAAAGACTCAAATTTTCGAATCCCTGTACCTCGCACCCATACAACAAAGCTGGTAATATTAATTGGTCAAACAACTTAAGTTGTATCAACAGGAAGGCATAAATGATAAAAATTCATTTCCATAGAATAAAAGTCAGCTACCTGTTACCTGAAAAACGTATTTAACAATGGCCTTTTTAGAAATAATTAAACGTTATATTGATAATCATATAACACACACTCAGTTTATCCTCTCCAAAGACGAAAGTTGGACGTTTCCTTACTTTACCCTTTAAAAAAAATAACTGCTTTTGTCTTGAAGGTGTTTACGGGAAGATGCCATGAATGGCAATAAATACAAGCAGAATCTAAAGCTGTTGTAGTTTCTATGGGCATTCATCCAAAACAATGGGAAGCTGATATGAGATTGCAGGTAAACACAAGACTTCTTCATTTGGAAATTGGGCGATATTCTGCATGTGTGTGAGGATGGAAATAAGCTGCTTGGGGGGGGGGGGGGGAGGTCATCCCACTAGACCGACACCCATGAGTCATACAGCCCACGAGTTCGACATTGAAAACAGGTCCATGAGTCATACAGCTCACGAGTCATACAGCCCATGAGTTCGACACCAGGCAAATAAAGCCCATGAGTTCGACACTAGGTAGAAACAGCCCACGAGTTCGATAGATACAAGACAGCGCGTAATGTGTCGGTCTCGTGGGCCTTGTTGGCTTAGTGTCGAACTCATGGGCTGTATGACTTGTGAGCTGTATGACTCTTGGGTGTCGGTCTCGTGACGTGCACCCGCTTGGTGGAGGTCTGCGCTCTCCTAGTGCTCCTGCTTTTGCTCAATAATGGATTTGAGGGGCGGGAATACATATTACAAGCTCTTAAGCTTCCCCTCCATTTTCAACATTTTCAACATTATTTTTCAGTAAAATTTAATCATCATTGTTTTTGTGTTGATATCATATTTCAATATATCATAAATTATGTAAAATACATTAACTGATTTTTTTTTTTTTTTTTTTTGGGGGGGGGATTGCATGTTTTGTACATTATAAAAAATGAGAATGAATGAATGAAATGAAAATGAAAGATTTGCACACTGACATTTCGAATCATGATACTCCCTCCCCCTTTCTCACGTGTTGGCTCCAAGAAGAAATGAAGAAACAAACTGGTAATGCATTTTCGGCCAAAAAAGCATGATTTTATTCGACTCAAATTTTCGGCGTCCTATGCCTTTTTCAGACTCCTGAAGAAGACTAACCAAAATTACAGAACTTGGTGTCATTCTATTTGAAGAACGGCCTTTCCAATAGTATGCAAAATAATGACATACTTGAAATATTGCTGAAAATAAAGATCATAGGTGTTCCGTTCTTTCTGACCCACCCTATATATATATATATATTTATATATATATATATATATGTATATATATATATATATATATATATGTATATATATATATATATATATATTTATATATATACATAAACAGTTACTGACTTACGTACTTTCTGACATCATAGCTGAATTCGTCGAAATACATGGGGCTGTAACTGCCTTTGAAATCGGGAGCGGTCCAGCGTTGGATCTTGTACAGCACTGCCTCCAGTCCCGAATGCTTGACTGCGAACAGGAAAAGACAAGAACAAAGATTGAATACAGTAGTCTACTGGGAATTTGTTCATTTTAGACCAACCAAGTGGTTTGTGAACCTTCGCAAAATGAAGGATAAGCATAGCTTGTAGTAGAAATCACTGTTGTATTTTCTGCGTGATTCCATGCCTGAATAGTTATTTTTGACCCCCACAAATGAACAGGAAGTGTTTAATGTAATAAAACAATTAAAAATAAAAGTAGTTTTGTTTTTGATAATATTTCGAACAATTTATTAAAAGATGTTGCTTTGCAAATAATTCATCCTTTGGTATATATTTTCAGTTTGTTAATAGATAGTGGTATCGTACCTTCAATTATGAAAATAGTCAAGGTTATACCGATTTTTGAAAAGGTGGATCCTTTAATTTTCTCTAATTCTAGGCCAATATCTTTACTTACATCATTTTCTACAACGCTTGAAAAAAATATTAATAAAAAACAGTAGATTTTATTAAAAGCAAAATATATTTCTTAAAACGCGATTTGCACGTTTTCGTGAAAAACACTCAACTTCACATGCAATATTATATTTCATTGAAAAAAAAATTGCTTCTGCAATGGATACCCATAAACATACCGTGGACGTGCTTCTGGACTTCTCCAAGGCCATCGACACGATTGACCACGAAATTCTTCTCTACAAACAGAATCATTATGGTATACGTATGGGAGGGCCTTCGGGTGGTTCAGAAGTTAACTGTCTGGTAGGCAGCATTATGTTTATCAAAATAATAATGAGTCTTTAAAAAATATTTCATGCGATGTTCCTCAAGGATCTTTATAAGGGCCTCTTCTTTTCCTTTGTTATATTAATGATATAACATATTCTTTTAAACTTTTGACTTATCTTATTTGCTAATGATTCAACTATTTTGTTTTCTCATAAAGACACCAAAACACTTTTTGAAACTGTTAATAAAGAATTATTTTTTTTTTAAAACAATTGGATTCAAGCGAATAAATTATCGTTGAACATACAAAAAAACGCATTACATGTTATTCAGTAATTCTTTTTTTTTTTCTGGACAAATAGTTTTTAATCAACCACTTATACGATGCGTAAATTCGACAAAATTGTTGGGACTTTTTATTGACGATCATTTGAATTTGAACACTCATCTTGTTTACATGAATTGTTTTGAATTTGAACTTGATTTCAAGAAATGCAGGGGTTATCTAGAGAATAAAGAATTTTTTTTCAGTTAAGATACTTTTGATGTTATATTTAAGTATGATTTTGCTATATTTAAATTATGGAATATTATAATGGGGAAGCAGAGCTAAGATTATTATTGATTAGTTATTTGTTACTTAAAGGACAGTTTTAAGGTGTATTTATGAATGCAATTTATATGCACATACTGATCCACTTTTCTTAGACGGTAAAATTTTAAAAATTGAAGTTTTGTATTCAATGAATTTAGGAATTTTGATGTATACTTTGAAGAATTGTGTTTTGCTTGAAATTTTGGAGTTTTTATTTAAGAAAAAATAAAGAAATACATAGATATCCAATAACACGACAGCGTGATATGTTCCATATACCTAAAACTACATTACGAATACTGTAGAATTCCTTTATTTACAATGACCCACAGTTTTTTAATTCTTTAGATAGTGAAATATGACGAACTCCTTGTAGGTATTCATTCAAACGTTAGCTTAAAAATAAGCTTCTTATGCAATACTCTTGTGATAATGTGAATTGATATGAGTTAGCAGATATGATTTGAAATTATTGATACTGATATACATTATTCGGCATGATTGCAGAACAGGTCCACATGGTTACATTTTTAATTCTTTTTCTTTCATATTTCTTTCCTCTTGCAGCTGCAGGTACAGTCATTGATACTGTCCCTTATGACGGTCTTGTTGGTGTTTTCTTCTTCTTCTTCTTTCTCATTCTCTTCTTTTTGTTGTTGTTGTTGTTGTTGTTGTTGTTGTTGTGTGTGTGTGTGTGAGTGTGTGTGTGCAAGCCGCTTGTCCAGGTGCACTTGCGTGCGTGTACAGTGTGTGTGCGAGTGTAACAGCCTGTAGGGAACCTACTCTCACAAGCATCTGCTATACTTTGTAGGTTCCCACCACACACAATTTGATCTATCTGTCATGAATGTAATGTCCTCGAGGAGGATTTACATTGATTTTGTGCCACGTAAATGATATTAGTATATACTGAACGTATAAGTTTTAATTTATATTTTACAACTGCAGTACTTTGTCAGGGATGGATGTTGTAAACACAACAATGTATGGATTTGTGTGGAAACTCAATAAATAAAATGAAATGTAAAACTTTGCCTTATTTTATATAAGTCCTGTATTCATATCGACATTTGTGTATACTTTTATAAATTTTCTATTGTTGTATGATATAAAACGCTCACGTTGTTTTAACACTGTGAATTGTTAGTTATGATGATCAGCAATATCTACTACCATGGCCCCCGTGGAGGTGTCGGTAGCTTATGGCCAAATACGAAACTGTCAGCCACATTACACCAATTAGTTTGTTAGATTTTCGAAAAATGTGTCTGTTTTATCCATTTATTTCCAGCAAAAGGGTGGATATCCCTTTCAACACGGCTGATTTTCAAAGAGGTCTACTTGGCACACATTCAATATGATACATTAAAATAAATTCGTGTAAAACAACAACGACGATGAATGCACAATAAAAACTTGTAGACCGTGGGTATGAAATCATTGTAAAAAAAAATGCGACAAATTAATATGATACATTAAAATCAATTCAGTAACAGAAGAAAAAGATATTACAAACAAAGTGACTGACAGTCGAAATTAAAATGATTGCGGTAACAGAAATAACCGGACAAAAAGAAGAAGATAGAAATATAGTAGGAGAGCTAGAAATATACTAGGAGAGCTAGAAAACTAAATACCTAACGTTGCCTAACCAACATACTAATATTAAAAACAACAAGAAATGAGTTTGAGTGTGTGTATATATGAGGGAGGGGGATATCCAAAACCTGAAATTTGAGACCGGTGACCAAATAATGATTAAAACAATAAGTTTGGAACCGGCCTTTTTTTTTTAATAATTCGAATATATGCTGAATCCAGAAAACCGTGTTCAAGCGAAATTCTTACTACGAGACCATCTAATTTGCATAAACAAGATCGCTGCCAAATCATTTCCTTCATTCATCCTGGTTATAAACCTCTCGTAAATTATAGACAGAAATGACAAATTAAGACTAATTTATCCCAAAATGAGAAAATGGGGCTGCAGAAAAGAAAATTATAGATAATCATTCAACAATATTCATAAACATGCGAATTACTGACAAAAAAGAATGCAAATTAGGAGTTGCTATTATACAAACCGCACAACAGCATATCACCCATATTTTTCATTATTTCTTACAGAGACAGACTGATGATCGTGTTTCCTACTTAAAAGAAGACAAGGTGCAAAGCCAACGAATTAGGAAGTGAATGGAATGTATGCGAATTTGAATGCAAAAAAAAAAAAAAAAGATACGCGAGAGGTTAGACTGCTTTCTGTCATGTCTATAGGGGGTTTAGAGAATTTATGAGACCATACAGGGCCTATTGCAAAAAGTGGGAAGAAACACCGAGCTGGTATTAAATTCCCGGTGCTCGTTTGTGGTGTTACATGAATACACTAGTGTCACTTCAAATTATACATTTTTTTTTGGACATGTAATTAGTTCCTGTTCTTGTTGATTTTAAACTTCAACAAGACGAATAAGAACTTCCCAATAAAGTATTTGATTTTTTTTGAAGAAAAGAATGTGAACAAAAACACCAGAGTGTGTGGTCTCCTATTCACACTGGGCGGGTGCTATACCACTGTAATTACTACACCAGCAATGTCACATCAACACCATGTAGTGTCATTGTTGATTTAACACCAGCACAGTGTCAAATTCATTAACACCACGAAGTGCCAGGCGAACACTCTTCAACACTATCATAATATTCTACACCTGTCGGTGTGGTCATCCATACTGGTTTGTGTTAGATTTAACATTCGTGGTGTTAAATATAACACTGATCTTTCTGCAGTGTAGGATGCCATTAATGTGCATAATCTGGACGAATCAAATTATGAGCGGGAAAAAAAATCTCATGAAACCTATAGTGACAGCTAGCGGAAAAAAAAAGAATGATTACATCTCATGAAATACGGAATCCGAGTATCATTTTGTATGTTTTGCATGCACTACTTTAACTCTCTTATTAAACTGTTTCGGGGACGGCTGAACAGCTTTAAAAGGTTACAAGGAATTTCTTAGAAGATTTGCATTTCATTTACTCATGTGCATGTCGCAACTAAACATGAAAATGAGCGATCTTAAAAGGAAAGTTCCCGAAAGAAATATTCAGCGAGAGCAGACAAACCCGTGAAACACTCAGTTTCTTCCCAGCTGACTGGTGAAAGTCTCAGAAATATCATGTACGCTTAGAACAACAGTACTAGTATTCGCTTTGGCATGGTGCATGTTTTACACGGGGACATGGGGGTTGGCACGTCCAATATAATTATGCGAGCGAGCGAGCGCTTGAGGGAGTTATGTAGACAAGTTCTATAAAAGATAAAATACTGTTAAAGTCTGTTTAGCTCTCACTATGCGGGCGTGGGATAGAACGTCATGCAGTATGCCGAAATCAGTACAATCACATTCTTCTTCTACCATTTTTTTTAATGGGGGGGGGGGGGGTGTGTTTGTACAGGCTGCCCCCCCCCCCTCCTCCTCAAAGAACGGGGAGGGGGATGCATCCCCCATGGGATGGGAGGGGGATGCATCCCCCATGGCTCGCTATATGTAATTATATAATGAAAATTCACCTTCATATAGCATAATGAGAGAGCACTTTGCTTAATACAATTTATACCTCTTTCAGAAAGCACAAGGATTGACAACTTCGTCAACGAGGGCGATTATTTCACCTAATGCCATACTCACGAAAATTGAGGCCTTCCTGAGTTGTGAGAGCTTTGAACTCGGGATTCTTGTTCCGGTCCGAGCCGGTCACTCCGGCAGCGACCCTCAGGAAGCCACTGGCCTGGAGCATCGCGAGGGACAACATCAAGACACATCCGACCGGCAACATGTTGAGCTCTATCAACAGTTTGAGATCAACACGAGAATGTAAAAAAGATAACACTATTCAACAGTGTACACGTATACACAGCCAGCAATGCGGAATTCCGACTGCGGTATCATAACGCAGTGTGTGTCTGTGTGTGATGTCAAACGACGATCAAATGGACAAATGACCCTATTTTATACAGCGACTCCCTTCAGACTTCTAACAATTCCTGCCATACATATTTACGGGTTGTTGTTGTTGTGTTTTTGTATGCTTGTTTTGCTTTATTCATTTTTTTTCCGGGGGGGGGGGGTGCGGCAGTTAGCATAGCTGTGATCGAAACAAAGCGGAGTGTAGAGAAAAAAAACATTTTTACGATGTCTGCTTACTTCTCTTTTTTCGTTACTCTTTTGTCACGGGAATTCCCAGTTCTCCGACGTCCCTTATTTCACAATGTAGATAAGATAAACCCCCCCCCCCTTTTTTTTTTTGGGGGGGGGGATGCACTTCATTGTGCATTCCACGGTTTGTCTTGATAGTTTTCATCACGCATCATCATTACTGTTTATACACTACTATGTACGTTGTGAGCTTGACATTATAATGATAATTGCTTTTTTGTTCATTATTCTCGGTCATTTACAGTTTATCAAGCAGCAACACAGCGGAGTGAAGAGAAAAAAGTTTTAGCGATGTCTGCTAATTTTCTTTTTTCTGTTACTCTTTTGTCACGGGAATTCCCAATTCTCCGTCGTCCCAAATTTCACAATGAAGATAAGTTAATCATTGTTTATTTTTTCATTTTTTATTTTTTTAAATCTTTTTTTTTATTTTTTTATTTTTTTATTATTTCTTATTTCTTATTTATTTATTTTTTATTTTTTATTTATTTATTTATTTGTTTATTTGTTTATTTATTTATTTTTTTTTGGGGGGGGGGGGGGGGTATGCACTTTATTGTGCATTCCGGGGTTTGTCTTGATCGTTTTCAACATGCATCACCATCACCGTCACCGTTTTCTCAACCATGATTTTTGACATCATAATAATGATCTTGAAAATTCCGTTTTTGCTTTTTTTTTCAATTATTCTCGATCATTTGTAGTTTATCAAGCAGCAATAGCACAGCAAGAACTCGAACAAAAACAAAAACATGATAGATACAAATTCACACATACATAAACACCCATACACATAAACAGACACGTACAATTCATAAAATATAACCATACTATCTTTCTGAGTGATGCACCTCCTTAAAATGCTTTTCACTTTGAGCACAAGCGGCCCTATACAGCGACTCCATTCAGACTTGCAACAATACAGGCCATACGTATTTACGGGGTTTTTCTATGTTTGTTTTGCTTTGTTCGTTTTTAAAGGAGGGGGGGGGGGGGCGGCAGTTAAGGCAAATAGCTGTGATCGAAACAAAGCGGAGTGTAGAGAAAAAAAAAGTTTCAGCGATATCTGCTTATTTTCTTCTTTTTTTACGTTACTTTTTTGTCATGGGAATTCCAAATTATGATAATTTTATAATAATTTTTTTTTATTACTCTCGATTATCTACAGTTTATCAAGCAGCAACAAAGCGGAGTGAAGAGAAAAAAAAGTTTCAGCGATGCCTGTTTACTTTTTTTTTTTGCGTTACTCTTTTGTCACGGGAATTCCCAATCCTCCGTCGTCCCTAATTTCACGTGATAAGTTTATCATTTGTTTGTTTGTTTGTTTGTTTGTTTGTTTGTTTTTTTTGGGGGGGGGACGGGGATGGGGATGCACTTCCTTGTGCATTCCACGTTTTGTCTTGATCGTTTTCATCATGCATCACCATCACCGTTTTCTCAACCTACAATTTACTATGCGCTATACGTTGTGAGTGAGTTTGACATTAGAATGATATAGGAAATGCCATTTTTGCTTTTTTTTCATTATTCTTGATCATTTACAGTTTATCAAGCAGCAACAAAGCGGAGTGAAGAGAAAATAGTTTTAGCGATGTCTGTTAATTTTCTTTTTTCTGTTACTCTTTTGTCACGGGAATTCCCAATTCTCCGTCGTCCCAAATTTCACAATGAAGATAAGTTAATCATTGTTTATTTTTTCATTTTTTATTTTTTTAAATCTTTTTTTTAATTTTTTAATTTTTTTATTATTTTTTATTTATTATTTATTTTTTTTATTTTTTATTTATTTATTTATTTATTTGTTTATTTATTTATTTTTTTTTTTTGGGGGGGGGGGTATGCACTTTATTGTGCATTCCAGGGTTTGTCTTGATCGTTTTCAACATGCATCACCATCACCGTCAACGTTTTCTCAACCATGATTTTAGACATCATAATAATGATCTTGAAAATTCCGTTTTTGCTTTTTTTTCAATTATTCTCGATCATTTGTAGTTTATCAAGCAGCAATAGCACAGCAAGAATGCGAACAAAAACAAAAACATGATAGATACAAATTCACACTTACATAAACACCCATACACATAAACAGACACGTACAATTCATAAAATATAACCATACTATCTTTCTGAGTGATGCACCTCCTTAAAATGCTTTTCACTTTGAGCACAAGCGGCCCTATACAGCGACTCCATTCAGACTTGCAACAATACCGGCCATACGTATTTACGGGGTTTTTCTATGTTTGTTTTGCTTTGTTCGTTTTAAAAGGAGGGGGGGGGGGGCGGCAGTTAAGGCAAATAGCTGTGATCGAAACGAAGCGGAGTGTAGAGAAAAAAAAGTTTCAGGGATATCTGTTTATTTTCTTCTTTTTTGCGTTACTTTTTTGTCATGGGAATTCCAAATTATGATAATTTTATAATAATTTTTTTTTTATTATTCTCGATTATCTACAGTTTATCAAGCAGCAACAAAGCGGAGTGAAGAGAAAAAAAAGTTTCAGCGATGCCTGTTTACTTTTTTTTTTTTTTCGTTACTCTTTTGTCACGGGAATTCCCAATCCTCCGTCGCCCCTAATTTCACGTGATAAGTTTATCATTTGTTTGTTTGTTTGTTTGTTTGTTTTGTTTGCTTTTTTTTTGGGGGGGGGGGACGGGGATGGGGATGCACTTCCTTGTGCATTCCACGTTTTGTCTTGATCGTTTTCATCATGCATCACCATCACCGTTTTCTCAACCTACAATTTACTATGCGCTATACGTTGTGAGTGAGTTTGACATTATAATGATATAGGAAATGCCTTTTTTTTTCATTATTCTTGATCATTTACAGTTTATCAAGCAGCAACAAAGCGGAGTGAAGAGAAAATAGTTTTAGCGATGTCTGTTAATTTTCTTTTTTCTGTTACTCTTTTATCACGGGAATTCCCAATTCTCCGTCGTCCCAAATTTCACAATGAATTTAAGTTAATCATTTTTATTTTATTATTATTATTATTTTTTTTTTTGGGGGGGGGGGGGGGTATGAACTTCATTGTGCATTCCGGGGTTTGTCTTGATCGTTTTCAACATGCATCACCATCACCGTCACCGTTTTCTCAACCATGATTTTTGACATCATAATAATGATCTTGAAAATTCCGTTTTTTTGTTTTTTTTTCAATTATTCTCGATCATTTGTAGTTTATCAAGCAGCAATAGCACAGCAAGAATGCGAACAAAAACAAAAACATGATAGATACAAATTCACACATACATAAACACCCATACACGTAAACAGACACGTACAATTCATAAAATATAACCATACTATCTTTCTGAGTGATGCACCTCCTTAAAATGCTTTTCACTTTGAGCACAAGCGGCCCTATACAGCGACTCCATTCAGACTTGCAACAATTCCGGCCATACGTATTTACGGGTTTTTTTCTATGTTTGTTTTGCTTTGTTCGTTTTTAAAGGAGGGGGGGGGGGGGGGCGGCAGTTAAGGCAAATAGCTGTGATCGAAACAAAGCGGAGTGTAGAGAAAAAAAAAGTTTCAGCGATATCTGTTTATTTTCTTTTTTTTTGCGTTACTTTTTTCTCATGGGAATTCCAAATTATGACAATTATATAATAATTTTTTTTTTCATTATTCTCGATTATTTACAGTTTATCAAGCAGCAACAAAGCGGAGTGAAGAGAAAAAAAAAGTTTCAGCGATGCCTGTTTACTTTTTTTTTTTTTGCGTTACTCTTTTGTCACGGGAATTCCCAATCCTCCGTCGTCCCTAATTTCACGTGATAAGTTTATCATTTGTTTGTTTGTTTGTTTGTTTTGTTTTTTTTTTTTTTTTGGGGGGGGGGATGGGGATGCACTTCCTTGTGCATTCCACGTTTTGTCTTGATCGTTTTCATCATGCATCACCATCACCGTTTTCTCAACCTACAATTTACTATGCGCTGTACTATGTACGTTGTGAGTGAGTTTGACATTATAATGATATAGGAAATGCCATTTTTGCTTTTTTTTTCATTATTCTTGACCATTTGCAGTTTATCATGCAGCAACAGCACAGCATCAATGCAAACAAAAACAAAAACGTGATAGATACAAATTCACACATACATAAACACCCATACACATACACATACACATACACACCCACCCACCCACACACACGATTCACAAAATATAACCATAATATCTTTCTGAGCGATGCACCTCCTTAAAATTTTTTTCACTTTGTGCACAAGCGGGTGCGCCGCCGGTGTTGACTGGGTTTATCTTACCCCCCCCCCCAAAAAAAAAAAGAAGAAAGAAAACAAACAAACAAACAAACAAACAAAACAAAACTAAACTAAACAAAACAAACAAACAAAAAACACTTTCCTTTATCAAGCACAGTTCCAAATGTGATGTCTGAAAATTCTCTCATATGCTTTCATAATGAGTACATTGCACCTTCGACTCTACTCACCAATACCCCGCTCACTCTTAGCCACTTCTGTTGACTCACGAATCATAATGAGTACATTGCACCTTTGACTCTACTCACCAATACCCCGCTCACTATTAGCCACTTCTGTTGACTCACGAATCATAATGAGTACATTGCACCTTTGACTCTACTCACCAATACCCCGCTCACTATTAGCCACTTCTGTTGACTCACGAATCTCACCTTGTTTTTATCTCAACCTCAACTTAACAATCCCCATCTCAACGTTTCAACAGTATCTAACAATGTTCATTTCATCAATTTACTGGTTCTCCACTTCCTAATCTATACACCTCGATTTTGTCTTTAACTCATCAATCCTACTCTTTCGTCTATCTTTTGTCTAATCTCAACTCACAAAATCTACATCTCAGTCTTACCTATATACACTCCACTCACAAGAATGAAATTGGAATGATGTGATTGTAAAACAATAACCGGCAAGAACACATAAAAAGTGTTATGAAATAACTTGAAATATCTACATTTAAACGTGATTGATATTGTTTGTTTATCCGTCCTTCATATCAAGTCTGCTAGTGCACTGATTATCCAGTAAATTCTTTGTCTCGAGGTATGCGATCTTGCTCTACACATATCCAGAGGCATGTGGTAATACTGGAGCTGTTTATCAAAAGAATAGCGAACAACACATTGCAAAATGAACACAGCTTGATACCTATCAGATACATGATGTCAGCCTGCCGAACAATGGTACAGTGGACCGTAAATGCTATGCATATTGATCAACAGACCATGATGTGCCAGTTTACTAGCGCATTCAAATCCATGGTCCTTTTCCATTCCATACTTAAAGGGATAATTTACCATTTGCAGATGAAACAAAAACCTAGCATTAGCAATTAGTGCTTCAAAATAGATCTAGAATGTGAGTGGGATAGAAACAACCAATTATGTAAAAATTTGAACCAGTAAAATCAATGTTAAGTATATACAAAATGTGAACAAAGGTTATAATGGAAATGTCTCCAGACATTGTGGTTTAATGAGAAAAATAGTGATATTTAGGCTTTATTGCAAAAATTTTACATAATAGGGTTTTTTATGATACAACTGACGTATACACATAATGCATCAAAAGTGATATCTTGATTTTTTTTTATTTTTATAATCACTGTTCCCAAAGGTAAACAGGACCTTTAATACAGATCCATAGGCTCTATGCTTAGAACGCACTTTAAACATGCATTCCTTGCTGCCACAAGTAAGGGGTAACATCAGACAAGCATTCTTCTTTCTTTCAGTAGACTGTTATAAAATAGAGGTTATAAGTATAAGATTGGAATATGTTAGTAAAGTGGTCTGTTCAGGCTTGGTAATCTCTCGAACACTTAGGTGCCCAATAACTTGAATATCACAATACACGTGTATTTTGGTTTTGTAAGATACAGATCTTCCATGAGCAAACATACATAGACTCACATTGACAATTTTCAAACGTTAAAAACAGGCATAATAAGGGTTTCATCAACTTTCATCAACTCTCTAAATATGTTGTTTTTTTTTTTTTTTTTAAGTGAGTGTATGCGTTTTCTGTTTTTGTGTACATCTATTCTATGTGAGTCCCCAAAGTGTCTGTGTGGACCACTTGTTATTCTGATCAAAAACTTCCGAGAAGGCTATCATTTATTTGTATCGGGTATTTATATGGTATCCCATAAAATAGTGATGATTTTGTGTTTCTTCTCTTTCTCCTGAAATTGCACTTTCAGAAAATGCAGATTATTTCTAGCGCAAGAAATGTGTGCATAAAACCGAACCAGTGTAAGAACATTATCAATGACCTCGAACTCCGAATTCAGAGATCGCAGTAGAACACCATTGTGGCTTGACAGGTAGGCAACCATCCCATTAAAGTAATCCAGGATATATTTTATGTATGATTATGATCGATAGTGATCATGACTATGGAGGCATAATAATATCTGCATTTTATACAGTGAGGGGCAGAGATGGAGTGAGGTTGTCCCCTGCTGAAAAAGAAAAAAAAAGGTTTTCCTTTTTTTAAAGCTCAAAATAATAACGTTTCAGTTGTACTAAACCATGTTGTAAACATACCTGGGCCCCGTTTTATCAAAAGATAAACTCGATTATAAATTTCTTTACCTCACAGGCTGCCATAGACTTCCAGTTGAAATCAACTATATAATCAATTTTAACTCTTCATTAAACAGGGCCTGGGATTTGTGTCAATGAATAAGACATGCAGACATACGTAACATAGAGGGAGAGAGAGAGAGAGAAAGAGAGAGAGAGAGAGAGAGAGAGAGACATACGCAAGTATATATATATATATATATATATATATATATATATATACATATACATATATACACACACACATAGTGCTGTCCGAAACGTACGCGGTGCCTCATTGTGAGTAGCATATAGTGAAAGGAATTACACTTGAGGCGGACGTTGCTCTCTTGTTCTCCCTTTTAATCCCTTTATGTGTTCTGTTAGTAGATCCTGATGAAGGCCTGATGACAGGCCAAAAGCTCGATTAAATGGGAGAACAAGAGAGTAACGACCGCCTCAAGTCTAATTTCTTTCACTAATATGTATGTATATAGAAATATATATATATATATATATATATATATATATATATATATATATATATATGTATATATACATCTCATATATATATATATATATATATATATATATATATATATATATAACGACACCTGCATATTCAACAAAACAATCAAGTGTATAGTTATGTTCAAAAGGCATTTTATTCCAGCGATAGACTACAAACGTGAATCAATCATTACAAGATACTCGACTGTATAGACTTTGTTGTGAAAGAGTACTGGTGCAGTTGTCACTATTATCACTCAAAAGGACTTTTCAAAGTTTAGATATTATACATATGCGCAAAGAATGCATTCCATAATTTTCTAGGATTTTTATTATTACGTATACATTACAGATCAGCTATACGTTTATATGATTCCGATCTTACAGATAATTAAATAGCCCATCGATTCTGATCTTTTGTAGGAAAACATCAAAAGTTGAAAATAAGACAGTGTACACCTGCGGTCAGACAAGCCAGAGGATGTGAATTCTGTCGAACATCCTACTTCTTATCACTACTCATTATTTCGTTTTGATGGAATGTCTGCAACGAAACAAGTCGAAGAAGTCGGCATAATATAATAACTTTGAACAATTTTGTTTTCAGCCAAGCCTACAAACATCATTATGAACATCTTGCTACCCTGTCAGTTCAGTCTGTCTAAATGCCGTAAATTCAGAGGTATATAGGCATACCTATATCAGCATATAGTATTTATAATGGACCATACAAAAATACAAAATCTAGCTGTTTACTGCAGTAAAGTTAGAAAAATACATGTGTATTACAACTATCATCAGTGATCTACATAAAGAGTATACACACACACCCAGCCAAACATGCTGTACACGTTTTTATAACGCAGTCAGTCATTATCTCCATCTTTTGTTTATACCTGTACATTTGTGAAAGACGGTGAAGAAAGTACAAAAAGTCAGCCTAATTTATCGCAAAGGAGCGACCTAAACATAACATTATCTACAACGTGAACAGTGCATCTTCCCTTATCATTATATTTTGGATTTAGAAGAGCGCAGAAAGTTATTTTTGTGAGTTCATGATAAAGGTACACTGAGACCAACTTAACTGCATAGAAGACAACCGTAACAGCGGATAACGAGAATTCGCACACACCACCTCAACCTCAACCCTCAAGAGCCACTGATTGAAGTAGCACAAATGGTCTTCTATTTCTAGCACATGATTGTCATGAATGATCCTACATTTCTGATTGTTTTTAGATCAGTAAGAAACAAACAACAAAACTCTCTCAATTTGGAGAGATTTGCTTACTTCTTTTTAGAACGAAAGTGTGAATTGAAGATAGCTTTGTGTGAACCCTGTGCAATAGATTACACACAGAAAAAAAAGAAAAAAGAAAAGCCTAGCTGTGGAAACAATGTGGAAAATGACGTTTTTTTTTTTTTTTTTTTTCGTTGCTAGTCGTGCTCGCTGTGTTTAGACTCGGAATGGGTGACATCACTGTGACGTCATTTATAGTCGTCATCCTCTCCGGGAAGTGGGTCACTCCTTAAAGATCAGGTCCGTCCCAATCTTGATGAAATTCTGGAGTAAAGAAAAAAAAAAGAAGGTATATGATATTATGCATACAAACATAATTATACATACGATTATAGATATAATCATTGTGATGGTTACGTTTTGTATGGAAATCGTTTTTCATTTCTTGTTCGAGAAAATTGCAAATGTCAAACAAAACAATAAACAGCATGAAATGAAATCACAGAATCATAGAAAATGATGTGAAGGTGTATGTTGTTATCAAGCCAGAAATATATCATAATATACAAATGTACGTGCGTTATACACATGCAATGTGGTCTTATATCATTTAGGCCTCTCATGTTGCAGAAAACAGATGCATTAATTACAATATTCACAGAAACACTCAACTGAGGTTGCCATTGTAACCCGGACCAGCCAATGAAAGTCGAGCCAATTGTGTTCTCGCTTACAATGGTTTTAAGTGGTCGCAAACGGACATTCACAGAAGACGCAATCAGATTGAAAACAACCATTAAAGGGGATGGCTAGTAACTGATCAGTGGGGATCAGTGGGAATGCTGGGGGATGATTGTTCCAATCCTTATGGGATTCATTTAAGAGTATATTATGTATCTATTGTTGTGTGGAAATTTTTTGCTTCAGAATGGTCTCATATTCAAGTAATGTGCAGTTTAATGTTTCCAAGTTAACATGCCTGTACAGTGACGGGGCTATTAAACTGCACATTACTTGAAAATGAAACCATGTTGAAGCAAATATTTTTTAACAACAATAGATATAATTATAATGTACTCTTAAATGAATCCCACAAGGATTGGAACAATCATCCCCCAGCATTCCCACTGATTCCCACTGATCAGTTACAAGCCATCCCCTTTAAAGCGAGGCTATCATTACTCTAGATAATGATGACAGGGTGGTGATAAGAACCTTAAGATCCACCGTCACGGAGGTTGAGAGACTGAGAGAGGTTGAGAGGAGTAAAGCTTTTAAACGCACTTCAAATGACTTTGTTGTACATGTATTGGATTTTGAAAAGCGAAGATGAAAAGAGTCCTTTCTAGATAATATTTCTCCCTGTGTTTGTTGTCGTTGTTGTCGTCGATGTTGCATTTTTTTCTACATCAAAAGGCTAACCATATGCTATGGACAAAAAAGGCGGAAGATAACACTTGCACTGAAGAACGCGAATGATTCGTACCTGACCATGGGTCACAACCGGGTTGCTGAAATCAAGATCATCTATCTGTGGCAACGGCACTCCAACTCCGCCAATTTCTGTACAGATGAAGGAGTAGAAACATACCATGAAGTGTTTGAAAAAACAACAACATATTTTTGTTGATATTTCGGCAATTGCTGAGAAGCCATCTCTTGGTTATTACATCACTACAGTAATGATAATCATGCAATGATTTCATGTTAAAGTATAATCTATATTTTGTTATATTTAAGTGAATAAGAAGATGATCAAGGTTTGTGTACAATCCAATGTGAAACTTGAACGGTGATACATCTCATTAGTGCAGCTGAGGCAACTTTTTAATAGAATTTGAGAGTGGAAATGTCACATCTTTCTAAACTTACGTCTCCGACATTACTAAAAGTTCTATCATTGTATTTACGCCTATTTTATATTCTCTATTCATCAAAGTCATGGAGTGCCATTGCATATTACGGCCTGTATAAGAGGTTGTCACGTCTTTCAAAAAGGTTTGATAACTTAGTAATCATTCGGGGGTTATATTTTACAGTAAAACACAAGTTAAGAAGGGACATGCAGTTCGAGAGATGCTGAAAAACACTGTTATGCAATGCTGATAGTGCCCCACTATTTGGCGTTCTTTTTTTCTTTTAGGTAATACACCTATTTCATTTTTGAAATGTCTCTCAAAGCAGCGCTAAATGAAAGTGATTGGACAATATTACGCTATACAATGATAGGGATACGGAGAAAAGGCTTTTGGTCGGTTATACGAATGGCGTGGGCGACTTACGGTTCATGAGAGGCAGGAAGTAGAGTGTGATGGCCGAATTGACTGCAACCTCAAGTAGGGTACTCTGTCGCAATCATAAACATATAGATAGACATAAACAAAATGTTAGAATGATGAATATACAGCTGTACATGATTACGAATAAATGAATAGGCAGTCAGTCGGTAACAAACTATAATATGAATATATATATATATATATATATATATATATGATCAATAAATGGATGAAAAATAATTTTCTCCCACACAAGATTAGCTCTAGTGTTGGTTTGATCTGTTTATTTGGTCCCGGGTACAACATTCTCAGGTATTATGTTTTATATACAAAATATCAGAATGACTTAAAGTGTATGCATGATCCTGACACCAAACGAAGAAAATATGTGCACCAAAGGCAATTACACAAATCCAGATGGAAGCAGGGCGTGAGTGATCGCTTGTAATGCTATTTCTCTTGAGGAATCCTCATTTTGCGAGCATTGCTTTCTATAGTTGCCGCTCCCTTCTTCCATTTTATTTTCCAGCAGAACATAATTAGTTTGTCATCAGACTTGCAAAATGAATGGCATGAAATTTGATTCATAAATATCATTAAGATTGTGAGTATTAGCAAAATGCTGTTTTCACGTGCGTTACTCTACAACATTAATGATGTTGTGTTTAAAATGAAATCCTCAGTTGAAGTAAATATTTTGTTTCCCTTACAGTTTTGGCTGCAAGTGCAATCATCTCGTTCAAACCTCATGTTTGCGAATAGACACGATAGCTAATGCATACAAATTTGACGTTATTTCTGATGACATAGCCATTTCAAGACCAATTTTCATCAAATAAACTGTGAATTTCTCTATGAATTGCATGTTCTTTCAAATTAAGAGGTTTCTCATTATCTCACAAACACACACACAAAACAAACTTAGAAACTTGCTTCCCTATCTGAACCAAAACTATGTATAACAACCCTTTAAGGTGAAGAGCAACCCCGAGTATTTCAATGTGATAGCTGCATATCACACTTCGAAAGTTTTATTAATTTCCTTCTCGGAATTGCTAAGATATCAAAATTGAGCAAACTGTAATGACTGTTAGGGATGTGAACGGCAAATATTTCTCAGTGTTGTAATTTCTCTTTGTATAAATTCCCTTTCCGTAGTCACTCCGCATACTCTGAAAAGCCAGCAAGATGTCACATGTGATAACTGCCTGTAATACACTCTGAGGTGTACCATTTAAATTGTGTGGAGAGATGTAATTCATGATTCTTTGTCAAAAGTTTTGTCTAAGAAGAGCAACAGTATTTAAGAATGTTTTGATTTTCATATCACTGAATTAATTTGTGAACACTCAAATATTTTTTTTTCTCCAGAAAGTCATGTAGTATTCACAAAGGGTATCCCTCTTTGATTATTTGTATTGTGTATATGTGCAGGCATTTTACCAAAATATGTGCAGACTGTTAGGTCACGGTTTTGTAAACAAAGTGTGTCAGGTGATGCCTAATTATGGATACCAGATAAGTCTAGCTGGCGCTAGAATTTTCCGGAAGACTATATAGATAAGGCTGGCATAGTGCAGAATCTTCTAGAAGCCTAATATCTTCTGGAAGACTAATATCATATTAGCTGAGTTGTCAAGAAAAGTAAGGTCTTGGAGGACTTGCTCATGAAAGGTTTATCATCGCCTGCTATCTGGATATTCTGCTTGGATGCTACCATATTTTTTAATATCAACTGGTATTTGGAAGCCTATGTTTACAGCTTTATTCTGGCACTTGGTGGAGATAGAGTACCCTGGAGATACCCTGGAAAAGTGTCGCCATGTAAAGCGTGCCATTTTCGTATGGACTGAAAGAGGAAACACCTGGAAAAGTGTCGCCATATGATATGAAGCGCGCCACTTTTGTATGAAGTGAAAGAGGAAACCTGATAAATGAAAATACTCACACTGAACCAGCCTATTTCCGTCTTCAACCGGGAAATATCAGTGCTGCATAAAAATGTACATAAAATATCATATATTCATCTGTACATACATTGACATACACAGAGTTTTCACTTCTCAAATTATGTTTCTACATAATACAGATAAGTACTCGTATGTGAATACAATGCTTTATACATGTAGCTATAAAACTCGCTCATCTGTAGAGAAGGATTTCTCATATTAATACATGCATTGAAATAGATATCATGGGTCAAATAGGTGAACTGGGAGATTACTTTGATAAAGTGAAAATTTTGCTTTTTAACGTTGATGGAGACACATAGTATTTGCATTTTTTTTTTTTTTTTTTTTTTGGTGAGGGTTGAACAAAGTGTAATATTACAGCCAACACCAGTGCGGTGTATAGGGTTGCAAAACCTAGATCATACTTATTTAACAGGCAAACACGGGGAGATTTCGGTGTGATTTGCAAATGACAGTACTGTGTACTTTTCATTTGTCTCAATCCCAAAATCAAAGGTTAGGAGAAATATTTAGACCTCAGAAGTTCAATCGTACGTTTCAATCAACGGCCATTACCGTATTGTCATTGAAATGCCTATGGGACCTACCTAAGTGAAGACAGTGACCACGTGATGTTGTTGTCTTTGAAACTCACACTAACCTCGGCAGCGATCGACTGCAAGACGTTTGAAAATAGAACGGTAATAATGTCAAAAAGAAAAATAAGTGGTCAACAGTCACGTGATGAATAAGGCACGTCATGGAGAAAGAGAACAGTGGGGGTGGGGTGAGAGGAGACAAGAACAAGACCATTACTATGTTACATCATCTGAACTGATTGCCTACAGGAGATAATGGAGCTTTAGATTTGCAACGCGGACATTTAAGACGACGATTCTCCTCTCTCCCTGAGTTATGTTGCCAAGTAGCTTATTAAGATTACGAGAGGACGCAACCTACATTCCTCTAACAGAGTAAAATGGCGCCCCCATAGAATCATTGCAACGAGTTGCTCTCTGCAGTGTGAATTTGAGTGCATGGATGGAAAAAATGGCCTAAAACTAAAGCTCCCTGTTTAATATGTTGAATGCCGGCAAATAGATAAGACATGTTGAATGTACAGTTACGCTTGGGCGATGAAGGATCAAGAAACAAACCAGAGAGAATGGTTGTTACAAATTTATTAAAGAGTCATTGATTATTAAAAGATAATGCACATTTAAGTCCATGCAATGAAATTCTCTAGAAAGTGGAAACATATCGTTCATGGCCATTAACGTCAAAAGACTGCTGTGTGTTACCAAGAATACTTTTTTCTTTCTCTATGTCTATGTGTCTATCTACAAATTAAATATTATTCTCTTATTACGTATAATACAGAGATGTTTGTATCTAATAATCCATTTAGACATGAATTATGATATCGGAAAAGATGAACATTCACAATCAATTTTGTCTCCTTATGATTACGTGTGTATGTGTGTGTGTTTTGCTGCTGTTTTGGGGTTTGTTTGCTGGGTGTTAAAGGGGTATAAAAATCAAGGTTTTTATTCAAAACATCTGTGATATAACGTGCTGATATCGTTCATAATTAATTCATACCAAGTTACGGAAACAAATTATGATATGAAAGAATGTATATTTTGTTGTTGTTGTTGTTGTTGTTGTTGTTGTTGTTTATCCACCAAGAATAATTATGTAGTTTTTCAAATATTGTGTGATTTGTGTCTATGGACTCTATTTTCATGAAGTGCACATACCGTGAATCTCGCTGTGTGATGATAACATTATGACCTGGATGAAATCTTGATAAACATTAAAGATTTAAGCAATCTCACATAATTCACCAATTATAGTTAGTTTGTCACTTACCACTTTGAGTGTGAAGAGGTATGCCAGGGTCTTGTTGGGCAGGATGGCGTACGGGGAGAACTCCCCCACCAAGTTGGCGGAGATCCCGTTCTCTTTCATCGTTATCACGGGTGGTTTCGTGCTTTTGATGTTGATCTGCATATCCATACTCGGGTACATGAAGTTCAGCTGAAAGTAAATATTAATATTAGGATAACCATGCGATTGATTTTATTCTCATATCTATAACACATATGTCATTTCTGAGGGTTAAATTGAATAATGAAACAACTAGAAATGTAGCTCATGGCGACTGGTATGCCTCCGCAATAATGCATGGTTCACCTAATAGGTCTACAGTAAGTCTTGACAATGTATTATGACATTTTAGCATAATTGGCAAGATATTAAAATGTAATGTTCGTCTTAAATGTGTTAAATGTTTCCTTTCCTTGATTTAGATTCAATTGGATGAATGGCTATATGATTTTTTTTTTCCAAGAGAGCATGCATTTGGGGATTTTAGGATTTTTACTTGACTTTTGACTCTTTTAATTCTTTTAATGCATTGAGTAATTTTCAAGGTTTTGAGAAAAAAGTGTAATTTCAGTTTCAAATAGTAAATTGTTAGTATTCTAACTTGGCTTTTTACCCTTGACCTTTGACTCTAAAATTCCCAAGAGAATCACGGCCAAATACAAATATGTACTAAGTTTCATGATGATACTTTGAGCCACTTCCTAGAATGGAAGAAGAAGTGAAATTTAGCACTTTCACTTGACCTTTGACTTTGGCAAAAAAAAAAAAATTCCCAGAGAATCTCTGTTGTCTACTACATGCATACACTAAGTTTGGAGAAAAATCCTGCAGAAATTGCATATACGAGGGAATACATGAAATTTTGAGGAGTTAACTTTGACCTTTGACCCATGGCCCCCCAATTTTCTAGATGATCACGGGCAATCAGACCATGTATAATTATTCTATGTACCAAGTTCCATGAAGATACCCTGAACCATTTCCGAGATATGGAGAAAAATATTTGTGAACACGCATGAAATCTTGAATAAATAAATAAATAATTAAATAAATTTTGAGCAATCGACCTTGACCTTTTACGTTTGACCTTGAGCATGAGCACCCCAAAATTAATAGATACAATTTTAATTTCGCCCACCCATACATAGCACATGGCAAGTTTCATCAGGATACTTCAAACGTTTTTTTTTTCTTTTTTTTTTTTTGTTACGCTGTCCACAAAATTGACGAACGGAAGGACGGACAACCCGAAAACATGATGCCTCAGGCGACACGTGACGGAGGCATAAAAGCAAACAAATAACCAAAATATTCAACCTGTTGCTCACCTGTGGAATAGCGAATTTGTATGCAAAATTGCCTGTGTTCAAGTAATCCTTCTCGGCTTCGGGAACCTGGATGAAGAAAAAAAAAAAAAGATAATGCATAGTAAACATTTTGGAGCAGGAAGATCTGTCAAGAACATTGTGTTTGTTTGTTTGTTTGTTTTTCATACTTAGACCATTTTTTTTCACACAGCAACATACATACACACACAAACACACAATGTATCGATAACCTGTCAACACTATGGTGAGAGATTCTAACACATGCTCAAAGAATTGCGGGTATTATTGAAATATATATAGAGCGGGACAAGATGGAAATTATTGCATACGGATAGCTGCACAAAAGTACCCAACATTCCCAGAACAATGGGATATAGCCATTCAAGCTGTTGATAACTGCAAAATACGGATAAATTGAAATGATTATTGCCTGATTCTTGTTTCTTCCAATTCTTTACCCTCATAATACTATGACTCCCGACTATAGTTATCGATAATGAAATACAAAAATAATAAGTGTGTAGAAATACAGCATTGCAAAATTATTCAAAAACACCATCTGTTAGTACACTCACGTTGTCCTTAGTCACGTTGTACTGCAGGTATCCGACTTCCTGGAGCACATAACCGGCCGAATTGGGCAGGTAGTCGGTTATCCATAGAAACACCATGCGCGACGTATCCGAATCAACCCGGACTCCGGGCACGGGAAGGGGACATTCCGTCTTACTGCCATGGGCATACACTTCCCCCTGATGACGTCAGTGATGTTTAGCAACAACAAAGATATATATGTATATATATATATATATATATATATATATATATATATATATATATATGAATATATATAAACATACATATTCAATTATTATCATTTTTTTTTTACAATATGCACCATCTACCGGCAATGATTATGAAAATCAAAATAACAGTTATCACAGTAAAATAACGGTAATCATTAGTATTTCTACTGTCACGGACATTATAAACATCATCACTTCGACCTCACTGAAGGAGGAGATACTGATCAAATTCAGGGATATTCACACTTACTCAGATAAATTGCTAATTATAATTTTTATAGGCACCAAAGGTCCTTTGTGACATAGTTTTCGATCACAGACTAAAAGTGGGATAATGCTATCCTGGATCACGGCAAACGATGAAGATATGATATGTCATGATATAGATCATAATGTGTTATTGAAAATAAAATTTCATATAAATTTGAATTTGAATAATGTAATTCTTTTCATTCATTATTGGCAGTGCAAGTAGGCCTACCTATTCAATTTCAATTTCAATTTCAATGTTTAGGGACAACATAGAAGTAATTCTGCAAAGACATTCATTGAAATTCGAACAATGTGGTAGTAAACTGTGCTCAGCATTTCTTTTATAATCTGGTATATGCACATAGTAAACTGTATAGACTCCTTTTCCGTTCAGAAAAAAAAAATCTGAAGCGTATAGCGTGGAAGTTTTTATATGTGATATCAACATCTGTCCATGAATTCAATTATTATCAGGGTTTTGTTGTTGTTGTTGTTGTTGTTGTTGTTGTTGTTGTTGTTGTTGTTAAGGCAGATGAAGCAATTTGACGGGAGATAATCAGTGCCTGTAGTATATCGTTATGTGCAAGCACGTCTTCTGGCTGTTACCTTGTGAGCAGTGTTCACCGACCCATTGAAGACGGGAGGAGCCACCAAGGTGTAGTCTATGTCTGCCACATGCAAGAACCGAGCTTCCACTGTGTGCAACCACAATAAATAGATAAATAAATAAATAAATAAATAAACAAACCACAAAAGAGTAACAAGCTGATTATGTTTGACATTGTTATTAATATCCTAGATGTCGTTATCGAAAGAACAAAGCTAATCGACGCTACTACACATCGTAAAAATCCAACAAAATCAAACATGTAACAGGAAAGCTTATTAATTCAGATCATTTCATAGTTTCGGGTGTTTCTTCTGGAGTGTGTACGGTCATGACTATTTGCTTGAGTTTCTTATTTAACTCATAAATTAAATCTAACTCATATTCATTTTTAGCATGTGTGTAATAAAAGACATGGAAAGGAGATGATCTTTCAAATAAGATATTAACAAATATGATAGCAAGTATTTGCGCGGATACGTAGATTTTTCAGTCATACAGAGAGATAGAAAGACATTGCGAAAAAGAGAGTGAACTAAGGCTGAACATGATGTGTACAAACGACCCTAGATACAGAAATGATGGACTTACTCTTCAATGTTTTCAACTTGTTCTCCAGCTGGATGTTGACAGCATCCAAAACTTCTGGACACACCTGGGTGTGAGAGGAAAAAATACAGTGATATTCAAACGTCTCTCCTAAAAACGGTAATACATAAAGAATCACTCTAGCTGAAAACATTTGTTGTTGCTGCTGCTGTTGTTGTTGTTGTTGTTGTTGTTGTTGTTGTTGTTGCTGTTGTTGTTGTTGTAGAGGTGAGGGGAGTGGAGAACACGAAAGTGGTGATGAAGTCGAATAGCTGTCACCATGAGAATGATAAGATGTTGCGTTTTGAAGGGAAATGCCGAAAGTGCATAATAATGCCGATAATGTACTTTGGTAATGTAATTATCGCAACATGTCATCTATAGGCATGCAACAAAACGTTTTCACCCTCAACTAAACAGATGCTGACTTTAAATTTGTGTTCATGTGGAGTAACAATGGTGGTACCCTGAACATGCTGTAGAAAACAAAATAATATGACACTGACGACTAAAACACATGCGCAGATAATTATGATACTGACGACTGACACACAAACGCAGACATATTACCCACAAACCAGGGTATATTGAATACAGAGTGACAGACATAGCTGTCTGTGATGTCTTTAGACTGCACCATATCAGCACAAAGAATATCTAATTAAAAGGAAATTCGACGCCTCTGTGATGGGCCCACTTTTTAACTCCACTTCATATTCCGGTTGACTTTAAAAGAGCAAGGGAAAATGAGTAAAGTAAATAAAAAAGAAAATAGGTAAAACAGACGAAAAATCTCCATCAAAATCGGTCATCGGATGGATATTTATGGAATTAGAAAATTTTAGAATGTTTTTACGAAACAACAATGTTGGTCTCCAATCGGCCGTTACACAAATGTCACCAAAAACAGAATAGCAGCCGCGTCTAATCTACATAATGGATAGCTGTGAACGATCTGCCGTTCCGTAATGACGTCAAGTAAAATCTACAAACTCCATAACCTTTTATTCTCATCTTTTCTCCGTTTTTTTTTTCTTCGAAGTGTAACTTTTACAATTTCGTTCTTTTGATATTTCTCTATTAATCAAAGTCAACTTGAACGTGAAGTGATATTTGACCTCTCGTCTGGCACCAGAGATGGACAGCAAATCTATGTAGGTTTTCAAACCCGTGGGCAAATTTGCTCCTCACTAACATAGGGTATCACCTTTGGTCATCCTGACATCTCGCCCAAACATGCTGGTACAGAAAAATTGACATTTTCATCAGTGGAATCTAACATAACTACTTTGGCGCAGTGGCTTGAGTAACTTTGATAATATGAGCACGTTTTACCCACTCCGACTGGAAATTTACTACCGAGGGAGCTGTTTAATATGCAACAAGGATGAAAGTGTCAGCCGTGTACGCCATCAACATTTTGACACGTTATACGTTTGCCCAGTCCCAGAGCGCCCCGATGTCAATAAACCTCCTACCAATACATGTATCTTCTTTTTTTTTTTGCCCAATATAAAAGATTTGTGGATAGTTGTTTATCAAGCGTCTTGGAAGCACTCAAACTTGTACCTTGTGGATAAACCAAGTTATGTGTTCAATGATTTATATGTCATGTATAATTTGAGTATCATGGCACATATATTATATTCTTTCTTATGATTTAAAAACACAGAAATAAAACAAACAAACAAAAAATGTAAATCCATTATCCATCGAGCAGAACCACTTTCACTTACCTTCTTATTGACAGAATCCTTTAAAGAATCGGCGATTTTATGATCGAACAGGTTGTAGAGCCAACTGTGAAAAGCAGCGACAGATAGAGGGCCATCTTAATGAAGGCTTCTAACCTTACCCCCACCTTTTGTCACTGTCGGTAACATGTTCTCACAATTTCACCAAATCTCCAACAAAACGAGTGTGTTCTTCCCAACAACACTATCTCAGCAACAATTATTTAGTACACAACCCCTAGGAACTGTTTAAAAGATGCAGTTTATACTATAACTTGCCTCATCAAGTGTCACTATATCGTGGATCCTTCATTATATAAACGCATATAATTTATAGTAAATTGTGTATTTACCACAAAATTTATGATTGGTCGAATTACTGCCACTTGGCATTTATTTATTTCGTTCTAGCTACACAAACAGTTTGTTATAAATCTGTGTTATAAATACATTTCATCTTGTTTAATATAGCAAATTGAAACTGCTCTTTTTATGCACTATTCTAGTCAACATACACTCCAATTAAGGCATGCATAATAAATCCTCGCGCAATTCAATTTCATCCCGGCATTCAACCTCGGTGAAATAAATCTGTACATGAGGTAATTATGCTTTAACGTAGTACATAATCTATTTATTACATTTATTCAAGATCACGCACTATTCACAATATATACATATTTAATGGACAGTACCCATATTTTGTTCTCAGTCATCTGTTATTATATTTCTAAATAAAAAGAAGACGATGAATCAGATTTCCTCATTTCCACAGCCAATAAAAACTTAATTACACAATGTTACAAACCTTGCCCCTCCATGGAGATCGACCTTCATCCCCGACACATGAAAGGAACAATCTGAGCGCGCGGAAGAAATCGTGGGACGACCAGTAGAGTCCACGCCTATACGATATAATGATATCCCGCATTGCTTGAAAATACAAGTACTGAAAACAAAGAACTTCAGATAGTCTTATTTTCTCATCTTTTTTCTTACTGTATTCTTATCAACGTCATCTTCAATATCATTATCATCATCACCATCATCTTTATCATCATCATTATCATCATCATTATCATTACCAGTATCATCACAGTTCTCTACAATGTTACTAAAGGCCAAATGCTGGTACCCAGAAAAAAAAAAATAGAAGAATAATTTGTTTCTTGTCATGAAAACGGGGAGATAACGACATGCTTGCGGCCTATGAAGATAACAAAAAAGTGACAGAGAGAGAGAGAGAGAGAGAGGGATGGTGGGAAGAGACGGGAGAAGAGAGAACTACATAATATAGCTCCCCGTATAAACCATTCAAACACGGTAAACCACATTTGACAAACGTCTCATGGATGAGTAAGTGAAAGTGAAGGCAGTTTTATGTATATATTAACAAAGACATGTATATGTATATATTAACATGTATATACTCAGTATTAACATGTATATGATATCATTAACATATATTAATATGTATATGTTAACATGTTTTATGTATATATTAACAAAGACATTATTGCGTGTTTTTTTTTTCATCTGCTTCTCATTTTCATATGTACTTTGTCAAATCATATTCTGCAATTATTACAAAATATCCTGTACATATGCAATGTATATAATTTCTTTGTTTATTTGATGGAAGTGAAAATAAATTTGAATCTTAAATCTTGAATCTTGAATGATAGTAAATGCCCTGTGAAAATTTCTGTTTAAAATTAGCCACTTAAAGTGACAATCTACTCCTTAAAGATGACTTTGATAAAGAAAGAGCAAGCATACAGAGAATGGTATAGAAGGTTGATTGACTTTAAACTTTGTGTACATAAGAGTTACATCTAACTTTTAGTTTCTCAGTATTTTCATGAAACAGCGACACGAAGGATACGTTAGCACCACTATGATGTATGCGAATTCGATATGGCGATGAAGGCATCAATTCATTACTTTTCCCGTTTTCTTGTGGATAAAAACAAAAACTGTAAAAGAAAAAAATGTAACCTAGGAATTTTAACGTTAAAAACATTAAAATTCCGTCATACTCGAAGATTATGAATCTAATCATATTCCAAATTCAACTTGATTATTAAGTTCAATTCACTTTATCCTTAAAGGTCTTGTTTACCTTTGGGAGCAGTGATTTTAAAAATGTTCAAGATATCACTTGATGCATATGTGTAGGTCTGGTGTATCAGAAAACATCCTACCATATAAAATTTTTGCAATAAAGCCTAAAATATAAGGAGATATCAGTATTGTTCTCATTAAACCGCAACTGCAGACGGTTAAGTCTGGAAACATTGTTATTATGACTATTGTTCAGATTTTGTGAATTTAACAATACTTAACATCGATTATACGGATTCAAATTTTTACAGTTGTTGTTTCTATCCCTAACTCACATATTAGAACTATTTTAAAGCACTAATGCTCGGTTTTTGTTTCTTCTGCAAATGGTAGAATATGCCTTTAAGCGCTGGAGATGTGAAGTTTCAAAAATAACACTTAAAGGTGATTGACGTCTGAAAAGAGTGGCATGTGTTATACCATAATGGTAAGTTTTACTTCTATTATGGACACTAAGGCATTTATAATCGTGTCATAAACCGCTGCTTTCGACACAAATAAGAATAGCCTGTATGGGAAGTTCCTCTTTTGACTGGTTTGATGCTCACACGCAAGGAGGTCAGCAAAACCTTCGTCTGTACTCGTAATACTTTATTTTCAGAGCCATATAGTTCAAAATGGCGACAAAAGGGTTTATTCAAGAGAATTGACGTCGGAAAAGAGTGGCATGCATTGTGCCATAATGGTAGGTTTTACTTCTATTATATGGATTATAAGGCGTTTATAATCGTATCATAAATCGCTGCTTTCGACAAGAGTAAGAATATCCTGTACGGAAAGTTCCTCTTTTGACTGATTTGATGCTCACACGAAGGGCGATCAGCAAAACTTTGGTCTTCTTGGGTTTGATTGTCAGAGGCATAGTTCAAAATGGCGACAAAATGGTTTATTCCCTAGAAGAAATCAAAGTGGTACAGATTGGACTCCAGCCTTTTGCAAAACACCGCATCAAACATTTATATTGCATCAGAGTTTCGAGTCAAAACCATGTGTTTGTTGAATCTGAAATGTCAACTATAGGCTTGCTAGTACTTTATTTGTCGCAATACATGTAGTAAGGGAGCTGACCATCCAGGTCAATAATTGACCAGAGAGAAGTCGTGTTAATATTCAATCTATCCAGCAATCATTAATAAACCATAAAACTTAAACATGATGAAAACTTAATAAACGGAAGAAAGATAATAGGCCTATTTGAAAGAAGAGTCAGGATTCTCAAATACTATAATGAGGTGTCATTAATCGAAGGCAAAACATAAACTTTTGTTATGTATCGGCGATCCGTTATCATTGGGACAGCATATCATCGCCCTTGTGACTTTTCTGTACACACTGTTCCAGGTTTTTACGATACGAAATGATATTATTCTTTGCCGGAGTATCACCTTTATAACCAACTTCAAAACTGTCTAAATATGGAAGAAATGAAATGAAACATGAAACGTTAATGCAAGCATAACAGAGTAAATTGGCCGTCTTCATTTATCGGACTGCAATGAATGACGAAATAAAATAGGTAGCCACTGATGTCTTGATTATATAGCAATCAGCGACAGATATCAATGGAGTCATTATAACCACTATAAGTTCATGACATCGTAAGATTTCCCAATGCCATTCCACAATCCCAAAGTGAGTTGACGATTCATGATTTTACTATAAATCTCTCTCAAAAAAAAAAAAAAAAAAAAAAAATCGAGTGAAAATATTCACTCATGAAGGAGTGAATAACAGAAAAGAGTGAGTTTAGAGTGAAATTGAAGGGAATTTTGGGTGAAAATGTTTATTTGCACTCATTTTGGAGTGACCTCAGGGATCACTCTAAAAATGTTCGAGTGATCCCTGAGGTCACACAAAAATTAGTGAAAACGAACATTTTCACTCAAAAATTCCCTCCAATTTCACTCAAAACTCACTCTTTTCTGTTATTCACTCCTTCAGGAGTAAATATTTTCACTCTATTATTTTTTTCATTTATTTATTTTTTTTTAGAGAGAGAGAGAAAGAGAGAGAGATAGTTCATTCTGGGCTTCCCTCGTCCTGCTTGGACTAAAATTGATTTCGCTTACCGACTCTAATAGAGAGTGCCATACTGATGGATGAGGCGCGAGCATCGAAAGATCCGGAGTCAGAAACGTGGATGCTTGAGAGATAAGAATATATCAAAAGAAAATTGGGATACAGACGGCAGATAAGATTCCAAAACTTTACACATCAAGGATGAAAAGAACTATTTAGTTATCATGTTTATGTTCGCGTATCTTATTACGTCACTGTCACACACTGACATTGTGAAGTTCTAATTGTGAAGCCTGCATAGGAAAAAAAAACAACAACTTTAGAATGAAGCTGATGTTGCCTATTACAGTATTGTTAAATCCTCATATCCCTTTACCAATATTTTCACTATTAGTACAGACGTGTATTAGGCCTACTATGCTCTTTACGTCTCAGCTCCTGTAGAACGCGCGCAGAAATGCTACGGGCCATGGTGACCAGTATACCGCAAATAATATTCATGATAGTGGGCGACAATAAAGAGCGATCTGAACTCGTATTGACTTCATCGTTTTGCTTTGCTCTCTCTGGTTGTTGTTGTTGTTGTTGTTGTTTTTTTTTTACTAAATAAGTTTACAGCAGGCGTATTTTGTGTAGTTATCATTGTTGAATCAAGTGATAGAGAGATAAATTGCAGAAATTAGTGAACGAAAATTGCTTGTGCGTGAACTCTGCGTCTTCTTAATATCCTGATTGACAATTCATCATCTTCATCTTCATCAAGGATCGCCATCATTCTTGACAGGCCTTCAAACAGTAAGGTCCATGGAAACGAATGAAAAAATAAGGTACGGTTCACTTTATGTACAATGGAAAATAACTTACAAGCCAGTCGACTTGTAGTGCCAGTTCCCGTGTACGGAGAGGGAGATTCCGCTGGTCGTTAGGCGGAGCCCTCCGACTGATGGGTTGGTTGTCAAGGAGGCGGTCGGAATGTTGAATGACGTAACTCGTATGCTGGTATGAGCGAGGAAAATAAGGGGGACCATTTTGATATAGTGTTATAGTATGGCGTAGTTATTCGTATAAAGATAAATTATACTAAAATCATCGCTATAATCACGTTAGGCTTTTTCCCGGTTACAGCATACTTTCACACTCATGTTGAGAATCAAATAGACTTGTGTGGTATATAACACACACACAAACGCACGCGCGCGCGCACACACACACACACACACACACATTATATATAAACATTTACTGTCTTACGTACTTCTTGACCTCATAGTTGATGTGGCCGACTTTGACACTGGCACGGCCACTGACATCGGGAATGGTCAAGTGCTGAATCTTGTCCCGGAGTGTCTCCAGTCCCAAATCCCGCACTACAGATAGGAGAGAAACGAGGAGTACATGCACTATAGATACTAGAAAACTGTTCATTCAGCATCCACGTGGTTTTTGAGCCACAGCAAAATGAAGGATATACAGGCAGTAAAATGCGTTGAAATCACAGTTGTATCTTACTTATATACCGGTTATCATGTCTTCTTTTATACGAGTCGCATAGACGATTATTATGACATTTATGTGTTAGGTGGTAGAAGGTTTCACGGTGCACCATGTATTCTTTCTAGGGTAAGTGAGTCTCATTCCCTTGAGAACGGCGAGAACATGCTTGCCGAAACGTCGGGATTGGGTAGGCCCTTTTCTGGGCCACACACTTACCATATAGGAAGAATATGTGGTGCACCGTAAAATCTTCTACCACCCAACGTTCTACCACCTGAGCACGGAAACCTTCAAAGATTTCATTTACGTGTTACATTATACTTTTCAGACATGTACCCTGCAATGTACAGCATGTTGTGTGTGTGTGTGTGTGTACGTGTGTGCGTACGCGTGTGTGAGTGTTGTTTTAGACTAAGTATCATTCGTATTACATGATACAAAATGTCTACTGCCTTGTATGATGGATAATTAGCAGACAAACATTCGCATTATCGACTCCTGCTCACCTAACCATGACATGATGAATATTGATGATGATCAGCAATAATTCATTTAGTTTCCAGTAGAAGACATCCAAAAATATGGGCTGCTAAAAGCCAATCAGGAAAATACCAGTCACATAAACACACACACACACACACACACATTATATATGTATATATACAGCAATAATAATGTCACAATAGAGGAATGCATTAAATGCCAATTGCCTTGATTTTAATTCAAAATCCGATTTTTCGGGGGCCTCCCCCTTCGTCAGGGATGAAAGTGCTAATGAATTTTCACGGTGATATTAACAGTGAGGTGTTAAAGGTACGTGGTCCCGGTGTTTTAGTCAAATGCGTTTTAGTGTCAAATGTGTTTTAGTCAATGCATTCCTCTATTGTGACATTATTATTGCTATTTCTAGTACTGCCAATACGCGGAGCAATTACAATGTTTGGAATATATATATATATATATATATATGTATATATATACTCCTAGATGGGTCATTTGGGAGACATTTCCATTTGTTTTATATGCAAATTTGTTATATACATGTTCAATGGCAGTTTACGCAATGGAGACACGAAAATTGTCTCCTTAATGACCAGTTGTCTCCCTAATGAAGACACTTCCCCCCAATGTGTCTCCCTAAGGTGCCATCTAGATATATATGTATATATATATATATATATATATATATATATATATATATATGTATATATATATATATATATATATATATATATATATATATATATGTGTGTGTGTGTGTGTGTGTTTGTGTGTGTGTGTGTGTTTGGCAATTTACATTTGTTTCCTTCCTTTTGCTGCACATGAATGTGCGAATAGAAATGTGCAACGCATTAACGAATAAACTGAAACACACAAACAAAGTGCGATTTCTTCCATATTATTTCTTTATGAATGATTACTGCAGCATGAGGTCCTTGCTTCACTTCAGAAGTGACAATCATTTGAGCTTTCATTGTTATTATAAAATCGGTCTTTGTGTATTAAATAAGCCCACTGACTAAAATGTGGAAGAGTCTGTGAATGAAAATAGCTAACTGTTGTGTTGAAATACGTTTTCCTTAGGCACACCAACGAGCATATCAATCAAAAAAAAAAAATGTCGCATCAAGAATACTCACTGGAATATACATGTATCAATTAGAGTCTGTTGTTTGCGTCCCTTTGACGATGTACAGACAGACATTCATATACCCGCAGAGATGAGGAGTGAATGTAACGAGCGAGCTGACAATGGTCTTGGCATTGTTTCACTATATGAACGTCCTCGACTCTCATAATGAAAACGTGTTTCTGCTCTGGCGATATGAAACGTTGACTACATGGCCAACTCTAGTAACAGACAAAACTATATAGCTTTATGCGCCTGGTATTTGCGAATGACGTCACTAATCGTCCGATTTTGCACAATTTTGATTAGGCCTACTATAGGCCTCTTAACTGTTCTCCCTTGTGTCAGTAGGCCTATACTTAGCATCCGATAGCGATCATTGTATTGGGGTGTTGGGCGCATGTCACCATCGATCGAAAGTAAATCATGTTTCAAAAATGAAATACACAATTACGCCGATTGAGCTTATACTTCGGTATGTGTTTCCCTCAGGTCAGTTTGACGGATTTCAATGAATCGCTTTGCAGTCATTTTCACTTTTGCTCTCTTTTCAGATTTACACAGTCAAGCATGCATTCATAATTATAGGGGCCTACTCAAAATACAATGACCAAATACATTTCTTTCTATACCTCACAGGGCTGTAGATGATATAGATTTCTGCCAACTATATTATTAGTGCAAGATACTTGCCCGTGTTTAGGGCGTGCAAAAGTCACCCTCACTGTACGCGGATTAATCAACTCAAAAGTATCCGTGTTATTAACTCCATGGACCATGTTGATTCTTTTCTTGTTTGGTTATCGGACACTTTATGTGAATTTGACTCGTTATTCTTTGGCAATACACCTGTGAAAACACACGGTTACACACACATACACACACATATGTACATATATATAATATATATATATATATACAGAAAAGTGTGATCTGGAATTATTTTCAGAATAATTCTTCCTGTTCCATATTAGCTGTTTTACAGCTAAGAATATGTAATTACATATGAAGAGTTTGTTTGCAAAAACCGATAAGTCCATTTTTGAAGATTTTGAAGTACGGTCTCTGTCATAAAGTACAAAATTATACCTTTTAAATGATATATTGGTCACTATATATCATTTAAGAATATATATCATTATATATATTATATATATATATATATATATTATATATATCACTATATATCATTGAAGTTATGATCAAAAGAAGCAAACATTTTCTTATTATTCGCTTTATTTTTCTTGACCTTTAATCGCAAATATCTCCATTCGGCAAATATGGACTTATCGGTTTTTGCGAACAAACTCTTCATATATATATAAATATATATATGAGATTAAAACCTAAAATGGCATTAAAACGCTTTATGCGCTTTCCTTGCCAGGATAAAGCGTTTTAATGCCATTTTATGTTTTAATCTCATATATATATTTATATATATATATGTAATTACATATTCTTAGCTGTAAAACAGCTAATATGGAACAGGAAGAATTATTCTGAAAATACATTCCAGATCACACTTTTCTGTAATATCAATACATGATATCCTGTAATGGGAGACGTGGAAATTTCTCCAACACCCTCATGAGCATTTCCCTGATAATACCGACCATTTTGCGCAGTCTATCTATCACAAAATTGCAAATGATATCATAATAATGAAGTCCGTGTATACTCTGGTATCATCTCTCCGGGCCCAAACACAGATGTAACGGAGCTGTCCCCTATATACATAATTTGTAACCTTAAAAAAAGTTAACCTAAGAAAAACACTCCGTATAAACATAAAGATTTAACGATTTCCCCCCTATATTTCTTAATTTCATAAAATACAAAATGACATTTCTTCCATGTTTCAAATCTGTCAATTATTCTATTCATATAGGGCAAGACCTATGGCACTATAGTACAGATAAAAGCGGATAATCGGGCTAGCCGGAGTTCCTCCACATTATCTACTTTGCATTTTATTGGCCATATCTTTTCGAAATCCATTAATTTCGTACTCATTTTGTTAATCACTTATCTGATGTTGCTTGCAGCATTCATATTTTCCACTTTGCCCCTATGAATCCATTAATTTTGTACCAAAACACAAGTGAAAAGGGACATGTAGGACTCGTGCATGTGGTGGGGAAATACATGGATTATTGTACATGTAAAATTTTATACAACAGTCTGTAACACACACACACACACACACACACAAATCACATTGAATTCAGAAAATATATCTGGTATGGCAAGTGTGGGACATCATAATATCCCTTCGTTGATTCTAGTTCATCATCGATTTGATGCTTCACTGCACTTTTACATGTGCCCATCAGCTTGTTATCCATTTGACTATATGTGTATGTCTGTCTGTCTCTCAACTGACTACATACACATAAATTCAAGGTTTATATTTCCATTTTCGTTTCTTTTCATAGCATGTAATATGTGCATGGCTGTATATTGTGACGTCACCTAAACACCTGTACACTCTAGTTAGGGATCTCTCGTTCAATTTTCGTACATGTGATCGGCTATATGAAAGATGATTTTAATCATAGTCATAACATGACAGTGTATATAAGTGCCTGAGTGCAGCGAGGAACCAATTATGTGTGTGTTTGTGTGTGTGTGTGTGTGTGTTTTCCCATCTGCATCCTGGCTATATATAAGCAACAGTGTGTGCTAAAACAGACAATTCACAGACAGAAGGTCATATCAAGCATTACCAGGGCGATAGCAACGTTGCGCTTTTTTTTTTTTAGTCGTCTGCATGTGCATTGTATTGGAGAGTAATGCAGACTGGTGTACAATCAGACGTATCATTACCACTTTAAGCAATACAGTCATGAATGAATTAAAGAGCAAATGAAGGACAATGTTAGCTGTACATTATACTGTACTCAAACGCTACTAACGGGTTTTGTTTTGTTGTGTTTTCCCCCTTTTTTCTTTGACCTTTCCCCAGTTCAAACTGTAACCAGTTTACACTTTTGGTTAATGCATTTGGCGACTAAATTCAAGTTATAACAAAATCTATCTCTACATGCAGTACAAATACATAGTTAGGGCCTACCACGGAAGTAAGGTTGACAGATAAACACGGTGTATATCCATATGGATACGTACATATGGATATACAGAGAGCTATACAGGATACATAACGTATGTATATTCATATAGATTATACCAACATTACGTGCAAATTGTTACTATGAATTCAGTCCATTCCATGATTTCTGCAGTACAAATCTATACGCACTCTTCTATAGTTTTTGTTACTGGTATCCAATCATTAATCGCTATAATGACGAATTATGCTAAAAACAAAACAAAAAGTGACATTGGCACATACAAATGATGTAATAGTAAACAAAGATAGAGGCTATATGTTTGAAATACCCTTAATTTTTAAATATCCCATAGAGGACGGTTTAACAGTATATTGTATTGCTCTTCTACTTACAGAATCGTATAAGTTTCCGATACGCACATATATTTCTTGAAATTAACGATTGAATAAGCTATCAAATATTCTTGAAGGCCATTGTGGTTTCGCAAATTTTTAACGACAGCTTTGTCAACGACGCTGATTATTGGGCCCTATATTTTCAACTATCTTCATACTCACGGAAATTAAGGCCTTTCTGAGTGATGCGAGCTTTGAACCCAGGATTCTTGTTCCAGTCCGTACCGGCCAGTCCGGAGGCGACCCTCGGGAAGCCACTGGCCTGGAGGATCGCGAGGGACAGCAGCAAGAAGGCACATCCCACCCGCATCATGCTGACTTCTACCCAACGGAGCTTTGAGTATCAATGAATCCTACGCACTGCGTGATCTACACGAGATCTATACACTCCGACCGTTTGGCACTCAGAAAGTGTGCAATACAATGTCATGTACGTATGCTGAATGGATACAGCAACTGAGCAACGCAGTGTGTGAAGCGGAGATAGAGTCGGAGACGTGCCCTCAGCGCTATTCTTTCAAAGTTATTCCCGCCCACAGAAATACAGTACTAGTATCTGCATTTTCTGCGCACGGAAGTGTTTTTGCATGGCAGTGAGAGCCTATCTTCCTACATTTCGAGGAGGTATAGGAATGAGGAAGTGCTAATCGCGAGTATAACGAGAACTGAAGGGGGAAAATGATGTTTACGGGATACTCTTCGATCGCGACGCCTGTTTACTTGCGCTCGAGTTCTTTCGTAATGGGGGTTCCCCTTTCTACGTCCCTCGTTACACAATGTAGATAACGGGGGTCTTTAGACACTGGCGGCAGGGGGTTATTCGGGGTATTACACCTCCATGTTTTGACGAAGAGAAAGGGTGAGATTATGTTATTCGAATTGACATAAGACAAAACTTCCATTTTCGACACTGATGTGAAGATTTGACCCCTCTCCCAGTCAACTATAAGAGTAACACGCAATCAAACAATGAGACAGTTCCAGTTATTAAAGCGGAATCAGACGAAAATCAGACGAAATGAATGAACTAAAGATGATTGATAATTGCGTGAAGATTCGTGTATGGTTTGCTTCAGCACAATGAAGCATTTCCAGTCCTCATCAAAGATGTAGCTCAGGTGCAGAGCTGAGATTGAAAGTTTTATTGAGAACATACGACACCTATATAAGAACTTTAATAAACGTAAATTACTTGTATGTTACTGTCATTATCTGCAATTTTTTCTGGAGGAATCACAATCTCAGTATATTCATCAGGGTCTTACACTAGCTTATAATCATTCGTACGTGGAAATCCCCCTTCTTATAGGTGAATTTCAACGTGCATTCCATGGTTTATTATCTTAATTGTGTTATCAAATGTATCATCTTCACCATTTTCGCCACCAAACACTTACAGTAGGCCTACAATGTGTGATTATGATGAAAACCTATCATGTTCTTTTTTCCTTTTATTGTTCTCCTTCAGCAGCCTATAAAACACAAACAGCAGCAGTGATAAATATACACTTTCACACACAAGTATCCATATATATATATACACACACACACACACACACACACACAAACAAACAAACAAATCTCAAATACAAACTACGTATAATAAATATTCAATAGTATAATAGGCCTACTTCTATTACTGTTAACCTTTTAGAGACTACTATAAGTACCATCTTGGAATGCTATTCACTTTGAGCACAAAATTTGAGCACAAAATTTGAGCACAGAGTTTGAGCACTTTGAGTTGCCGGCGGCACTGACTGGTTTAATCATGCCAAATAACACATTCTTTAGTCGAACGCATTTCTCGATGTAATTAAAAAAAAAAAATGCTCTTAAACTGAAAGGGGCTCGAATACATGTATATCCGAGTTGGGCCAGCCTTCCTACTCCATGGTATCCCAACGCTACCGGGTCCTCAACTCATCAATTCCCAATTCGATCTCTCATCTAATCTCCTCTAACTCATCATCTCTATCTAAATCTTATTTACACTCCATTCACAAATCTGTCCACCAGTCTCGATTAGTACCAACCACTCCTCAAACCACACCTGAATAAAGGGATGGATAGTTTTTGTTGAGAAGGGGATTCAAAATTTAACTTTTTGTGAGATACAATGTACTTAATGTTCTAAATAAATTATCAAACAGCATACAACTCTACGAGAAATGAAAAGTTTATTTGATGAAAATTGGTTTCGAAATGGCTGAGATATCCAAAAACACAGTAAAACAAAGTGGTCCTAATAAAAAGTGTGTGTGTGTGTTTTTTTTTTTTTTTGAGATCTCAGTAATTTCAAAACCGATTTTTATCAAATAAACTTTTAATTCCTCTTTGAAGTGTGACCTATATGCACTTTTAACATTTTTTATACATGAGGTTCTTGCGAAAAGTTAAAATCTGAATCCCCATCTCAACAAAAACTATACCATCCCTTTAGATTTAACAAGCCCTTCATTTGCGAATTGCCCGGGAGACATTTTACCTCTTTCTGTGTCGAAGGTTTCCACATATATCATGGCACTGGGTGACATATTCTCACTTCAAGACTCAAGATGGACTAAATTGGTACAAACTTTCCTATATTGGTATAAATTGAATATAATTTCATTCTTTCAAGACTCTAATATCATCTCATTAACAGACATGTCACGGTACAAATGATTCAAGATCATGCATAAAAAAACATGAATGAGATTTAACTGTAAAACAACTATTGGCAAATAGGCAATCATTATATTCATAAATAGATTCATATCTACATTTAAACATAATTGGTGTTGTTTATTTGTCTTCTATACCAACTCTGATAGTGCACTGCTCTTATCCAATAAATTCATTGTCTCGAGGTCCAACATCCCGACACATATTCAGGAGAGGCACATGGTTATCCTTCAGCTGTTTGATTAAATAACAGAGAAAAGTGCACTGCTGAATGAACACAGCTTGATTCCTATTGGACACAAATGTTATCATCTAACCGAACACTCAGTGGACTGTAGAAGGTATACAAACTGCAAAACAAACCAGAGTGTATTGTAAGGGTTACGCATAAAATTTGAATGTGTTGGTAAAACTGGTCTGTTCAGGCTTGACAATTACTCTTTAGTACTGATAGGTGCACAATAACTTGCATATCACATCGTTTTTGTATCATCAAAATCCAGATCAATGTATATGACATTTGCTATGAACAAACACCATACAAAGACTCACTTTTACAAATTTCAAATATTAAAATCTGCATTTATATGTTCAGATACATCACAATTTTGAGGGCGGTAGAAGAAATCTTGATATGTATTTTTACTACTTATGAATATTTGAAATGATGGGGGGGGGGGGACAAGAAAATAAAAAATAACCCCCTATAATAAGCAAAAAATCAAATAGAAAACGCCCAAATAACACAAATAAATATCATGAAAACATGTCCTTGATGTCCCCTATTCAAAGCTTAATTCAGAACAGCCCAGGTTTCAAACTTGAGAACTGGAATTGATGCTCTGCTCATCTTTAAAGACTCTTTGAGAGCTGAATGTTATACTGTGATGTTGTTAATCGTAATGTACAATAGCATTATCATAAGTGCGAACCAATACCTTTGTACCCCTTCCCCACAAACAAACAAACACAAAATGATGCTCTAAACTGAAAAAAAACTCACAAATTTGAAAGTCGTAAACAGGGTGATATGAAATGCTTCAAAGCTCCTTGCTTATTAACATACTTTGGACGAATTGTGAATACATGAAAATGTATGCATCATAACTGTATTGCCAGCTGACATTTGGATTTTCATCTACATATCAATGGTAATTAAGCATGTGAAACATCTTAAATCCTGAGATTCAAATGCCAATATCAGCAGCAACTCTTTCAAACCGTACACTGTAAAACAAGATATATGCGCAACACGAAATTTTCGCGAATTGGAGCCGGCTGCCTCTTTCGAGGCATGAAATTTTAGCGAATTGCCACTGGCGTGCAATGCATACAGTTCAGACACAAACTTTCACATACATTTTATTTTCGCGAATCTTGGCGCTTGTGAAATTAAAACGCAGGCAAACATTCCTCGTTTGACAGTACAATGTATTATAATGAAATCATCCATGTTTTTCCCCTTTTTTAAAAGCTCACGCTGTTTATGATTGTAAAACCTTCTAATTCCTGAAAATACACTTACTCTGATAGTTTGCAACATGCTACTTGCATGTAGTATGCATATTTTCTTTTTTCAGTCACCTGATTAAAATGCTAACAAAACAAGCAATGAAAGACTAGGTATCACTGGGCAGTACAATTGGTTGTTCAAAGACTTATAAGCAACTATTCTTCACTATTATGCTAGCTTTACACGATGTTTCCATTGGCCATAGCAATTCATATTTAAGGCTACCGTGAATTGAATGGGATGGATGTGAGTCAGAGCGGGGGGACCGTCCCTACATTTAAATGTGACGAGCTGTAATCGCAGTGGATGTTGTCACAGATTTTTAAACCGCTTCAAAATTTGCCACTGCAGTCACAGTGTGGATGAGAAACATAGTATGCAATAGTAAAACAAGGTAAATGACACATTACCACACCAGGACCCATAACATCAAGAAAGAAGATCAAGCTGTGAATCAGACATTCTGCTATACAATATATCAGTCATCATTATGACAAGTAATCTGCAGCATAAGGTACAATGACTGAAAGTCACACTATAATTTCTAATACAAGTACATCTCTTCAAAATGATTGCAAGTCACATTATAATTTGTAATACATATACATCTTTTAAAACGTAGACTCCCACATTTGGGAAGTTACACAGCTTATCATATAAAAAGAGGAATTTGAAACTGCCCCATTGTGCAGTAACTATTCAAAAGGAAGGAAGAATAAGAGCAGTTTGCATGGAGATTTAGCTACGTAGTTTCCTTGTGGCCCTAATTTGCTTGCATGAGCTTGTTACTTGCTTGGTATAAACAATGGGAGGAGTTCACATTATAAACTTCCTTGTTTGCATCTATTCGTGTATGACTGTGGCAAAACAGTATAGAAGACATGGAAAAAAAAATTAAACTAAAGCTGCTCAGACTGATTTACCACTTAATGAATCTTCAGAACTTAGAATAAGCAGAAAAAACACAAACAACAGTGTGAAAAAGAAAATTGTCTAACCTACAAACTTCTTTGGTTTGAATACCAGCTATGCCATTTGGTGATCTCTATGTGAATTATAAGAATTTGGTGTAGCAAATTATTTTCAACACAAAATCTGACACTATGGTTCTCCGTGAGTACTAGCTAGGTATAATTATATTCTCTTTGGGGAGTGGCTCCAGCAGGACTTTAAAAATACTCTTCCCTGGTTGCCAATAAAAAGAGACATGTCTTAGGGCTTTTGGTACACAAGTTATGCATTTTCTTACAGTATACATTGATAAAATTGTGATAGTGGTGTAAGGAGCACTGTTTACACTTGAGCAAAATGAAGTTCTATTTAGGGTGGTTGCCAGGGAATTGCTCTCCTTCTGAAAATTCCCTCTCCTTCATATCCTAAAACTCAACTCATCCCGACTCCCCCCCCCCCCCCCAAAAAAAAAAGGGGGAAATGATAGGTAATATTGTATCACACACTCATGTGCTTCCACGGTCTACAGTAACATGGAACGGATATATAAAAGATAAAAATGACATGAATGCAATATTAAATGAAAGATTAAATGCTATATGTACACAAAATTTGGCTTTAGAATCTGCATCTTGGGCTGTGACTTAGTTTGCACACATTACCACATACTTCTCGCTGTGTGGTTTAATGAAGGCAAAGCCCAGAGCAACCAGCAGCAAGAGTGTGGTTTGCCATGGGTGACCTTTGACCCTTCAAGAATGATGGCTTTATAGGAATACTAGGACAAACCAGTCTCTTCAAGCAGAAGAGAACAAGGAATTAGAGGTGAAATCAACTCTGTTTTTTCTCTCTCCCTGATGATCTGACAATGATGTCCTGAATATCACTACCATCATCAAATTATAAAATGCACTGCACAGTACATTACATTGTACAAGTTACTTTATCACAAACTTAGCTCAGTGTACATAGCAAATCAAAATTTACAGGTATACCACTAAATACTGTTGATCAAGAATCATTTTAAACAGCCCAATTGCACCTATTGCTATTCTTCCACTATGTAATTTGAGCATACAGCTAAATATGAAAATATATATGTATATAATTATAGTCAGCTGATGTTTCATTCCAACACCACACACTCCTAGTGAATCAAGTAACTCAACATATTAACTTTTCAGTTTACATTCACACATCCTTCACATCTTTCTTTCTCTCTGTTTCTCTCTCTCTTTTTCTCAATGTCACTATAAATCTAACAAGTTCCTCAAATTTTAAAATTCAAGTCAATCTTATGCAAGACCCACAGGCGTCCAGTAGACCAATAAAAATGAGAGGCACATGAAAGCCTGATACACTTGCCCGATATCAATACTCTGACTTAGTACACCACCATCAACTTCAGCTTTGGCATTCACATGATTTGATATATTCCTATTCAGGTTAAGTTACAATTTCCCTCATGGGGAAAACTCCAACTCCCCTCCTGGTTCATAGGTTAAAATCTGTTTAAAAAGCATTTCTTTTGTCAATAATGTTATAACTACAAACAACCCCATTCCCTCTAAAAAGGAAGTCATCATTGTATAATCTGGATAGCTCTAGGATGATGTTTATATCCATTTTGAATACAGAAATTCAGCAAAGCTTACGAGTGCACATAAATGGGAGGGTCGTGAAGCATAGTAATATAATCAACTTGTCTACTGTGGTTGACTGATTGTGTTTTGCCCTCTATAAAAAGCATTTTGTTAAAACACTGTGGTATTTCTCTAATATGGTGAAGCTACACTCTCAAACTCCTGTGATATCTAAGATATGACATCTCGAGTTAAAAACTGGTACGTGATTCATACACCCAAGATCATTCCAGATGAAAGAATCGATGTGTGTGGAATGAATCGGAGATTTAAAAAGAAACAATCACACATGAATTTGGTCAAACATCCAGTGCTTAACCGTGTTTGCGCCCTCACATGCTCAGCGGGAAGGCATGAAGAGCTTCTCCATGTTGGCAAAAGGGAATTCTATGAAGAGTGCCATCACGACGGCTGCAGCATACGCCAGGGCGAAGAATCCCACAAAGTATGTCGGCTACACAAAGGGCATAAAGAGAATGTGAAAGAAAAAGTCATCTCACGTGCGTTTCATTACTGAATATTATCATTAAGTCAGTGCTTGCCATTTTCAGTTATGATGTTACACACATGAATTCATACACTTTCATCATCAAGTTTAGGAATCACAAAATCAGAAGTTGGAACACTTTTTGAGAGGGTAAAATACGTGTGCAAAAGTGCCTGTAACTAATGTGAAGTCCCTTCAACCAGGGTCCATGGTCTGCTTGTAATGGCTCTGGACGCTCGGGGGTTCTAGATGCTCTGAGCGTCTATAACTCATTTAGATAACTGTGTCAGAAGTAATAACACTCCGTGAGTATGTTGATTTTTTGTAAATGGTGTCCACAATTTTTCACCTCCTCACAAACAATGAATTTGTCTTTCCAATTTGAAACTGCTAAGAAAGCCAAATGTAGTTGGGGTGTGGGGATAAGATATTTAGATGAGAAAATTCCTTTTTTTTTTTTTTTAAAGTGCTACATTCTTACAGCATTCAGTATCATATCATTATACAGCATTACTGTATAAGCTGTTATTTTCATGCACAGGTATTTTCGCAAATGAGGAGGTCACAGATATTCTTATGAGAAGTTGTTTTCGCAAATTGACGCCAAGACTATTGTAAATGCTCTATTACCCTATTGCATGGTAACATTTTTGCGTCTTGTTGAATTTGCAGTCCAAAAGTGATTTGCGAAATTTGAGAAAAAAAAAAACCACCCTGGCAAAAATGCCAGCTTATACAGTTGTATCAGAATAATGCAGCGATGAACCTCAGCTCCATGTACCACCCCATGCATTGCCATCATATCCCCCCCCCCCCTTTCATTCCCTTCAGATGGCATTGTACTCACCATGATCCACAGAGATGCCATAAACGACGTCTTCAGGTTGCCGTAGAAGATGTAGATGACGATCGGATGGAGGAGGTAGGCGGAGTACGTCACTCTGCTCAGAGGGAGCCAGGCGCTCCATGAGAGGATGTCGTTTACCCAACCTGTCAACAAGAGACATGTGGAATCCAGCTGAAACATTTCCCTTCTGAAGGTACATGGAATGAGGAATGAGGTACATTGCTTATCAGACAGTCAGGAAAACATTTAGTTACACACTCACTGAAACAAAATTCTGTTAGACAAATTTTGGACATGCCATTTGCATCCATTGGATGACATCCCATTTCAAGCTCCACTTATGATGATTTTTTTTTTCTCCCATTTATGTGTGTGGACATGCTTATTCAAAGGTAGATTGTACTTTTTGTTTTCTCTGTAACATGTTAGTGATGCAAAATTACAACACACTTTTATGGAATGGACTACTTTCAAGTTATTTGTGTCACACAGTGTGTTCAAATACTTTTTAATATTGCTACTGTACATGAGGAGAATGCAGCAATAACTGAAGTATTGACTGAAGAAAGGCAAATGTCATAATGCTCTCTTTATGAAATTCTGTCCTAAATCTCCATATAATTCATCCAATTAGAATATATTTCTAGCAACATTTTGCAATGTACAAATCATTCATGTACATGATCCCTGTGTAAATTAAATACATTCCAGACTGTGCTGATTACCAACGAGAGAGAGAGAAAAAAAATCACATTAAACAAACATCTGAGTTACCATCATAATGACGATTTAAATTACCTGGCTGTACTTCGCCCACCACTTACTCATAATCTGCTGTCATATATTATGACATCACTTGATGAACACCTATGGATACCACATACTACTAGTATTCAAATATTGTTACATCTTGGTGGCATAAGGTGATATAATTTCAAAATATGGTATACCTCCATAGCCTTCTTTGCAGGCAAACACCACCCAGGAGAGTGCCACTGCCCAGGCAAAGCGGCTGAGCATCTGATAGAGGACTGACCCAGCAAGCGTGACCTTAGCATGAAACAGACCGTACACACAGCTCATCCCTACAGCAGTGGCTACTGTCCAGCCCAATGCTACCAAGACCTGTGGATAGCATCAAAATGAGTGCAAAAAAAAAAAAAGCGAGAGAGAAAAGAATAAATAAATGCATACATAATAATATGTAGATAGCTATGAAATGAAAAGAAAAAAAAAATTGAGAAAACAAAAAAACTTTAACATATCTGTCTGTTCTGTTGGATGAGTGCTTGGACATTGTTCATGTGTATTATCTATTTTCTTTTTTGATGCACACTTCTATGTATAAAAAACAAAAAACAAAAAAAAACCCTCTTCTACTAAAGCAGCATGCTCCTTGCTAAAAGAAAGCCTGTCTACATTTGCCTTATACAGCAATAACTAGTTCATGCTAGGTGAATCAGGATGGAAAATATTGAATGGGAGTACATCGGTTGCAGGAGGTGAATGGACTAGCTTGTTCTTAGGTCACCACGGAAAAATATCCCTTTATTTTAGGATAATTGCCCACTGCCTTGAGGTAGGAAATCCAGAAACTCTCATGTTCGGGAGGTTAATCAAGTATAGTAGCTTTCTCATTGTTTGTTTGTGCTCATTTTGCACTAAAGAATAGTGGATAAGACCCATTCCACTGGCAGAGGAAGAAAGTAGATGAAAATTCATCAAAATAAAGGTTAGATATCCTCTACAATGACTAGCTGGCAAGTACACAAAGAAGCAATCCTTCAAATCAGTGAAATTTCACCCTGAGCAGCAGCAATAAGTCTCTATTAAATGCAGAAACAACCTTATCACTACTTCATAGCAAGATATATCAGTGTTCTTGATTCAGATATTTACAACCTCTACAATATCTAAAGATGGCTTTCATACATTCAACGATCATGCCAGGGCTCCACAGGGATTGTTGCTATTTTGTGTTCTTTCCTGTTTCACCATGCCTTTGCTGGCCAAGCCTATGGCATGATCCTTGGTGTACAGGTATTGTAGAGACAATCCAGGGGAAGATATAATATGCTCACAATTTTATAAACAGTACTGATGAAAATAATCTGGATTTATTCAAATTCTGAATTTATTCATGAAATTCTTCCATTGAGATGTTTTCATTGCAACTTATTGACAAAGTGCCCTACATTGATGTAATATATAATACATTTGTTATTGTTTTCTTTGATAAAGGGCAATTTGTCAATCAGTTGCAATAATATGAATTTATTGCAATGGAATGTGTATTGCTCAGTAAAAGGACTAAAAAAGGAATGGGGGATACTGTGCTCTTCTGTCTAATCTGGTTTTATTCTTTATGTTTCTCCTGACATAGGACATTGCTACACTAACTCATCTGTATTAGTCCATTACTCGCGTGTATTACTCGCGCAAAAATATCCACTTTTGCAGTAGCATGAATAGGCTACAAATACAGAGAGCATACAGCGTGGTTACTTATATAGTCCATGGGCCAAGAGCCGAAAAATGGGTTGTTGGTACCACCCGAGGTGGCAAAACCTTTTCGGTGTCATTTTGTTTGTTGGACATAGATATGCTTATCAAGCTATGATAGCATTTTCAAATGAGTAGCTTAGTCATAGTAAATGAATTTTAAACCAATCTGGTCTCGTTGTTATATCCCTGTACTTCTGAATCGAGACCAACCGCTATACAAAGAAGAGCACTGTCTTCTGTATGTTCACAGGTGTTCTGTTGTAAACACGGTGCGCTTAGTCTTTATTCAAGGCAGCGAAGGGAATATCCAAGGGTTATGATGTCCACAGCGCTTAGTCTAATATTCAAGACGGCGAAGGGAATATCCAAAGCTTATAATACAGTGTATATCCCGTTATCTAAAAACAACAACAGAAAAGTAATTTCTCGTGAATTTTAGCGTATTTTTCAATTATTTATTATTTTCCGGTGAAAACGCTACGTTGAAAACGCTAATACCACGCCAACGTCGCTTTATTTCCATCCAGCAATGAAAGATTATGCAAAAACAATGTACCGGTACACTACAATACATTATAATTAATAATGTTGTAAATGAACAGAGTGATTTTTGTTTAAAACTGATGTATTTGTTGAGAGGGTGGTATAAAAACAGTACAGATAATCCCTTTTATTAGGAACTGTAGATATGATAACGGTAGATTGTTCTAGATAAAGACTAAGCGCATCGCGTGACAGCTGTAGACATCATAACCCTTTGGATATTCCCTTCGCTGCCTTGAATAAAGACTAAGCGCACCGCGTTTACAACAGAACACCTGTGGACATACAGAAGGCAGTGCTCGTATATGTATAGCGGTTAGTTTTGATTCAGAAGTCCAACAAACAAAATGACACCGAAAAGGTTTTGCCACCTCGGGTGGTACCAACAACCCATTTTTCGGCTCTTGGCCCATGGACTATATAAGTAACCACGCTTACACCTCTCTGTATTTGTAGCCTATTCACGCTACTGCAAAAGTGGATATTTTTGCGCGAGTAATTTTTTTGCGCTCAGCCAGGTAAGGTGAATTTCACATGTTCTTAATTCTGCGGAATCAGGACATTACCAACTGGAACATATGGTATGCAAAAATATTTGCATGCTTTTATTTTCATGCTAGCTTCTGGTTGCGCGAAATGTGCGAAAATTTCCACACTGCCAAAATTTCTGTTGTTGCAGTATTATATGATGAGACAGAGTTGGGTGCTCAACTTGAGCAGCACGGATCAATGTCTACGTGGATCCATTTTGTGATCCTTGAATGTGCAGTGAAAGCCAGTTTTAAACAAATGAACTGACACAGAGCCACTGGTCCTACCTACCGGTTTAAGGCGGATTTTCCTGTCACCTTGGCGATACATCAGGAACCCTAGGAGCATGCCCACCAGGTAGGGAGGTATCCTACAGTACGGCTTGCTGTAGATTACCGACGAAAAGTCCATGGTAGGCACGTCATAGCCCGGAATTTGTCTGTATGCAACAACAACATGACAAGTGTGACAAATGCCTTTCAAATCTCAAAGAATAAGAGGATTGGAGGGTGGGTGCTTGGGTAGGGGCATGGGAAAGAGCTTAACTAGGCTTCAAGATAAATTTGAAATTGGTGCACTTATGAGGAATGAATAAATGTAAGGATGAATCACAATATGAAGTAGACTTAAATAGGGGAAGATTGGACAGAACTAGCCTATGCAACAAAAAAGAAGAAAAAAGAAGAGAGAAAGAAGAAATACTGGATAACAGTTTCCCCACATGTACCAAGAAGGTGATGTGTACTTACGTTCCACCTGCGGGAAACTTGTAAATTCCAGTCAGGGCTCCGGTCACACCAAAGCTTGCGAAGAGAAGAAACCCTATGAGGGACAATCCTAGTGGGGGGAAGCTGGAGTAAGATTGCACAAAATAACATCATGGTCAGATTATATGCATAGATAGCTCTTTATGCCAAGGCTTGGCAATCTCCCTAAAACTTTGGTCTGTATGCACTGATCGGCCGCACATGAAAAGTGCAGTTTACACCACATCCTAGCCCACATGCCTTGTATCTGACATTCAATATCAGCAAATGTACAAATAATATGTAATTAAAGAACTTTAGATTTTCGTGACGGGGACATTGAGAGGGGAAAACCCTATTCTGAGCATGCGTAGAATCGCGTATCAAAGTCAATCTATTTATAGCTCCTGTTGCCTGAGTTTTCACTACGAGTTCTGCGTTATTTCTTACGTCTGCTCAATTCACGACTTAGAAACTGATCATATGGGGGCGCCATTTTATTTTTTAGACTATAGGTTGCGTCTCGGCATAATCTAAATCTACTTTTCAACACGACACAGGGAAGAGGAGAACGTCCAGCTTGAGCATTGTCTCAAACATACGCACCGCAAATCTAAAGCTCCCTATTAAATATTAATTTGTGTTGTCTTCTTGTTTCATTGGTATGTATCAGGCCATTTCAAGCTACATTGCCCCATCTTGACCTGGTCCAAGAAGTGTGTGGGTAAATAGGTAGATAGGAAACTCTACATTATCTTATTCTTTGTGCATCCCACGGGGTAACATAAAATATATCCCACAAACATTAGAAGCTGGGTGATCACTCAGTTACCTATGACAATGTAATACTTGAGTAATGTATTTGACGGTGATAGAGCACAAACAAAAACAAATCACACAAATACATACAAACACATCATACTCTTGCACACAAACACTTTTTAATGTGCATAGATTATGCATACCCACTCTAACATACACATATGCAGGTATTCATATGCACACATGTTCACAAGTATACTCTGGCAAAGCCTTTATAAGGGGACATTCCCAGACTGAGATTTCATATGCACACACACACTCTAATGTGCATAAAATACATACCCACTCTAACATACACATACAATGTACGAAGGCACTCATACGCAAACATGTGTCACAAATATACTTAGGCAAGCTCCCTTTATAAGGAGACATTTGTTGACTGAGATTTCACAATAGAAACTGTGGCTACTTACTAGTACAGGGGTAAGATTATCAAAGGACTGATGACAAAGAACTGCATATCGTTTGCAAGATACCACACCCAGCCGATGCACTGTAAAGTAGAAAAAAAAAATCAGAAAAGAACACATTTGACTCTAGAAATACTCCTGTTATCCAGTAAAATATGCTGTAATAAGTGATAATGATAATAAATCTACTACTACAACTATTGTTAACACCACTAACTACTATACTACCACTACCACCACCATCACCACTACTACTGCCGACAATATTAAGAAAAAAAAAATCAACAAGAACAAATTTTAGCATGTACGCTAAAATCCAACCATGTTAATCTTTGGCTTCCTACAAATTTTGCAGTGCTATACAAATTTGTAGAGCAAAGTGCAGTTGATAAAGCATGTCCCTGAAGGACAAATTAATACAACATTACCAGGCTCTAGTACTCCTCATCAAAAGTGCAGTGTGTAATCCCCCTAGCCTTGTATACACACAGCACAGTTTTGCACATGTGGATATGTCAGTGGCTGCACCTTCTGCTACATGAATATCAGCAATCGAACATTTCTGCTAATCCCCCAAAGATTTACAAACCCTTCCCAGGATCAGTGGCCCCCCTAGTTTCAGGCATCATGGCTGACAAAAGAAATGTGCCAATACTGCGGGTTTTTTCCGGGAATGTGTTCTCATTTCATGTACTTTTCACAAAGCAATAACAAACATGCTAAAATAGCAAACAGAATGAAAAATAAGTAGCACTAAAAGAAATATGGCACTTCTTAAATCTATTGAACCCTTTTCTTTTTCCTTTTTAACTCTGAAGCATCTCAAATTGAAATCTAATTCCTCTTCTTTAGAGCACAGGCACTCTGCATTCTAAAAATTTCTTGCTGAAGCATGAATGAGTGTTGTGAGGTACCCAACAGAACACACTTATTATGACTCTTTGATTTTTACTCTCGTAAACATACCTCATTCATGAACATTCTGGGGTAAAAATTGTTGATGTACAAAATGTTGGTCCACCAGTAGTTGATGCAGCTGTCCACATTCTGGTACATGTTCCACAGTGGTGCATCACCCATTACTGGTTTGATGTACATCCATATAAGTATTGTTGTAAGGACTGCTGGTGTAAGCCTGCATAATCATGCATACACAAAAATGAGACAAAAACAAAAACAAAAAATCTCTACATTTGGTTGCAAATTCCTGATTTTTCTCATATTTTGATTGCGTGGGTTGGAGGTGGGGGAAGAGGGTAGCAAAAGCTAGCCATATGTACAATCAGATCAACAACAGAATTTTAAGCAAAGAGCAATGCATAATGATTTTGTACTTAGCAGTCTGTCAGTACATTCAGGTACTAGTTACACGAATAATATGCTCTGGTTACTAGATCCAGACAATCCTGCTGCACGGTAACTCCAAATTACAAGAAGTGCACAAGTAAACACCAACGTGATCCTGCTTGCCCTCCGCATGTTATGCATAGGTGTGTGAGATCACCTCATTCATTTTCAAGTAGCATGCGGTCAAGTTTGACCACTAGTGACAAAATGTCTACATTTATATGCGATAGGGAGGATTACCACAGCCTGTGTGTATCAAGTATGCATACAGTTGGCAGCAAAATTATTCAACCCCTCTCTTACATTTTGGACACTCTGGCATAATGTATTACATTATAACTGCAGATTATTACTAAATCATACAAGTGGTGATCAGATAGTTTGTTACAAGTAAATAACAGATCAGTAGCCTTTGATTTGCATATAGTTACAAACTTTGATCATTCATGCATAAAGAGATATGGTCCAGTGAGCACATCTATGGTCATTTTCAGTCCTTTCGGTGATCACTGAAGCGTAATGTAAAATGCTTCGTTGAACATGGTTTGTTCACTCAATGTTTTGACAGGCGACACTATGACTGAATTTGATGTAGGATTCTTAATATTTCAATTGGTATTTTTCATTGTACAAAATATCTAAATGAACTAATTTCTAGTGAAAGTTGCCACCATAGAGTTTGTACAGAGGTTTAGCCATGATATTAATAATTCAAAGTTTAAGTCATGTCAAAATGAATATAACCCATTGAAATGCTAAGAGTTGTGTATATAATGGCAAGATATTATTTAAAATTCCATAAAAACAAAACAAATTTATCATGATCATCAGACCATAACGAGTCATGCTTCAGTGATCACAGAAAGGTCTGAAATGACCATAATGTTCTCATTGGACCATATCTCTTCACACATGAATGATCAAAGTTTTTAACTATATGCAAATCACAGACTATTGATCGGGTAAGCATTTGTAATAAACTATCTGTTCACCACTTGTATGATTTAGTAATTGCATGCTGTTATTCAATTTGCCAGAGTGTCCATAATGCAAGGGGGTTGAATAATTCTGCTGTCAACTGTAGATACTACAAGTCTCACCTCCAATATCTGTGAAAGTAGAAGAAGCCCCAGGGGATGCGTCCATCTCTCTCACTCATCTTCCTCAGAGTGATGAAGGTCAAGAGGAAGCCACTGCGGGTGCAAATCATTGACAGATATACAAATTCTCTGTGTCGTTCAGAGGTTGGTTAGAGCAGGCTGAACTGGTTTGCTTGCATTTAACTTTGCTCTGCAGCAACACTGACATGACTACAGGTCATCAATGAGCACATTTGGACCCTCTTAGGAAATGCATTGCAGTTTGTAGGGGAGGCATATTTCATTCTTCTCCTTTGTGACATTGCGATGGCAGAGTCTCCGTCTTTGCTCTATTGATTATCTACTTATGACTGCCAGTATTCACATCATATTCACTGATGACTGCCAGTATTCATATCATATTCACTGATGACTGCCAGTATTCACATCATATTCACTGATGACTGCCAGTATTCACATCATATTCACTGATGACTGCCAGTATTCATATCATATTCACTGATGACTGCCAGTATTCACATCATATTCACTGATGACTGCCAGTATTCACATCATATTCACTGATGACTGCCAGTATTCACATCATATTCACTGATGACTGCCAGTATTCACATCATATTCACTGATGACTGCCAGTATTCATATCATATTCACTGATGACTGCCAGTATTCATATCATATTCACTGATGACTGCCAGTATTCACATCATATTCACTGATGACTGCCAGTATTCACATCATATTCACTGATGACTGCCAGTATTCATATCATATTCACTGATGACTGCCAGTATTCATATCATATTCACTGATGACTGCCAGTATTCACATCATATTCAGAATCTTGCTCCATTTAGATATGACATGTGAATTACTGTAGTGCCCACACACTCCATTCTGTGTGGTTTGTTTCATACAACTCAAAATTGATTCCCACTGAATGAAACCCTTACTTCAAAGAGCAAGTTTTCCCAGTGTGTCCTGGTAATTCTAAGAATGGAGCTACTAGATTCCTTCCTTTCTATGCATCAGAGAAACTTGCTCAGAAGCATCCCAACTGTAACTTGATAAGAGCTTGATGCGATGATTGCCTTGAAATAATACATCTGTGGTCATAGGTGACAGTTTAATTCAACTGAACACTATTACTCTGGTTTACGTAAATTGATTTGAAAATATTTTCAGCCCACCATAAAACAGAAGGAAACTTGAAGGCTGCCTCGCTTTAAGATCACAACACACACACAAAAAGAAAAGCCATTGCCATGGCAATGCATTATGCGATATTAACAAAAAAAGGTGTCTAGCACATCTACCTTTGATAGCGGTCACACATGCCAAATTTTGGGTCAATTGCTCAAAAAATGAGAGAGTACTGTAAAAGTGGAAATTTTCGCGGTGTTGAAATGTTTGCGCATTTCGCGCAACCAGAAGCTAGCGCGAAAACAAGGAAAAGTAGAAATTACGCGGTGCGTAACATATGTCCCCGCCGGAAGTAGCATTTTGTAACAAAATGTGCAATATAGGTAAAAAATCAAGGTCAAAGGTCAAAGAAGTCAAAGGTCAAAATTCTGTGTAGAAGTTTTGAAGCCCTCACCTAGTGCCATCACATAAAGCAAATGGAATCGAAATTGGGTTAGAAATGGCGAAGGAGTAGCATTTTGTAGCCAATGTACAATATAGGTCAAAAATCAAGGTCAAAGGTCAAAGAAGACAAAGGTCAAAATTCTGTGTAGAAGTTTTGAAGCCCTCACCTAGTGCTATCACATAAAGCAAACGGAATCGAAATCGGGTTAGAAATGGCGAAGGAGTAGCATTCTGTAGCAAAATGCACAATATAGGTCAAAAATCAAGGTCAAAGGTCATAGAAGTCAAAGGTCAAAATTCTGTGTAGAAGTTTTGAAGCCCTCAACTAGTGCCATCATATAAAGCAAACGGAATTGAAATCGGGTTAAAAATGGCGAAGGAGTAGCATTTCGTAGCAAAATGTACAATATAGGTCAAAAATCAAGGTCAAAGGTCAAAGAAGTCAAAGGTCAAAATTCTGTGTAGAAGTTTTGAAGCCCTCACCTAGTGCCATCACATAAAGCAAACGGAATCGAAATCAGGTTAGAAATGGCGAAGGAGTAGCATTTTGTAGCAAAATGTACAATATAGGTCAAAAAATCAAGGTCAAAGGTCAAAGAAGTCAAAGGTCAAAATTCTGTGTAGAAGTTTTGAAGCCCTCACCTAGTGCCATCACATAAAGCAAACGGAATCGAAATCGGGTTAGAAATGGCGAAGGAGTAGCATTTTGTAGCAAAATGTACAATATAGGTCAAAGGTCAAGGTCAAAGGTCACGACTGAAATTCTGTGTAGAAGTTTCAAAGCTCCCATGTAGTGCTATCATATAAAGCAAACAGAATCAAAATTGGCTCATAAATGACAGAGAAGTAGCAAATTGAAGATTTTGATCACACACGGACGCACACACGGACACACGGACGGACGGACGGACGGACGGACGGACACACGGACGGACGGACGGACACACGGACACACACACGTACGGAGCCCGTTTCATAGTCCCCTGCTCGAACTCGTTCGGCGGGGACAATAAACGCACACGATTATTTTTGTGTGCCATATGTTTCAGTAGCTAATGTCTTGATTCCGCGGAATTAAAGACATGCAAAATTCTTCTTACCCGGCCAAGCGCGATAAATTAGTCACATGAAAATATCCACTTTTACAGTAGTTCGTTCCACAACATTTTGTAAGATTTTTTAAAAATTTGCCGTTGCCATGGCAACTCACTATGCAATACTAACTAAAAAGGTGTCTTGCACATCTTCCTTTGATAGTGGTCACACATGCCAAATTTGGGATCAATTGCTACAAAAATGAGAGTAGTTCGATCCACAAGACTTTGCAATGGACCGACCGCCCGCTTACTGACCCCCTGACGCTCCCCCCCCCCCCCCCCCCCGGCCACCTGACCTCAGAGTGACTCCTATATACCCCCATACACACTATGTGTGGGTGGGGGTATTAAAAAAAAATATGACAGTATACTATTCTGATTCAAGTGTCATCTCCCCTTGCACTGATCAAATTTGTGGAAAATTATGACAGAATATGAACAAGCTGATAATACTATTTTTTTGAGGAATGAAGATCTCACCTAAGAAAGAAGAAGCTATCCACAGAGAAGAAAGCATTGCTTATGACCTGAAAGCCGAAGTTTTGATACCAGCCATAGGCCATTAAAAGGTTGCCTGTGTAAAGGACACAAAGGGAGAAAATGAAAAGAAAAGGGGGAAAACAATGAAAATACATAAAACATACAAAGCCCCAAAACTGAGATCACACTGTTAACTGATATTCCTCCCACCACTTACCTGAGGTTTCCAAGTAGATCTCACTGTAAGGTTTTAATTTTGTTTCTTTATAATGAAATTACATGGCTGGAGATATACCGTCTATATATACGAAAATATTGACCATGATCCCGACATAATGCAACATGCACTCATACCTGTCTCCACTGATTACTGACGGCCCTCAGTACACAATCGCAAATTTCACCACTCGCAAAATCATTGCAAAGTTCTGATTTGCAAAAAATTAGACTGTCTCACTATATGGCTCATAAAGGTATAATAGTGTACAGCAACAGATTACTGATTGGTGCATGTAGTAGTAGTTTTATTTTCACACTTTTTTTTAGTCCATGGACTTCATTTAAAAAAATGGTCTATTGTACCTTTTTGAGTTGGGGTTAAAAAGGCTGAACAAAAAAGGGTAAAATGGAGAGATGCTTATGAATACTGTGTGGCATTGAACTCTATGATTATGACACGTTTGATAGTTATGTTGATATTTTTTATGACCTTAGTGATCAAAAAATGTTTCAAAAGCAAGTGAAAATCTATTCTGGAAGGATATTACATTCCATTCCACCTACAGATGGTAGAATGCTCTTGTTTTTTTGTTACATTCTGAACATTTCCATTTCAGTAGGAGCCATTTTGTTCATTTCAACTTCCAACTTGTATTTCAAACTGTACCACATGTTACACAACTTTTAATACAAGTGCAGATTCAATCTTGGTATTAAATTGATATTCATGTTGGTCAACATTTTGTTTTGTGCCGTGTTGCCTTGGCTTTTATGGGTCCCTGGAGCAAGAAGTTCAGTGGGAAAGATAAACAGCCTTCTTGCTGACTGACCTGTGATCCCCATCTCCAGAGCGAAGAAAAAGGTGTGGCCAAGGATTACCCAGGCCATGCTGAGCACGCGGATTCCGTTCAGACAGGCGATGCTGCGGTCCGACCCTTTGGTGCTCATCAACTTTGCCAGGTTGCGGTTGAAGGCGAACCCGAGGAGGAACTGCTCCCACTTGGCTGCACGGAGGACAAAGTGATGTAGTCATCCAATTTCCATTGACGCCTGTGTTGAACTCACGTTTAACTCGAAATTTTTTGTGCCAATACACGGCTCTGATGTCACAATAAACACTTATTATTTGCCGCCCACACTAAACAATTACAAGTGCGCTTTACAAGTGCGTATTTGGCCCTCAGTTTTGTAAACAACTTCAACTGATCAGTTTCGTGAATGTACGTGTGCACGGCCGACTGTGACTTGCTACTCAGTCGCCTTTCAAGGAAGTGGTTGCCATTTCTGTGCTAAATTCAAGGATCACACCACATCCGTCTATGTCAGAGATGTCATATGAAATAAATAGTGAATGGTGTTTACTTGTGCAATGGAACAAGATTTTGCACTCCGTGAAAGATGAGGCACACTATTCAACATGGCGTGCCTCTTTGAATAGAGCACTTCAATCTTTCACCTCATGCGAAATCTTGAACCATTGCACTCTTGATCATTCACTATATGTATACTGATACTCTAGTCATCATGTATGGAAACTGTCACTGTTGCTACACACAATTTGTGGTTATTTTGGAATTACTGACTGCAAAAACGAGTCTCAATCACGCCTAACAACAATGATCACACCAAACTTTGTGTCAAAGGCCCCCTTTGCATGTGTTTCTCTTTATTTTGTTGAAAAAGAGAACTTTAATCTCTCATTCTATTAAACATCAAAGGACAAATCACATTAGCCGGGTTCACACGTACAAAATAGCGGGATGACGATCGCGATCCACATCTCAAGTTTTTTTGCGAGCGTCCACACGTACCAAATTAGCGGGATAGCGATCGCGATCGGTATCCCGCTAATTTGGCGAGCGTCCACACGTATCGAATTATCCCTCTAACTGCCGATAGAGATAACAGCAAAGCCTGCAAACTGGGTCACACAGCGCCCTTCTCTATCACCACCTGTGCGCACTTTCCTTTGTCCATTGTCTTTTACGCGTCAGTGGTGTGGTTCGCGCGCTGTTGTTGCTGTGCTCCAAAGAGGTGAAGGACCTCTTCACAGAGGCCTCGCTGTTGTGATATGCGCATTGCATGATGGGATGTAAAAACTCGAGATTCTAATCCTGACCGTTCACACGTACCAGCGCGGGGCCAATTATCCCGCTAATTGATGAACAAGTGCAAGATTTCTTGGGATTAGCATCGCGATGCTTATCCCGCTAATTTTCGGGTTTTTTCTGTCCACACGTGCAAAAAACTCGGGATGACAATCGCGATGCAAATCTCGAGATTTGTATCCCGCCAATTGGTGCACGTGTGAACCCGGCTATTATCTCTCTACTCATACAGCAACCATGCACCAAAATACATCTGCATAACATTTATCATGTGCACTAGTTTTTGAGTGAAAGCCCATTAACACTATCAGCATGAGGGCATTTTATTAACCATTTGGTGTAAAGACAGTTGGATTGTAATATGTAATTGACCACTCTTTGATCATGTGACAAGGAACAACACCATAATTTGAAGGTATGAATGCTTTCTTCTAAAGTAAAGTGGCAGACGGAAACAATGCATTCAGAATCTCTCTAGCTCTGGCAATGAGTCAAACATGTCAGAGAAGTTTTAGTTTCAGCAGAAATAGTAAGTTGTGGTCGTGGCAGTGGTAATGTTGGTAATGATTCAGTCACATTGAACTTGATACCAAGTTCTCTACAGCTTTGCAGTGTCATGATGACAACGTTTAGAATATCAGTTTCCTGTGGCTGTCAAAGTGTTATAACAGTGTCTCTGCATTGGTTTGTTTTGAGCATACAGTGGACTCCCATTATAACAAAGTGTTCAAGACCGTCATTTTTCTTTTGTTATATCAAAATTTCATCATAACCCAAAAAATTAACGCTAGAAAAACATAGAGCTGATAATGTTAAAGCCTAAAGTTTTACTCTGTTGCAACCGGAATATCGTTACAACCTTGTTTGGTAGAACGGGAGTGCACTGTATCTAGAAATTTAGAACTTTGCTCTGTGGAGATATTCATATCAAGTGAATGAAATCCTACTCAAGGAGGCACAGTTTCACAATCATGAAAGCACCACTGACTCCCTTCAGTTTCCCCTTGCCTTAATGGACACCAAATATGGATCTTGAAACAAAACTCTTTCAGACAGACATCCAAGGTGAAGATATTGGAGCATTGAAAGTGTAATTCCACAGCATGCCTAGAGTACAAGGCTAGAGTTCGTACAATCAAACAGACAATTTTACATGAATAGGCCACAATCCTACTGGTATAGCAGACACAATGGCATCACATTTTATAGCATGGAACAATGGAAGAGAATAATTTGCATATCACTTCTTCCAAAGAAATAATACACATGTATCAAGGATAATAACCCCCTTTCAACTGAGAATGCCTCATTACAAGATGACAGTGGAGATTCATTAGAGGCGGAAACTGCAATTAACGAATCGTTATATGTAATACAACACTCTGCTGGTGATTTTCTATGAAGCAGAGACTAAGATTTATGAGCCTATCGCTTAACCTGAATAGGGCTATCCAATTCAGAAGACTAGTATGGCAAGAATAAATTATGTGCACACCAAAGCTAACTTTTGTGGTCATAAAAGATACAGTATTGACATAAGACATTGTTCATGTATATTGCACATATGTATATGCCAAGTAAGTGACTTCATTTTAATTACTTATTTTCATTCATTTGTTTATCTATTTATTCACTCATATTCTTATCATCTTCGTTGTTATTATTATCAATATTAATATCTTTATTTCATTTATTTATCTATTTTTGTTGCAGAGCTGTCAACATTGAAATTGAACAGTCAGAGAGATTTTGAGAAATCTCATCAGAAATCAGTGAGATATCTATCAAATGCACACAGCCAAGTGGAAATAGCATTTACACGATCAGCAAGATTCTTTCACGTGATGTGCTCTCAAACCAGTTGGTGCTTGATAGTACATTTGCAGAGAGTCTCCGGTCAAATCAGAGACATTTGTCAACCCGGCAGACACATATTGTAGCTCTCTGACATCTGAGAAATAACAACTGTACGGGAATTGTCGTCGCTAACAGACTGTCAGCAGCTACGTTTATTAAAGGGAAGATAAACCCAAAGAGCAACGTGGATTGAGTGAAAGCAACAACATTAGTAGAACACATCAGTGAAAGTTTGAGGAAAATTGGACAATCGATGCAAAAGTTATGAATTTTTAAAGTTTTGGTGATGGAACCGCTGGATGAGGAGACTACTAGAGGAAATGACGTATGAGTGGACAACGATACAAAGAAAATATAAAGGAAATTCAACAAAAATTCACTTTTCTAGAATTATGAAAGAGCAGTGGACCAACCGTTTCCAGAAAGCAGGGGGAATAATTGCTACTCTTAACATACGTCAATATCAAGTTGATGGAATTTGTAATTTTCATGAAAAGTGGATTTTTGTAGAATTTTCTTTATATTTTCCTGGTATTGTTGTCCACTCATACGTCATAACCTCTAGTAGTCTCCTCATCCAGCGGTTCCAACACCAAAACTTTAAAAAATCATAACTTTTGCATCGATTGTCCGATTTTCTTCAATATTTCACTGATGTGTTCTACTAATGTTGCTGCTTTCACTCAATCCACATTGTTCTTGGGGTTTATCTTCCCTTTAACTTTCCCCTGTTTAAACGGCTTTCGATAGCCCTTTTGATAGCCCTTTCGAAAGCCCTTTCCATAGCCCTTTTGAGAACCCTTTCCAAAGCCCTGACTGCCTGTACTATTAATGTGCCACTTGTTTTCTAAGAAGGGACGGCGAAAAGAAATTACCATCATAAAGACATATCTTCTTTTGAGAGTGACGAGTCATGATGCAATGCCACATGAATCAATTGTCTTCCTATCTGTGAGGCAGCTCCAGTTTAGCACATACTTCAAATATTTCTGAGTGGCGGCATGAGACTTTGGCTGCGTTTATCAACTTTCCCCTGTTTAAACGGCTTTCGATAGCCCTTTCCAAAGCCTTTTAGAAACGGCTTTCAAAACAGTTGCGTTTATCAACTCTCTTCGTGAACACAATTTTTTAACTGGCCTGTCACTGCACAGCTGCATTGCGCAATTCGACCCGAGGAGAAGAGGCCATAAGGCGTGCATTGTTCGTAACTGAAGTACAAGACTACAAAGCCGTTTCAAAACAGCTTTGCGTTTATCAACTTCCAAAAGGCTTTTACAAACAGGTTTCTGAAAACCTGTTTAGAAAACCTGTTTGGATAGCCACAAATTTGGGGCTTTCGAAAAGGCTTTCCTAAAGGGCTGTCAAAACAGCTTTGCGTTTATCAACTCGTAAAAATTCCTTGAAAGCTGTTTGGATAACCTGTTTCTGCCGAGAAAGGAGAGTTGATAAACGCACCCTTTTGTAAAGGCTTTCCTAAAGGGTTTTCAAAACAGCTTTGCGTTTATCAACTTGTAAAAATTCCTTGAAAGCTGTTTGGATAACCTGTTTCTGCCAAGAAAAGGAGTTGATAAACGCACCCATTGTCTCACCAAAGCCACATTGTCACTGACACCATGAACCTTTTGAAGGCAATGGTTTCTGATGCATTGTAATTCATGGGTAGGAGGTACGTTGGACATGGTCATGTGGTAAGTGCAAAGCACTTTCAATGAAAAGGTCTAGGGTTCAACCCCTGCCTTGACACTTGTGTGTGTGCTGGACCAAGGCAAATATGCCCACATTGCTTCTCTCAAGGTAGGGTGCGAATGATAAACAAGTAATGAAAAAAGACATGTTTGTGGTAGGATCTAGTATGTATCAGTCAATTATTGATAGTCTGCTTGGAAAGTTTCCATGGGAGTGGAGCAAAGGGATTGTACTCTGGGACTGACTCCAGCAATAAAGGTGGCACTAATTTGTCAGACACCCTGAGCTCCATAACATCATGGTAAGGAAGGTGCAAACTTAAATCAACACTACCTGGTTTTGGTGGCATGGGAGCTGATATGAGGGTCACATTATCTGCGCTGGACTCTGGCTCTTTGTCGTCCAGAGGAGCCTCGGCCACTCCATTCCTCTCCCTGTTGATAGACGTCACATTGGTGCTGACCAAAGGCATGGTGCTCTTCTTTTTGTTGTAGCGCACCACCAAGTCGTACAGCGCTCCGAGCAGCATGAGGGCAAAAATGAAGCTGAACAAAAATCTGGATGACAAACAAAAACAAGGATGAATGGGAACAGAGATCATTTTGGGCAGTAGACCTTGTGTGCATTCATGCCATGATCCTTAAGCAACAATTCTGCTAGATTCATAGTCCAGTGTATCATTGTAACGATGATAACTTGCTGAAACTATTATGATAATTTCCTACAGTTTTGCTGCAATTTTTGACATTCCATAGGTCTACATACATCTAGAAAAATAGGACTCTTTCATATAACAACAAGAACCTAATAGCTGGATAGAATTTCATTTGGAAGAACCTCAAACTTTTGTGGCTATAAAGCATTTTACATAGAGAGAGAAACCACTGTAAAACAATTTTCGCGGCATGAAATTTTCGCGAATTGGAGCTGACGGCCTTTACGTGGCATGAAATTTTCACGAGTTGCCTCTAACATTCAATGTGTATAGTGTAGACAAGAACTTCACATGCATTTTAATCTTGGCTCTCGCGAAATTCACAAAATCAAAATGCACGGGAACATTCCTCATTTTGCAGTTTTCGGTTTCTAGTCAAAGGTGATCACGGCCAACCCTTATCACAGGTACTTACATTGTTCCAATAAAGCCAGCACTGAATGGCTTGTGACTTTTCTCAGTGCAAATGACTGCTGACTCATTGCTTGATGGTTTCACAGGTATGCCAGCACCGTCTGTATGAACAAGATGAAAGAAGACCTGCTCATTCTTTTTGTGCACACACTGTATACAGAGCTTCACGCCAGAAGAGCTAACAATCTTTTTTTTTTAACCTGTTGGCTGATTCTGTTACAACACGCAATTCCCATAGACACTTGCCTGAGTATACTCAGGACTTGTCTTCATCGGGTTAACAGTTCCATTTAAAGATAATATAAAGTTTTAGTACCTCAAAAGTTTCCCTGAATTTTTGTGTTTCAGGTTAAAGTACCTTTCATATAACTGACACTGTGAGACTTACTCGCCCAAAAGTGCTCTCATGTCTTAGTAATCATGCAATTAAAGGTGCATGGTCCCCGTGTTTTAGTCAAATGCGTACGCGGGCGCACGGCGCAAGTTTCCTATAGAGACCTACGCTATCGACTTCTTTTGGCGCTTACGCTTTGGCCCACTTTCCCGAGTCCGAAGAAGTCCGATTCACTGTAGTCAGTGGTCCGATCACAGTTCGGCTCATGATTCGACTGAGGGGGATAACAGCTTTAGCAAACTTCTTTTGTGATGTCATAATAACAAGCACATATGCACGCACCCTGGCATTACTACAGACTGCGCGATGCGCAGAGAAGACAACAAAGGCAACGTTACTTAGCAACACCTACGCACTTTACTCTTGATGACAGCTCTACTTCGGTAATCTTCGGCAGTATCATCAACAGCGCCATCTACACTACCGGGACTATGCCCCTTTAACTGCGACCAGCAGCCTCATACGCATAGCGTAATGGGGCTTCGCATTGTAGCATCCAGGATCATGACAGATTTAGTATCGTGGGTAAATATCAACTTAAAAATCCAAAAATTTCTTCAATTTGAAGACTTACCAATTAAGTTGAAGTATTTAAAACAGGCTTCGGGTAACGTTTGGTTCTGCCAACAGTCTCTTTCTGTTCCAATTGATGACTGAATGTGACTCGGTCGAGAGGACCTTGGAAGAGCTACATACACTGAATACTTCAGCCAGCGCATGCGCACACAAACATCTTATCCGTTCATGGATTTGAAATTTGTGCACATGTGATGTGTGCGCATGCCCATGCGCTGGCCGTAGTATTCAGTGTATGTAGCTCTCCCAAGGTCCTCTCGACTGAGTCACATTCAGTCATCAATTTGAACAGAAAGGGACTATTGGCAGAACCAAACGTTGCCCGAAGCCTGTTTTCAATACTTCAACTTAATTGGTAAGTCTTCAAATTGAAGAAATTTTTGGATTTTTAAGTTGATATTTACCAGCGATATTAAATCTGTTGTGATCCTGAATGCTTCAATGCGAAGCCCCATTACGCTATGCGTATGGGGCTGCTGGTCGCAGTTAGCTATGAGTACACATGTTTCGTATGGGGCTGCACGCTGCTGGTCACAGTTATCAAGCAATAATGGTTACGTACAATACGTCTACTACCTCGCCGTCGAACGGTGGCGGCTCTGGTATAAAACCATTATTGCATGATTACTAAGACATGAGGATGAGAGCACTTTGGGGTGAGTAAGTCTCACAGTGTTAGTTATATGAAAGGTACTTAAACCTGAAACACAAACTAAGACAAAGAAATTCAGGGAAACTTTTGAGGTACCAAAACTTTATATCATCTTTAACCAAAGCATTGATACAGTGGGTATGGTGTTAAAACTTCATAATGTAAAAAATAAAAAAATGCTTAAAAGAATTGCACTACAGACATCAATCACATCAACATGTCACTTATTTTTTCATGTCTTTTTTTTTCCATCTGAAAAAAAAAAAAGAAAAAAAAAATCTTTTTGAAAAGTGATGTCAAATGGGCAGGTGAAGTGTCTGTTAATCCATTGCCACCTTCAAAGCTCTTCATGTGTATCCAGTTACTTTGATTCCACACATATTTTGTGACCTACCAATATGATAGGCATTGTTTGTTCTTTTTTCACTTTAGATTTAGATTACTCTTAATCCTCCAAATGTGGGAAATTCCTCTCAATCACTTGTACAAAACACTCCATCCACAAATCATCATGGATAATGCCCCATTACACCACTAAAGAAGCTATCTTTAAAAAAAAATATCAAAAATAACAGATAATAAATGGTGGCTTATCACTTCAGATAACTCACACATTGCTTTCTTCAAATGTATGTCTCATTGAATGTCAAACTTCAACCGCACTGACATTTTCACTTCCATGACAATGAAATTCTACAGTGCACATAAGTAAATTGGAGAGCATGATGTTTAAAGTGCAAAATGGCTTGCCTACTAGCATACTGCGCAGAACGCAACAAGTCCAGAAGGGCAGATGTGATGATTTTACAATCTACTGTAACATACTCTGGCTTGCTAACCTCTGCAGAAACAACCAAACAAATAAAACAACATGCTGATGCACAGTGGGAATATATTTTGAGAGCAAAAATTATATTTAGGTTTTAAAAAAAAGAGGAAAACTTACTCATGACAAGCATGCTTTGTCTAGTTTTGGAAAAGATTCCCTTTTCACTTACCATGAGAAAACTAGAAATGTCGCTTTGGCGACTGGTATGCCTCCGCCATAATGCATGATTTTCCCAATAGGTCTAGATAGTACATGTGGACACTGTGTGATTACATTTCCACAAAATTGGCAAAATATTGGAATGACAAGTTTGTCACAAATGTGTTGAATGTTCACCTTCCTTGACGTAGGTTTAATTGGATGAATAAGAGAGCATGTATCTAGGGATTTAAGGACTTTAACTTGACTTTGACCCATTCATACATTTAGGCATTGAGTAATTTTCAAGGTACAGGTGTGGAGAAAAAGTGCAATTTCTGAATTGAATAGTAAATTGTTACCATTTTCATCTGGCCCTTGACCCTAAAATTCATAAGATAATTACTTTCAGGTAGAACATGCATAATATGTACTAAGTTTCAAGGTAACTTGAGCCACTTCCGAGATATGGAGGAAAAAGATAGTTCAGCACTTTCACTTGATCTTTGACCTTTTGACCTTTGAGGCAAAAAGAGAAAAAAAAAAACTTTCCAGAGAATTTCTATTAGGTTACACATGCATACACCAAGTGTAAAAAAATAACCCTGCTGGCATTGCATAAATATGAGGGTAATAGTAAAATTTTGAAGTCTTGCACTTGACCTTTGACCCCTGACCTTTGACCCCATGAACCCTACATTCTCTAGATAATCACTTCCAGTCAGTACATGTATAAACTATGTTCCATGAAGATACCTTGAACAATTTTCCAAGGTACGGAGAAAAAAAAGAAGTTTTAATATTTTTACTTGACCTTTTGACCTTTGAACTTTGACCTCATGACCCAAACTTTCACCAGAGAATCTTAATTGGGTAATACATGTATACACTAAGTTTCAAGAAAATATCTTCAGGCATTCAATAGATATGGTGGAAATAGTGAAATTTTATGTATTTGACCCTGACCTTTTGACCTTTGACCTTTGACCTCATGATCCAAACTTTCACCAGAGAATCTTAATTGGGTAATACATGTATACACTAAGTTTCAAGAAAATCTCTTCAGGCATTCAATAGATATGGTGGAAATAGTGAAATTTTATGTCTTTGACCCTGACCTTTTGACCTTTGACCTTTGACCTCATGACCCAAACTTTCACCAGAGAATCTGAATTGGGTAATACATGTATACACTAAGTTTCAAGAAAATATCTTCAGGCATCCAATAGATATGTTGGAAATAGTGACATTTTATGTATTTGACCTTGACCTTTTGACCTTTGACCTTGAGCATGTGCACCCAAAAGTTGATAGGCACAACTTCACCCCCTAATACACATACATGCCAAGTTTCATTAGGATACCTCAACAGGTTTCGATAGTTACCTTGTCCACAAAATTCATTACGGACGGACGGAAGGACGGACGGACGGACGGAAGGACGGACGGACGGACGGACGGACGGACAACCCGAAAACATAATGCCTCCGGCACCACTTCGTGGCGGAGGCATAAAAACAAACACACTTAATACTATAAGGGCATAATAATCAGTAGCTTTGCATACTAGATCTTACCTAGTAAAGTGTTCAGGTAGGTCTGGACATCACTTTGTGAACACTGCTCAGGTACACACACTCCCAAGGTCAGAGTTAGATTCACTGGCTGTTGATGAACAGAAAAAAGAGGAGGACTCTACAATTTGTAATCTCTTGAACATGCAAACAATTTTATACAGTCCTGTTTATCTGTGTCCCTCCCCCCCCCCCCCCACCAACACCAACACAACCACCACCACTTCCCCCCCCCCCCCCCATATTAAAGCCATCCTCCCTCAGATTATGTTAATTGAATGGAAATTTAGAAGGACAGTAAAATAGTCTCCTCACAGGTAAGCCAAAGCATACATGTCAAGCACACTGCTTCAGCCACTGTCTACTTTATACAATATATTTTGTGAAGATTTTATTTCTGCTGATTTTGCGAGTCAGGTGCTATTTGCAAATTCAAAAACACATGAAAATACTACCTCTGATCCTGACATGAATGTGAAATGTACACATACATTTCTCTGTTCGGTACTGTGTCCCAGGATCGCAAATTTAACCTCTCGTAAAATTGTCAGGAAGTCCTAACTAGCGAATTACACTTTGGCATATTCAGTACGTTTCCAATTAACTAAATACAGGAGGATAAACAATTCCTAAAGAAGTGAACAAACAAAGTAAAGATGTAATAGATGGAGGGAAAAAAAAACCCCAACTACTTTGAATAGTAGACTCAGCTCATTTATAGCCTCTTGAAATAAATGGACCAGTTTCCAAACGCGTTCACCATTTATGGATGCCTCTATAACAAGCAAGGCTTCTCCTGACAACCGAAAAACTTGCCTGATAGTGGGGTGGCTTAGTGAAATTATCGTGACACGGCGGACAAAAGCATGATTTTTTCACCAAAGGTACTTCATGATGTACCTTCTCAAAAAATAGGGTGCTCCAAGAAAATTGATGCTGGGAAGGAGGTCAGAGGTCAAAGGTCAATGACCTTTATGTGTGAAATAGGTTTTTTGGCTATTTCTCAGGTCAGGAATATCCAAAGCCTTACACATACATAGTAACAACTAATGCTGTATACCAGATTCTGAGTATTAAAATATACTGACTTTATCTGTGGACAGAATAAGTTACTGAAATACAATTTGTAGGCTCTACCACAGATTTTTGAAGAATTTGATCAGATATCACAAAAATCACTTCACATTCATCACAGGGTGACCAAGATATGGTAATGATGGGTGACCATAAACTGTAGCTTTGAAGATAAAAAAAAAATACAAATTCTTCTTTTGAAGGCAACAAACACACACACACACACACAAAATAAAGATTGAAAACAATATCAAGGGTATCTACATAAACAAAGAATTCTCTTTAATGCTTGAAAAGGATTTTTTTTTTTTGGCCATGCCATAACATCTGGTCTACAAGTACACATTTAAGCTACATCCATTCCGTTTTCTTTTGATTCAAATCAATGTGGTGTTATTTGCTTATGATCTGCTGAAAGTATGTCTTGAAGGTCTACAAAATTCATGCACAATTTATGCAGAGGCATGCAAAAGTCACCTCACTTGGCTGAAAGCAAAAAGCAAAAAAACAAGAACAGAAAAAACAAAAACGAAACAAGATCAGTGGGAATCACATCAAACATTGCACTTATCAGTTGGGCTACATGTAGGTACAACTGATGGGAAGCATCAATGTACAGATGCATGTCATATCAACTCCTAGTTCTCACCGAAGAGAGGGCACTAAGGTCGCCTGTGAAAATGGTGGCACAGTATCTGTAGGAGGGAATACCCTGACACTCGTCATAGTGGCCAAGCCATCGCCAGTTCATTTCTAGGAAACCGGCCTGTGGTTTTCCATAGGAATCAAACACTGTTGAAAGAAGAGAGTGCAGAGCTATCATTGCAAGATTATCAGCTACACAGGCAGCAGTAGAGAAGAATGGAAAATTGCATGGAATTTTACACGAATACATGGTATCAGGCATGAGACTGCCTGATAATTGAACAAACCTAATTAAGACAGCAAGTTAATATACAGTGCTTATCAAAAGAGGTAATCCAAATTTGGAGGGCTACTGTTTCATAATGGTCAACTATGAAGAGTACAATGTTGATTGTGAGGAAAGAAGAACTCTTCTTTTTTCCATTAATACCTAATAATGTTGACAAATGTCATTCATGACTTACGTAGTTCCTGTACTTTCAAGACAACAATGACAAATTGCCCCTTTTCCAAGTTAGAGTGTTATCATGAAGGAACAATGAATGTCTCACTGAATGAATGAGATCTGTCAATGAAAGTGGCTAAATAAAGAGGCAAACCTTTATGAATACAGGTTTGTGTTTAGTGTTTCGTCTATTAACATTTTATGATCCATAACCTTTAACATGGCCACCTGTCCGATAACTTGGTCGCTCCCACAGAGGCCATTCCAAACAGTCCATTTTTCTCTGTTCATATTCAACACATAGCTCATAGCGACAAACCATGTCTTGAATATGAAGAGAGAAAAATGGATAATGGGTATTAAAAGCCTTTGTGGGAGTGACCAAGTTATCAATAATGTGGCCATGTTGAAGGTAATGGACCATAAAAGGTTAGAAGAAACACAAACCCTGCAGCCGTGCAGGCTGGCCTGATAATTTGACCACTTTCACAGATCTCACCCAGTGAGACATTCACCACATCAAGGTATGTAGATCCTTGCCTTTTGAACACTACTGCATCTAATCCATAGTCATTTGTTTAGTACTTGGTTCTTATATTTTTATATTTTAATGCATAATTTATCTCTTAGCATGACATGCTTCAAAAAGGAAGTATATTATTTAGATTGCAAAGGAATGTCCCATACCATATTCCTTTAGTGTTGCTGGACTGTGGAACAGCAGGTAGTCTACTGCATCACTGCAGGCTTTGGACACATTATTGAGAGACTTGGCTGCAGTCTGAACTTGACCTTGGGCCACAACCTGCCTGATGACGTCCGGAGTGATGGCTTGGCTGCATGGAACCACCATGGCCACCATAAGGAGGACGAGCAGGGACACCCATATCCCATGTTTTTCTGGTTGCGCTGAAGTCATCTGTAAGTGTAAGACAAGGGTATGGATGAGCATACAAATGTTGTGTAGGTATAAATTTTCACAGGAGGTTCATCCCCATGACTGTCTAATCTCTGCATTCCCAGAACACACACTGATGCAGAGCAACTACTGTATACGCCATATTTCGCAAGTCTAAATTTCGCGAGTGGTTAAATTCGCGATCGTGGATTCCTGTACTTAACAGAGAAGTGTACACGCAATACATTGTACGTCACATTTACATCGGATCAGAGTCAATATATTTTAATATTCTTTGATTTTGCAAATAGCACCTGACTTGCGAAATTCGCGAAAATAAAAACCTCGCGAAATATTCGGCGTACCGGTATACAGTATTATACAGTCTACACATATGGGCAAGTCCAAGATAAGGTCCCCTCAGAAGGCAAAATTTCATCTTTGCTCATTATTCACATGCTTGGTATCATTTTGAAGCTTATGAGTTGAAGTTTTGATTTCCATGGAGGAGAAAATTATATTATGTAAATTTATGCAAATTTCAGGGGCTTCATTTGCATAAATGTGAAATACAGCATTACATACATGGGACATATTTATTCAAAGGAAAGCAAATGATATTTGATTAATATGTGGACATAAGAAGTTCATCAAATAGTTTAACTTGGTATGAAAATGTAGGGATTATGCAAATGATTATGCAAATTAGGTGTGTCTTATCATGAGATGTCCTATACATAACAAATTGAGGTCATTTTTTTAGGTTTTTTCTAAAATTTCTAAGGTTATTTGAATGCCCTTTCGGAAAGTTCTAATTTATTGTTGCTCGAAGTTGAATACCATAGAAAGAAGAAAAAATGGTAAAAGAAATATGTTTTATTAGGCAATTAAATTATGTTACGTATGGGACAAATGCATTACGTATGGCAGGCATTGGACAAAATTGAAAGAAGACCAAATGTGTTTAGCCATAGTGATGTTAGATGAACTTGGAAGTAGACCATCTGATATCACACAAAGTGGCAATAAACCCCCTACAGTGTCTGAATGCACTAGCTTGCAAGAAGCTACAAGACATATGCACACACAAAAAAATATCTTCTTTTTTTTATCATAATGCAAGAGGTAATACTTTAAAATTCATGTGGCCTTTCGTCACACACACTGCACAATGCAAAATTAAATTGCCAAGATGGACTGATTTTCTGATAATTATTAGTGCTGCACACTAATCCATTTTTTCAACTGGTCCAACCTGTGCGTTGGACCAGAAGGTACCCAGTTTCTATATGTTTTACTGGTCCATTCCTAAAAATAATAATAATAATAAGAAGAAGAAATTAAAAAATTACTGGTCTGACAGTCATATTTACTGGTCAGGGACTGTCAGACCAGAGCCATTGTGCAGCTTTATGATGATGTCAGTTGTGCACTCATTTCCAGGTCTGTGTGGACAGGTCCATAGGTCTATTTTCTACAAAACACAGCCTGGAACCGCCCACTGGCAACCTATTTACATTGACAACCAAAACCTTGATAAGCTCAGTCTGCAACTACAAAATCACTACTATGCCTCTTTCTTTCTCTCTTTCTTTCTTTCTTTCTCCCTCCCTCTCTCTGCTTTTCTTTTGATGGTCATTCTCAACATACAACACTGCACGCTGACACTGGTCTGACAATCCAGGACCAGTAAAAATCACTGTGGGACCACTAACTTTTTTCAAGAATGGACCAGTAGAAAAAAAAAAAAAAAAAAAATGGGTGCCTACTGGTCTGACAGACAGGTGGGACCAGTAGAAAAAAAAATGGGTTAGTGTGCAGCCCTGCTATATATTTTGTCTTGAAAAGTCCCCTCTTTTCCTCATCACTTTTGGCAACTTCTTGAATTCACTGATATACAATGTTTTATACAAGTCTCATTCTAGAATCATTTGGTTGTCAACACAAACCACCAGATCATGCTCACAATATGCCAGTAAACATAATTTTCCTATAAATGAAAACTGCTCAGACTTGAAAGCTCGAAAGTCTTTCTGAGTAAGTAATCGGCTGATGCATTCTCCTACAATTTTGAGTAGTATTCTACATAGATTGTACTTTCAGGACATACATTTTTTTTTTTTTTTTTAACAGATTTTTGTCTAGCCCCTGTTCTCTGCACACAAACATAATTGCTGCCAAAAATATTAAAGGGACAATGAACCACTGCTCACCGAGTTTGTTGTGACTGATGAATGAAGCATCCACAAACTGAAGTGCTCTTTTTGGACATTTGTTTATTAACACCTGCAAAACATTGCATTACACCTTCTCCGCAGCATGGAAATAAAAATGTTGAATTGTGGGATATCTAGATTTGATGTACACTGTACATTGTATTACAAGCAATCATTAATTGTTGTGCTAAGATTGCTAAGCACAATAAAATCTTCTTGCATAATGTCTTATATTACCTTCACTCATTCTTCGCAACCAGAGTACACTGCTGTACAAAATACAGTTTTTACCTTTTAATTCAATAAAATAGTGAATTTCAAGGTGGTTTTGTTTGCCTCAGAGTACCATATTTACATGTGTACAATGTACCGGTACAGTTTACAATGCTTATCAATGTGAATACTGCATTTTTTACCTCCGCCAAGGGAGGAGGTTATGTTTTCGTTTAATACCGTTGGTTTGTTTGTTCATTCGTTTGTTTGTCCGTGTGCAAAATAACTCAAAAAGTAATGAAAGGATTTGGATGAAACTTACAGGAAAGGTTGAGAATGACACAAGTAACAAATGATTAAATTTTGGTAGTGATCCGAGAATTTTGGGGGAATTTATGAAGGATTTTTGACATTTTGGTCAATAAACTTGGGAGTTAAGGCTGCCCATATTTGAGGTTTGCATGCGCGCACTAAAGTGTGTGCTCTAGTTTCTGCTTGGGTGAGGCACGCCATGCAGCTGAGGTTTATGACATAACAAAGGCTTCTGTGCATGGCTCTGATCATGGGTACCCTTCATCCTGCAATATTGTTAACATCCATAGAATTTTGCTGACCGCACCAAGGTGCTATTTTCTGATAAAGATTTAACAAAATAAAGCCAAGGAAGCTGTAAGACTAGTTTCGTATTATTTAAAATAATATTTTTGTATTTACAGCCATTTTTAGATTAAACTAGAAATGTCGCTATGGCGACTGGTGTATGCCTCCGCCATAATGCATAGTTCTCCTAATAGGTCTATAGTACAATGTCTTGACAATGTGTGATGACAGTTTCACACAATTGGCAAAATATTAAAATGACAGGTTTGCCACAAATGTGCTGAATGTTCACTTTCCTAGAACTACAACAGTAGGTTCAATTGGATGGATGATTAAAACGTCAGAGTGCAGGTATTTGGGAGAACTGATGATTTTACTTGACTTTTGACCCTTTTATAAGTTTATGCATTGAGTAATTTTCAAGGTATTGAGAAAAAGTATAATTTCAGTATTAAATGGTAAAATAATATTATCTAAACCTGGCCTTTGACCTTTGACCTCACAGTTCCAAAGAGAATCACTGTTAGGTAGAACATGCATAAATATGTAAGTTTCGTGATAATACCTTGAGTTACTTTTGAGATATAGAGGAAGAAGTGCAATTTAGCACTTTCACTTGACCTTTGGACCATTGACCTTTTGGCAAGAAACTTCCCACAGAATATGCATTGGGTTATACTGTACATGCATACAACTTGTACATCAAGTTTTGAAAAATCCTTCAGGCATTGCATAAATATAAGGAAAGTAGTGATATTTTGAGGAGTTGACCTTGACCTTTGATCCTGACCTTTGAGCCATGACCCCCAACTTCCCTAGATAATCACTGCCCATCGGTACATGCATATATAAAAAGTTCCATGAAGATACCTTGAACCATTTGCGAGATATGGAGAAAAACATGAAATTTCAACCTTTTTTTCACAAACTAAGCTGTGACCTTTGACCTTTGACCCTGTGACCCTAAAATCCAAATAAAGTATCATCCCCCCAGGATATACCCTCATACCAAGTTTGATGCAAAACCACCACACAGTTCTTGAGATATCGACAAAAACAAAACGGGACGGACGTACAGACGTACGGACGGACGGACGACCCGAAAACATAATGCCTCCGGCCACTTCGTTGGCGGAGGCATAAAAATGCAGTTCTTTGGCTTTTCAAACATAATAAAAACAGCACAATTTCATGCCCATCCTTAACAGGAAGGATTGTACTTATGTTGGACATTTGATGAATGAAATGTATGAAGTAGTATAGTACAAAAATTTTTATATTGAGAGCATGCCATGTGCTCTTCAAATAAAAATATATGGATGTATTAAAATCTAGGGTTTTGTTCATAACTTTTGGTGTCCACCAGACATAAACAAATCACACAATTGCAGTTGATATTGCAATAGCTGTTTTGTAATATAGCGTTAAAAGAGATCAGAGTAACAGTCCAACAATTAAAAAGGTTTTTATTCCCCATTACTCTGATATTAAAAATTTACTATAACTTGCAACATCACTTGAATTTTCAGTGTCCACAGTTATGAACATAATACAGCCCTATTCTGAAGTAATGGAAAATCATTTTCTAAACTTTTGTATCACCAGGGATTGCTTTCATAAAAATAATATATAAGAAAATATTACTTCACATAAGCATTTTACATCTTTTTTTTTATTTTTCATCAATTACGAAGGTGGACATGGTTATGAACAAAGAGTTATGAACGTAAGATTTGGTTTTTATTTAATGTCAATGTCAAAGTTATGTAGCTATTTCTTGACAATTCTGAACTATTCTGTCTTTTTCAGTATAAAAACACAAACTACTAATGATTTTATGTGTTGTTTACTACATATTGTTGTACTTCCTTTCATCTCATTCCTTATGTTCATAACCTGGACACCACGTCCAACAGTTATGAACATAACAACAACTTCATAAAATTAAAACATTTATCTTAAAATTAATCTTGTAAAATTAATTTGATTTTAAGTCATTATTTCTTTAGTCTTAACTAGTTTCTTGTAAGTTTTGATGCATAAGAACATTCTGTTTCTTTAAAATAACCATCAGTAGTGTCCTACAGTTATGAACATAATCTTTTCTGACAACAGCAAATTCTCACAGTGAAAAAGAATAAGAATGATTACAACTTTAGTTATGTTATATGTTGGTCTACTCCATTGCCTTTGTTTATTGAAATGTTGTTAAAGGGAAGATAAACCCCAAGAACAATGTGGATTGAGTGAAAGCAGCAACATTAGTAGAACACATCAGTGAAAGTTTGAAGAAAATCAGACAATCGATGCAAAAGTTATGAATTTTTAAAGTTTTGGTGTTGGAACCGCTGGATGAGGAGACTACTAGAGGTTATGACGTATGAGTGGACTACAATATCAAGAAAATATAAAGAAAATACTACAAAAATCAATTTTTCATGAAAATTACAAATTCCATCAACTTGATATTGACATATGTTAAGGGTAGCAATTATTCCCCCTGCTTTCTGAAAGCGGTTGGTCCACTGCTCTTTGATAATTCTAGAAAAGTGAATTTTTGTTGAATATCCTTTATATTTTCTTTGTATTGTTGTCCACTCATACGTCATATCCTCTAGTAGTCTCCTCATCCAGCGGTTCCAACACCAAAACTTTAAAAATTCATAACTTTTGCATCGATTGTCCGATTTTCTTCAAACTTTCACTGATGTGTTCTACTAATGTTGCTGCTTTCACTCAGTCCACATTGTTCTTGGGGTTTATCTTCCCTTTAATGGGGATATGATATCAATTTAGGGATGTTTGCTAAATTTCTTCAGCACAGGTCACAAAATCTTATGTTCATAACTATTGCCCATAATGGATTCAATCACTATGCTTTGGTGAAAATGAAAATCCCTGAATTTCTGGTATATGATGATAGTCATAGCAATTATCAACTAATATATCACTGAAGTTTTTCTGAAACTGCTTCCATAAATGAAAAAAAAAAAAAAGAAATGGACATGGAGTTATGAACAAAGACACTTGATGTTTTGATGTTTGATTACATGTGCACTGCCCATGTAACAGCTCTTAAAATTGGTGTGTGAGTAATACAGGGTGTAAGGAAGATTGTAAGGAGAGTTTCATTCCAAGAACTTCATTTTTGACCCCATATGTTACACTTTGGGTACCCATGATTGGAGCCATGCACTTCTATATTGGGAAATCGGGCGACTTTCAGCACACAATGCTATATGTACTTATGGGTGGAAATCACTGATATCTCTATGGAAGAACAAGATCAGTGGTGGAAATGAGCTGCATGCTTGGCAGAGGTCTGCGCTCTCAGAGTGCTTTTCTAGTTGTAAAAATGTTACATTCCACACACTACACAAAACAAACAGAACAATGAATGATAATGCTGAAGCATCTACTGTATATACTGTTACACTGTACCTGTATATTACCAGGTACAGTCATATCTCAATCCCTATGCACGGCAATCCGCATACAAAAGCTACAGAGATTGATGCAAATGATATGCCATATCCTTCTCCTGAAATTACAGAAAGTATATCTATGACATATCCTTAAAGGTCCAGTTTACCTTTGGGAGCAGTGATTTCATAAATGTTCAAGATATCACATTTGATGCATATGTGTAGGTCTGTTGTATCATAAAACATCCTACCATATGAAATATTTGCAATGAAACCTAAAATATAAGGAGATATCAGGGTTTTTCTCAATAAACCGTAACTGTATACGGTTTAATCTTTGTAACATGACAGGACTGGATTTCTCAGGATATTTGATTGTATATCAGTATATAGGAAAGTATGTGTTATATGTATTTCCACCCCGTGCATGTTTTATACACACATTAACATACACACACACACACATGCACACACATACACATACACACACGGGCACAAAACAAAACACACACATACATGTACGATGTACATTGTATTTGGTTTTTCAGTGGATGATATTTACATATCGGAATATAGGGGTTCAATAATCTGTCAGAGTACTGATTTGTATGTTTATAATGTACTTTATATTCCAATTCTGGCAATAGTTATGGATTTTAACATACTGTACATGTTATGTAAACTGTATGTGTCCTTTCTTTATTTCATTTATCAATGTATAGACATTTATTGTTTGAATAACATCCCTGCACATGCACGTGTACTGTGCATTTTCTTCCAATTGATGCAGACATGTGCGCACATGTTTTGGTACATGGAAACAGGAACTTGATAGGGTGTGTAAGTGTGTGTCTATGTCGTCTGCTTGGGTATGTGTATGTGGTATGCTTTTGCAGTGGGTGGATATGTGTCAGTGTTTTGGGTGCGCAGCCGCACACTGACGCTGGGGGTGTGGATTATTGTGTAGGGGTATGTAGAGCCGCGGAGCTACTACAGTAGCCCTTTGGTTCAGCTGTACATTTGTGATGTGGGCGTGTATGAGGCGTGGGGAGGTGCGGGTGTGTCTGTGTGTGTGTGTGTGTTTGTGTGTGTGTGTGTGTGTGTGTGGGTTGGTGGATGAGTGTGGCTTTGCGTGTACAATGTATTGTTTTTGAGTGTTGGATGGGTAGCCGGGTCACGAGCCATGCATGCTTTTTTTGCGTGTAATAAGATATAAAGTCATGTACATGTGCAGGGACCAAGTGCAATATTTTGATTATTATAATACATGTACGTGCATTTGCTGTACTTTGTTTAGTGTTATGTTCCTTGTCCTTCAGTTATGTATACATATTTATTTTCCTTTACATGAGAAATTTTTATGGAGACTGTTACAAAGATTTTTATGCCGTAGTGCATGACAATAAACGATCTGAATCTGAATCTGAATCTGAATTAGTCTGGAAACATTTTTATCATAACTATTGTTCACATTTTGTGTATTTAACAACACTTAACATCGATTATACGGATTCAAATTTTGACAGTGGTTGTTTCTATCCCTAACTCACATTTTAGAACTATTTTAGAGCACTAATGCTTTCATCTGCAAATGGTAAATTATGCCTTTAATCACCTCACCTCATTAAAGGGGGCCTCCAGGCTAAGGGAAACTTTTGTTTAATACCTTGATACACTGTGTCTTGTAGAACGATTTTGTGCTATAAATGACGATAACGTACTACAGCATGACAGCACACTATACAAGTTCAATCTTAATGATTTCCTGCAATCAGCTGTAGTACATGTGTAGTTTGGACTGCAAGCCTCTTTCTACTTCCTTTGACTATTTGCCAAACAGTGATACAGTGTATTTACACGGAAGCTGGTTCATCTTTGGATCAATTCAAAGTTTGCCAACTTTCACAACAGTTGAGCCAAAAGAGAGTTTTAACAATTCAGTACAAATGTCCACCATTTATATCGTCTTAAATCTCATGTCACTCTTTCATTAACTTGACATTTGCATCCACATAATTTCTTCTGGTTAGGCAGGGTAATGGACATCCAAATAATAAGAGGTAGTACCCATATAGCTACAGAGTGCAGTTTGTGGCCCAGTGAAAACATTCACAAATGAGCTGGTAGTAATATCCTACATCCCTGCAAGTACTGTAACTCCTATCACTGTTACACATCAATACAATTTGTATGAATACCATATTGCATTGGGATGTACAAGTATTCTTAGTTTGTCTTGTAATACTTTGACTCCATTCTCGTTACGTCAGTGGTTTCATCATTGATGACAAGGTAACCATGTGAAAATACCATTAATATCTTAATATTGAAGTAGAGTTTAAGTAACAGACACAAAGAGGAAAGAATTTTCTTTGCCTACATTCTTTTATCCTGATTAAAATGTTTGTATTTTGTGGTGGGACAATATAAAATTACACTAAGTGCATGGGTAAAATGATTTTGATCAAGAAGACTACACACAAGTTTCATGACAGATCTACAGAATGTTAAAAAAAATACAATGGGATTTTTGCATTGATAATTTCCAATTATAACTAAACTGTCTGAATGCTATTTTAGAGTCTAAAACAGCATTTAAAGACTTCCTTTATTTTGTAGAAAACCCGATTCAATTTGGTTAAGTGGTCACAGAGAAATGTGGATCATTGTAAAGCATGTCATGGGTCTGATTTTTCCAAGTTTAGCACTTGGATGCACTTGGAAATGCATATTGATTTGTGAACAGATTGCACGAACTTGGAGGGAAGGGATTCCTGACATTAAACAAAAATCCCTATTTCTCTTTGACTACTGAAGTAAACCAAATAGGGTTTTCTGTAAGATGTGGGTACGGTATTAAGTTATACTAGTAGTTTCATATCCTGAAATTGTATTCGGATTGATATACTATGTTTAAAGTGGAGGGTCCTTGTAATCTTTTTGGAACATACAGTAGGTACTTACATAAATATTTAAAATTACTTCCTTACATTCAAAAGGCACTGAGGGAACACACACTGAATTGGAAGATGCACCATTTGCTGTTTAAAACATGTGTGTGTGTGTGTGTGTGTGTGTGTGCATGTATAATGTGTACGTGCATGGGGGGGGGGGTGAAGAAGAAAGAGACTGGTGAGACTGGTCTCATGACAGTTAGTCACGTAGTCTACAGTGGTTACGTCAAATGCTCCTAGCAGCATCTTGCATCATAATAACCACAGTGCAAACAGCAAGATTTTGTCATCTCCTGCACTCAACAAACACAGGAGTAAATTCACTGTGCAAATATAGGTTGTAAAGTAGCATGCTCTTCTGTAGAGTAATATCCTTTGACCTTTGTACTCGGGAGGCGGAAGAGTACAAGTTTTGAGTGACTGCAAGGTGAAAGTCCACTCTTCAGCTGGTAGGAATGATAGACCACAACAATACTTTTACCAGCCCTATTTTTTTTTAAGATAATCCACCTTCATACAATTGATAATAGCATACAAATCTTTTTTTATTAATTTTTCGGTCAACATCATGGGCTGCCAAAGAGCTTTGTGGCCTAAAAGTGGACCAAGCTGACCGGCTGATCTTATGAGAAGCAGATTATGGTGTTATGCCAGTCTTCTGTGGCACAAATGGCATAACACATTGTCAGAACAATGCTCTTGTATTGCACTATGAAACCCACAGATGTATTTTATGGTTGTTTCCATTCTCGATTACCATCTGCATACAAATATATAGCATACAATATCATAAAACGTCTACTTCATATGACAGAAAGCGCACTGTGATAGTCAGAGTCAGATTGTGATTGATGATGTTGCAGGCTCCTACTGGTTGAAACTTTGGATGGGCAAGCTGTACAAACGTATATCGTACATATTGTGAAGTTCCTATTAGGGTTGTGTACATGTGAATATAAAGCACACTGTGAATGGGTGTATCAAATCCATGTTCTATGATATAGGTACTGATAAATCTGCCCCTTGTTTAGTGGTTGGCCCTTCAAAAGAGAGAGTCTATATCTTCCATTCACTCTTAATATGCTGACATACAATTCATGAAGGATGGCAAGTAGGAAATGGGTAAAATTTCCTGTTGTTTCCAAGTTTTTCTCTGTTAGTGTTATCGCGATTAAGAAACTGGCATACATGCCTCTATTATACTCGAGGAATAAATATCAGGCTCACAAATTTCATGATTTATTCCTCTTATGCACCAGTTCATGTGCTTTATCGGGTAACAAGACCTTCAAGTTCTACTCTCCATAGCCACACTCGAACCACTGAATGCATGTGTGTAAGTGGATCACAGTCTGCAATGCAGAGTGAATGGAAGATATTCTGTCTGTTGTGAGGAGCTGGCCATACTACATTAAAAAAATGACCATGCATTGAACAAGGCCACTGAACAAGACTAGTCAAGAGGCAGATTTATCGGTCTGTCTACTGTACATCTATACGCTGAACTTTTTGCATCAATTTCCTTCGATGATCTTGCTCTTCCACAGAGATCAGCGATTTACATATAATGTAACCTCCTCCCTTGGCGGAGGTAAAAATACTACAAAGTAAAAGTTCGCCAGCTGAGTTTGAGCATTCATCAAATCACCTTTTTTTTTTCTTTCCATGGACCATAATATCACCAATATAAAGTGGCTATGAATTCAAAATGAATCACGATCTACTATACATCATACAAAAAACATTCAATTAAACTTTCATACCTTTGGCCTATAACATAGTCATAGAATAAAATTTATAGCCTGCTGCCTAGACTGTTCTATAGTATAGGCCATCTACAGAAACACTATTTATCATTTTTTTTTTTTTTTAAATAGATGTCCTAGTCCTAACGTTAATTGCTTTCATGAGATCCTCACTATCATTCAAGAAGAGTAAAGACAGTTGAAAGGGGCATAGATTGGGGCAGGTCTGCAGGGGCTACTCTGACTGAGCAGGATGCCATGTCGGGCTTTGTGCCTTTGTATCATGATATTAAATTGTAACGTTTAGACAGCATTTTGTGACTAACTGAGGGTATTGCGCAATGCAACTTTGTAATCTGGTTTGTGTGGAAAGACTTCCTCTTGTCCCCCCCCCCCCCCCCCTCCCCAATATCACGATAGTTACGTTCAGATGGCAGGCCCTAACCTCGAGGTTAGGAAACCTCGAGGTTTAGCTCTTGCCCCCTAACTACGACGTGTGTCCACACAACGAATCTTAACCTCGAGGTTAAGCTTCTGCCCCCCGTAACTACGATTGGGTCCCACTCGATGTTAAAAACACAAAACCTGAAGTTTCAGCCCACACTGCTAACAAGGCATCTATTTATTCTTTAGTCCAACCCTGTCGGACTCGCTTACAGGTACTCTTTTTTCTCTGTCATGGTATGCAGAGATAGCACTGCACTGATGACTTTATGCCTTCATGAAGATATTCGTCGAAAACATATTTTTTTTTTTTTAGTGTCGGAGAAGAATATAGAATACAGTAGCGAGTTCGACGTGTTCAGTTTCAGAGATCAAGCGCATGGGAAGAAAAGATGATGTTGTTGTGTCGTGCGTCATAGGTTTTTCACGTGTAGCGTATTTGTGGTGTACGTTTGGGAGGTTGACCCGGAAGCAGAGAGAAATTGTGGGGGCTGGAGTTTACAGCGAGGTCACTCTTAACTTCGAGTTCGTTGTTTTTTGTGTCCCCACGGTGCTTAACTACGAGTGGGGACCCCCCGCGGCTCGTGGTTAGAGCGCTAACCATAAGATTTCTCGTGGCTCGAAACATCGAGCAAACCTCGAGGTTTGCTAACTACGAGTGCGTCTTCACGGTCCCTAACTACAACTTCAAGCTCTAACCTCGAAGTTTCCTAACTTCGAGGTTAAGGGCTCCCGTCTGAACGTTTGGTCGTGCTATCACTCAGCATACACAGTACAAGTAGTAAGGGAAGCAGGACGCTGAAGCAAGAGAGACTTGTCAGTGAAACATCTATGCTGTTCTTAAAGGGACTGTACAGTACTGGTTGAAGTAAGGATTCATGTTTTGAACATTCCTAAGTGAGATAATGAAAAGCCTCGGTATCTTTTGAAATATGAAAGAGCATGTAATTTTAAGAAGGATTCGACATTTATTTGATGAAAATTGGTTTTCAAATGGCTGAGATATCCAAAAAAGTGCTAATAATAAATGGCGACATGCCCCAACTTTATTAGTATCTCTTTGTTTCACCTTGTTTTTGGATATCTCAGCCATTTCAAAACCGATTTTCATCGAATAAACTTTTGATAGGCCTACCCCTTAGAACTGCACGCTCTTTCACATCTCATAGAGTGGTTTCTGAATATCTGACAAAACGTTAAAAGCTAAATCTTCACCTCGACCAGAACTGTACACACCCTTTAAACGCTATCAGAGGTATCGGCATGCGGTAGGCATTACATTATAGCTGTAATTTAAGTTCTATTGTTAGTTAGGCCCTACCGTTCCCCTTTGCTTGGTACTGCAGTTGATACTAATGATACGCCTACACTAATGTTTGTACCTAGCGAATAGTTGGCTACTCAGCAGTGGTCCCAGTTTACACTCGTTTACTGTGGACGTTTCACATATAAGCCTGGTATCAACTGGAAGAAAATGATCTATCAAGTAAAAACACTGGAAACACTTACCATCAGCGTACTACTCTTGTATTTTATGACCAGGCAAATGCCGTCAACAGAGCATGAGAGGTTAGAAGCAGTAGCAGTCGGTCAGTCACAGTCTCTCTCATGAGCTCAGCGCGCTTTGAAGACGGGGGACAGGGCTAGTATAGCGCGCGGCGGACGATGACGGTGGTGGTGTACCGCTACCGATTCGAAGCCTTCGCGGTGCGCAGCAAGCTACAAATCGTGTACTGCAAAACCGTGTGATCCCATTCATCATCGATCAGTGCGTCGTCATATGTTCAGCCGTCGCTTTCAGAAGTCACATGATGATGTCAACAGTACAACCTGTCGGGGTGGGTCACAGAACTCAATGGTCGGGGTACCGGGTGCGCGCACACTCGTACTATGACAAAGCGATTCTTCAAGTGGAACTTTCTGTAGTATGGATTCTGAACCTCTGAGCAATACCATGGAGCTAGCTCCATGGTAATACTAAGTATTGTACCCACAAAACACCAACACAGATATTTTGCCGAAAGATTGTAAAAGATAACGTAGAGATTCCACGTCAAAGGGTTCTGTTGAATCTCGATATCTTTTGTAGTGGTCCTCCCCGTAAGTCGACTGATAACATGTGCTGTAGAACCTGTGATGGAATTGACCGACAAGTCTGTCTAATTCCGCGAAAAACTTCTCGTTTAATGACATTTGCTGGGTCAGTTATTAGCAAATGTCATTATCATAAATGAGAAGTTTTTCGCGGAATTAGACATACTAGTAGTACTTGTCGGTCAAGTGATGGAAGTGCTATATCCACCCAGATCTTCGGAAATGAAAGGCTCTCTGCTCGCATCTGTAAATATTTCTTCATAGACGGGAGTTTGAAATCCTTAAAAAAAAGCATGCATTTATTAACTAACAGTTACACAATAGATGTAGGGATTACACATAATATTTTGTGTTTCACACCTGCACGAAGACCAACTTAAAAACCTTCAGTTTCAGTTTCAGTTTTTATTCACCATCTATTCAGCAGTACTTGTACAATGAAAAGACACACAAAGATACATACAAAGTAAACAAATTAAAACAAATCAAAACAATACGAACAAATGAACTTGATGGTGGGGAGTTATTTCACTTTAACCTTGAAATAAAAAAAACAAACTATTATCAGCGGATCATTTTTTTTTTACGTTGCCATAATAACTATCTCGTTTTTGTTTTCTAAGGAAAACCATGTGCAAAGAGCTTGATAAAAAATAGTCTCAAAAGATCTAGGATACGTAGATCGAGCGACTATGCAGCAATAGAACACAACAGTAAAGGTTAGGAGATTAGGAAATAATGCTAAAGTCATGTTTTTTATGCCTCGATCCGCCACGAAGTGTTGACGGAGCCATTCCCTTCCGTCCGTTATCACTGTGGACAGCGTAACTAAAAAAAAAAAAAAAAAAAAAAAAAAAAAAAATGTTTGGGGTATCCTAACTAAACTTGTCATGTATAAACATGAGTACGAGTGGACGAAGATGTGCCTATCAACTTTTGGGGTGCACATGCCCAAGGTCAAAGGTGAAGGGTCGAGGTCAAATGCTCTAAATCTAACTATTTCCGCCATGCAATGGCTATATCGTATATATCGTATTTTCTTGAAACCTATAGTACGTAACCTGATAAAGGTTATCTAGAGAATGTTTTGGGCCATGGTTCGAGGTATCTTTCTCTCTAAAAAATCGAGTGAAAATATTCACTCTTAAAAGAGTGAATACAAAAAAGAGTGGATTTAGAGTGAAATTGGAGTGAATTTTGAGTGAAAATGTTCAATTTCACTCGTTTTGGAGTGACCTCAAGGATCACTCGAAGATTTTGGAGTGATCCCTAAGGTCACTCTAAAACGAGTGAAAATGAACATTTTCACTCATAATTCACTCCAATTTCACTCTAAATCCACTCTTTTTTGTATTCACTCTTTTAAGAGTGAATATTTTCACTCGATTTTTTTTAGAGAGAGCATGCATGTCAGGCAGTACATAAGCATGGCTCTGTGAACTGCCTGGCAGTGATTCTCTTTGGAATTTGGAGGTCATGGGGCAAAGGTCAAGGGCCACAGGTCAAGGTCAACTCCTCTAAATGTCACTATTTCCCTCATATGACCATAGGCGTACCCAGGATTTTTTTAGAGGGGGGTGTTCAGTGGCGTGCCGTGGGTCAAGACCAAGACATGGGGGGGGGGGGGGACGCACTTCATGGAAGCAACATCAGAATTGCATAACATTTTACTGTACAATTAAATGCGAGCGAGCGGAGCGAGGGAGTTTGAAAATTTTGACATTTTACAGTCCCCAAACTGCCGTTTGTAGCTATATATAATAATATATGTATATATATATATTTGCGTTGGAAATAAAGGGGGTTGCATCGGGTGCAACTGCTGGCAGTTGCTGGCAGTAACATCAGGAGAATGGCATAACGATTAAATGATGATGATGAAGTCTTGTATAGCGCCGGTATCCGCCAAGTCAGGCGCTCATGGCGCTTGCTCCAAAATAAATACATAATTCAGCTTAAATTTCATGGGTGCACCGCTTGTGATATGACAGTTGAAATAAAAAGAAATAGTTCCAGGAAGTAATTGTCTCCAAATGTGTAAACATACATTCTTACACATTGGCTAGTTTTTCAATTTGAAGAGATGGGTCTTGAGGGCTGTTTTAAAAGATTCTGTGGTAAGAGCTCTGCGGATAGACTGTGGAAGGCCATTCCATATCTTTGCAGCAGCCACGCGGAATGAACGAGCTCCCCAAGAGTTGTGTGCTCTGTGTTCCACCAGCAGGTACTTGTCTGCAGAACGTAGATTTTCTCTTGCTGGGACACATATGGCTCAAGTAGATCACGAACTGCCATTCAGTGCCTTGTACACAACCAAACTGATCTTATACTCAATCCTCTGTTCAACACAATAGCCAATGTAGCTTTTTCAGAAGAGAGTTGATGCTTGTACTCTTCCTGGACATGGTGACAACTCTAGCTGCGCTATTCTGCAGGCGCTGAAGTCTGTGTATTTGTGATTTATTTAAATGATACAATACTTAATTTCCCATGTCAAGCCTCGATGTGATGTATGCATGCACCAGAAGTTCTGCAACATGGTTATTGATGTACTTGCGGATCAAGCCAATGTTTTTGAGAGTAGAAGAAAGCTGCTCTGGATACAGCCAAGATGTGGCTTTCCATGGAAAGATTAGAGTCAAAAATGATTCCAAGATTCATGGCAGTATCTGAAGGAGGGATGATATCTCCACCCACTCTGATCCCAGTGACGTTTACCTTTGGTCTTTGATGCTTAGACCCAATGATCATAAACTCCGTCTTCCCTTCATTAAGCTTCAGAAAGTTTGAAATCATCCACTTATATGCAACTCATCAACACAAGCCTCAATTATACGCTGTATTGCTTGGATTACTTCAGAATGGACAGGATTCACTGATAAATATATCTGGATATCATCAGCGTAGCAATGATAACTAAGGCCATGACTCTTGATGATATCTCCAAGTGGCAAGCAGTACATACAGAAGAGCACTGGGCCCAGGACAGATCCTTGAGGAAGTCCATATTGCAAAGGCAATCTGTCAGAGCTAGCACCATCCATGCTCACAGAGTGTGTTCTCTGAGTGAGATAAAAACGGAACCAGTGAAGCGCAATTTCAGTTACACCAAAGAGGCTTTCCAAGCGAGTAAGAAGAACTCCATGATCTACAGTATCAAAGGCTGCAGACATGTCCAAAAGGACCAGGAGAGATATTTTCCCAACATTCATAGCTTGAAGGAGATCATTCTGAATTCTAAGTACAGCAGTCTCCACACTGTGGTGAGCACGATAAGCCGACTGGCAATCATCATAATATATAAGCTGTTTTCTTGTAAGAATGTTGTGAGCTGCTTGGATACTACTCTCTCTAAGGTTTTGCTCTGAAAACAGAGGTTTTACACAGGAGGGAAATTGCTCATCACATTTGAATCCAAATTTGCCTTCTTCAGCACAGGGCAGATCTTAGCAACCTTTAGCACAGGAGGAACCTCACCCAATTTCAGAGAGGTATTGATGATAGATGTCATAGCTGGAACTACTGCAGTGGCGCACTTCTTCATCAATGATGCAGGAACCACTGGCGTAGCCAGGGGGGGGGGGGGGCGATGGGGGCGGTCGCCCCCCTATAAGATTTGGACCGGGGATTTGGGAGGCGAAAAAAAAATGCGTGTATACTGTATGCATGCACATGAAGCGGGTCTCCTTTGCAACCTTTCATCAAATAAGATATTTTTCTTTTAATATTTCACCCAAAGTGTGCACCACATCGTTGAATTTCAATTCAAAATATGCAAAATCTCTCGTGCTTGGGAGGGGGTATCACCCTCCCAAACCCTCCCCCTCTGTGCCTCTTTCCCTAGCTTAGTACACTTTTTAGATTTACAAAAAAAAAAAAATGAATAATTCTGAGTGCAAAAGACTTATCACTTATATTCCGAAAACTCAAGGTTCCCTCATGTATAAGGGGAATTTCCCCTTTTAATCGACCCTTTCCTCCCTCAGCCCCCCCCCCCCCATCAGTTTTTTTTTTTTTTTTTTGTGATTTCCCAAATGTTGATTCCATCAAAGCATATGCGTATACGAGATATCAAAAGCTCCATCTGAAGGGAAGGGTGGAGATAACACTCGCCCACGCCGCCTTCTCCCTGCTCGCCCGCCCCTCCCCCCCCCCCCCTTCCGCCATGCATTAATTAGTAGACTGTGGCTATACCCAGATCGCTTTATTTCAATTCTAAAAACGCAAAAGCTCCGCGAGCGGGAGGGGGAATCCCCCTTCCCCTAAGCTCTACCTCACTGGACTTTATACATACACACAGATGGTGCACATTCGGAATAAGAGCTAAATTCCGTGATTTTAACACTTCGTTGAAAAAGTATTGCACCAAAAATTTGCACCAGATCGCTGAATTTCAGGTCTGAAAACGCAAAATCACCTTCGTGTGGGAGGGGATATGCCCCTATCTATACCCTCGTGTGCATGCTTTTTCTGTTTGATTGCTGAACTGCAGACAGCGTTCATGATATTCAGTGTAAGAATTAATACAAGAAGATTATTTAAATGATATACCATTTTATAGGCAAATTGTTCAATAATAATCTACACTAAAATATACTGCAACCTTAAACAAGTGGGACTGTTTCAACTCGTTAAAACACGCAAAAACATGCATCAAATTGCACCATTTGCAACATCAAAATGCAAAAAGTTCTTACCGTGGGAGGGGGGACACCCCCTCGGGTTCAGTCGCGTTCATGATATTCAGTGAAAAGAATTAATACAAGAAGTGTATTTAAAAATATACCATCTTATAGGCAAATTATTGTTCAATAAGAATCTACACTAAAATATACTGCTACCTTAAACAAGTGGGACTGTTTCACGTCGATAAAACGCGCAAAAACATGCATCAAATTGCACCATTTACAACATCAAAATGCAAAAAGTTCTTACCGTGGGAGGGGGGACACCCCCCTCCCACACCCCCCCCCCCCCCCCCTCGCTCGCTCCGCTCGCTCGGGCTCGGTCTCTTCGCTCCCTCGCAGACTAACCGCCCCCCCCCCCCCCAAGATCAAATCCTGGCTACGCCGTTGGCAGGAACTGGGTCTAAATCACAACACTTTCCTGGGGATTTTGAAAGAATCTGCATGAAGTACCTCTTGCTCTGATACTTCATCAAAACCTGGGGAACGACATGCTGCAGGGGTGTCTTGCTGACGAAGATAAAAGTCATCAGCCATTCCAAATTCCTCTCGAATTTTCTTGATCTTGTCTGTGAAGAATTCGCAGAAAAGCTGGGCCAAACCCTGTTGAGATTCACACCTTGGATAAGATGAATTCTTCCTCTGGTTGAGAAGTTTGTTGGTTAAATGGAAAATCTGTCGTTGGTCTTTGGCATGCTCAATGAATAGATCATTGTAGTAATGTGATTTTGCAAGTCTAACATCACGAATTACTGTCTGCTTCTGTTGACAGTATGCTTGCCGATCAATAAGAAGACCTGATTTTCTCCATTTCTTCTCCAGTTGACGACGTAGTTGCTTTCCTTCCCTGATTTTTTTTCATCAAACCATGGAGACTGAGGGCGCAGTTTCACAGTTCGCTCCTTCAGGCGCATGCTTGTCAAGTACTTCAACAAGAACATTGTTGAAGCTTTCAACTTCAATGCACAGATCTCCATCTATATTGTGGTTAGAGTCTAAGGTAGATTTTCACATCCTCGCAAAATGATGGAATCTCGATGGCAGAAATATTACGTGATTTCACCACTTTGGTCTGAGTTGGGGGCGGTGAAGATGGACTTTACCAAGTACAGCAGAGTGATCTGATATGCCATCAATGATGCTCAGATACCAATGACAGGTGGACCTGCTTCGCGAGTAATAACCAGATCAAGTGTGTGACCTTTCTTCTGAGTAGCACCTGTGACATGCTGCTGTAGACCACTGCTAGATAGAAGGTTCATGAAAGCCTTTGCACTTGCATCATCCGGATGCGAGCGAGCGAAGCGAGCGAGCTTGAAAATTTTGACATTTTAAGTCCCCAACCTGCCGTCTGCAGCTATATTTTTTCGCTTTAGAAATTAAGGGGAGGGGGCGCACCGGGCGCAACTGCTGGTAATTACTGACAGCAACATCAGGAGAATTTCATAACGATTAAATGCGAGCGAGCGAAGCGAGCGAGCTTGAAAATTTTGACATTTTACAGTCCAAAAACTGCCGTTTGTAGCTATATTTTTTCGCTTTGGAAATTAAGGGGAGGGAGCGCTCCGGGCGCAACTGCTGGCAATTACTGACAGCAATTATAACATCAGGAGAATTGCATAACGATTAAATAGAGCATCCCCTAATTTATTTGTGTTTGTGAGTGTGTGTGTTTCATATGAAACTAAAGACGTGATGTCAGAGTAGCGGCACCGCATTTCAAGAAGCTCCCGGACTTTTGTAAGAAATTGGTGGAAATACGCAAACTTTCTCCATAACTACCAACAAAATGGATGTGAGAAAGAAGGACTATAACTTTCGTTCGAATACTGCAACGAAGAAGGTGTCACATTCGTCTAATTCGAAAAAGGAGACTGTTCAAGGTGTGGCTAGGAATGCTCCCATAAGTGGCGCCATATTACCTACAGTAGCAACGGGTGGCGCCTGCAGTCCTGTTAACACCTCCACAGCGTCCAGCGCCAGCGATGTTTCACTGGTAGAGGTTAGCGGCCAGCCGGTTGCTGCCCCCATAGTCCCTCCTGAACTTTCCGTGTTCATGCAGGAAATGAAGAACATGTTTACGAACTTTACCACCCAGGTGAATACCAAATTAGACTCAGTGGTGAACGAAATTACTAACCTGAAAACTGAGCTTAAAAACACCAAGAAGACTATCTGCGACTTGGAAACCGGACTGACTCATACGTCTGATCGTCTGGACGCCGTTGAAAACGACGCCATTCCAAAAATGCGGTCCTACATTGACAGTAAATTTGCTGAACTGGATGAGAAACTTACCTTAAGCGAGATCCACGATAGGAAGCAGAATCTTCTTATCTATGGAGTGCCATCAAAGCCAAACGAAAACATCCTTGAATCTGTGAACGAGATCTTCCGTAACTTCCTGGATATCACCGAACAGGATGCTGCCCGGATTCCTCTCGTGGCTGCTCACCGGCTGCAACAACCCCAGCGAAGCTCTACCAGAAGCACTTCGGAACCCCAGCCGCCCGCTATCATTGTGCGCTTTGCCCGGATGAACGACAGAGATAAGCTTCTCAACGCCTACGAGCACAGGTCCCGTCAACCACGTCAACCGCGTCGTCAGCCGACTCCTCCGGGAAGTGACCCGGTCCAACCCACCTCTGCCCTTGACAGAGTCTCGATCCGCACGGACTTGCCCCCGAAAATGAAGCGTGAGAGAGGCAGACTTGCATCACTGGCCTACAATCTTCGGAAAAGCCAAAATCTTTCGACGAGGATCAAGATAGCTGGTACGCGAGTTCTTCTTCAAACAAGGAAAAACATGAGGAATGGAGGAACGCCTGAGCGCTGGTCAAACTATACGGAGTGATTATCCACGTAATGTATCCATCTTTTTTCACTTTTCGACACAACAATTCCTACTGTGTATCTTACGTCCGTTTGCTATGATAAAAAAAAAAATCATACATGCTTATTACATAAGTTCCTGTTCATGTCAAACTGAAACAGATAGGCATATCGTTTCACTCTTCTCTTGACCCATCGGTATGTCAAAATTATCCAGTTATACATTATGTAAAAAAAAATTTTCATGCTGCGATACCACACATATATACTTAATATACGTTGGTTGTACTCTTGTGTTGAAATTACTGACCCAGATCTCATCGAGAATACAACTTGTGTTAGAACTATTGACCCAGTTTCCATTGAGGTTCTTGGGATTGTTTAAATCAGATGTTTTGATATGATGTGAACAAGCTCCCCGGTTTTATTTTATATAGGAAGTCTTGTCGTTTGATTGTAATATGACATTGACCAAATTCTCAAGACACCTAAAGAAATTGTTGTGAAATTGAATTTATTCCAGTCAAAAGGTTTGACACAAGTTGTTGTATTCTTAGAGGCAGCACAACCAGTGTAGCCAAACAGACTCATATGTGATGGGCATATTCCACAGCATTGTTTCTTTTGATAATTTCATTGGGCTTATCATCCAAAGGTACCACTTCATTTTCATTTTCGATGAGATCTATCAACAATCCTCAATCATGCCGCAATGATACAGCTCATTTTAGTTTGTACGAGCTCAGCCCTGAATTCTTTGACCGCTGAATGTAATGACTTTTTGAGTTTGAAGGACATACAAGTTTTGTTGCTGGTGTTTCAGATACGAATATTGTACTCACTCTATACACCTTGGACCTACGACATGTATACTTTTATACTTTTGTCCAAACACTGATCTTGATTTCACCTGTCACGATGCAAAGTTGATTCCCAATCGCTTTGTCCTGGATACTGATAGAATGATTTTGTATTTTGTATTTTTTTTTTTTGCTTTAATACATAGACTCACTCTGTCTATAATGTAGATACAACATGTTTAAATCATTTTTCGTGCATTACTAGAAATTTGAGTAAAACTGGTCATAGAATCATCATGAGGTAATTGTTTTACTCTTGATGATGTTTGTTGTTTGCTTTTGGCTGGGTGCCAGTAAACCATTTTGACACGATGTTTTAGTGAGGATGAGGATAGGGGGGGGGGGGATAGTCCGACATAGATTACATGGAGGAGACAGATGAAAATAGTTTTGACTCTGCGCAGGACCCACATTCATGTCTTCTTTTTCTTTCATATATTGTATAATTCATGCTTTGGCTCAGGTTATCAACCTCACTTACCTGATTTCGTTACGTAAGAAGATTTCTGTATACAACGCAATCGCACGTAGTCAACTCGCAGGAAAAAAAAACACCTATCGATTACGTACAAAAGAGCAGTGCCTCACTGCGCTCGTGCGTTCAATAGCATTAGCGTATCGTTATTTTATAGACATGATTTTCATAAGAATGTGAGTTGTTGTACGCATTCCAAATGCCACGTAAGCTGGCTGCGGCATTGTCCACTTCAAATGCAGAATACGTAATGCAGAAGTCTGTAGGCGAGGGTTCATGACTTACCCTAGATGTCATCTTTGTAGCGTCCTTCGTGATGGAAATTGGGCGAGGAACGCCAGTCACTATGGTCACATGTGTTGCTCCTTTTGTTCTAGTTTTTGTTTCATCACGAGTTTGCACCATTGGTTTGGCAGTCTTGGGCTGCTCGAAGTTTACTAAAATTGGTTCTTAAGATGTCGAGATGTTGGCAAGTCTCGCTAGTCACTCAATCTCTGCATTTAAATTTTGTTTTGATTTCTACTTTATAATTGAGATTCAATGAAATACTCTTATGTTAACTATATACAAGCTAGGCACCTTGATAGGTGGTAATACTCTTGACAATTCAAGACGATTTGTGTTAAATCTGGCTCAAACAGAATCATTGACTTAGTTTTATCGAGGCTTTAGGGACTCTTCAATTCAGCTGTTTTGATATTATATGAAACAAGCTCCCTTATTTTGATTAGGAAGCGTTGTTGTATAATTGTAATTTGGTCTGGTTTGATTTCTTAAAGCATGAAAAAAGTTGTTGCAAAATCATATTTATTCCAGTCAAAAGCTTGTTGACACAAGTTGTTCTATTCAAATATCCGTATTGCCAAACAGAATCATTTATGTGATGCGCTTATGCCACAGCGTGATTTCTTTAGATAATTTCAATGGGCTTAATGTCCAAAGGTACCACTTCATTTTTATTTTCGATGAGATCTAACAGTAATCCTCATATCCCGCAATGATACAGCTCATTCTAGTATGTATAATCTCAGCCCTGAATTCTTTGACCGCAGAATGCAATAACTTTCTGAGTTTGAAGCACATGAAGGTTTTGTTGTTCTTTTGTTGCTGTTTTCTCACAGATGCGAATATTGTACTCATTTTATACACTTTGCACCTATAGTTTCATACTGAATTGTCCAAACCCTGATTTTGATTTTGTCTGTCACGGTGCAAAGTTAATTCGCATCTTTGCTCTGTCCATAATGATTTAAGGATGATTTTGTAATCCTTTTGCTTAAATAGACCAACTCTATATTTGTTAGAGCCTATCATAGATATTATGTTATTTATAGACATTTCGAATATTTTTGTGTGTTATGTTTGAAAAACTGAGAGAAACTGGTATTACAATCATTATGAAGCAATTGCCTTATTGCTGTTGTTGCTTTTGCTAGCTGTGAGCTAGTATACTATTTTAATACAGTGTTCTATAGGATGAGGATAGGGGGGGGGGGGGGGGGGGTAGCCTGACATAGTTTCTGTGGTGGATACCCAGATGGACATAACTTTGGCTCTACGCGGGAACTATGTTCATGCCTTTTTCTGTTATTTTTCCATTCATTGTATAATACATTGTTTGCTCAGGGTATCAACCCTGCTTGCCTGATTTCTTTATGTAAAAAGATTTCGGTTTAACCCAATTTATATAGGCAACTGGGAGAAACTGTTTTGATTACGTAAGAGCAATGACTCACTGCACTTGTACGTGCAGTGGCAACAGCGTACCATTATCATTATCCTGTAGTCGTGATTTTCATAAGAATGTGAATAGTTGACCGCATTTAAAACGTTATCCAACCAGACTGCATTTTCCCCATTATACATTTAACGAATAATAATGCATGCCGAAGTCTGTTTAGACAAGGGTTTGACTTACTCCAGCATCCCAGTATAAAGTCCTTCATGATAGAAATTTTGGCGAGGATCTCAAGTCACCGTGGTCACATGCAATGTTCCTTTTAGTTTTTGTATTGGTTTCACCATGATTTCGTGCCATTGTGTTGACGGTCTCAGGCTGCTAGAAGCTCACTAAAACTGGTTTTTATCACGTTATCAAGTCTCGCCATGGTGTCACTCAACGTCACTCTGAACTTTATTTTGTTCTGTTCTGTTTTGTTTTGATAGATAAACCTTTGCGGTAGTTTGATGCCCTCAACCTCAGTATAAAGATCCGCAATATTTGTTTTGCATAGGATTTTTTCCCTTCAATATTGCATCAAACTTTGTCAGTTTTCACAAGAATAATATAGCATCCCTTTTATAATCTAATACTGTGTAATAATGTATATTTCATTCATATTGTTAAAAAAAAGTATGATTAATCTTACGCTTCCTATTGGTTGCAGCATGATTAATGTCAGCATTTTCTTTAGATTGCTCTTTTTAGTGCTGCTATATTTTCATCGTTCACTTCCGTCATTCTGATTATCTTATATTTCCTCACATACTTTTTGTCAAGACATAACGTAGGGAGCTTCTACTGTTTTTTCTACTGTTTTTTTTTTTCTCTCTGCCCATATGCCCTGTACTGATTCTGCTGAATTCCGTTTGCAGACCTTGTTATTTAGTGTGTACGCTTTCTACTTGTGTTGTTTATTAGGTGATACGCTATCAGCGTATCACCTATTGTGATTGTCAAAATCTCTCTTTATTAGGTGATACGCTTTTAGCGTATCACCTATTGTGATTGTCAAAATCTGTCTTTTTTCTTATTCTTCTTTCTTTCTGGCCTATTTTGTGTCGTCAATATCTCAAGAATGACATTACGGAGTAACATGACATTTTCAGTCAACATGTCTCATGACAATATCTAGCCACAATAAGGTTTTCATGACAGTAACGTATCTATGACGTCATCTAGGCGCCATTTTGTGATTTTCGGACCATGTTACATGATCGATCATAACTTCATAACTAAAGGTCCTTTCTGTATCAGTTTTTGTGGACATAAAGTTCAGGTCACGCTCTATCTTTCTTTCTCTGATGCTAATTACCTAGGACGTCATCTAGGACGCGTAAGCGCGCGTCAAACATTTAAAAGGCTCAAAACAACTTTCCAATGGGAAATCTCGAAGTTTCAGACAATTTTAAGCGTTTCAAACAATTTTGCGCGTGCGCGTCCGTCCGCACATTTTCGCGCGCACAGCGCGTCAGTAACATGAAAATGCACATTTTTTGACTGATCTGGATTCCTGATACTTTGAGTAACAATATCCATTGATTTCTGATCGATTTTGACAAATAACAAAGCAATGCACTGGCGTCAAAGTTGAAATTTCGCGTGCGCATCTATGTGCAAATATAGTGAAAAAACATGTCTTTGTTTATTTCGCCATAGCTCTTTAAAACGTCAGGTGACCCTATGTTTTTATTGCATATTACAAAAGCATATGAATTGAAAATAACGTTTCAAGTATCATTATTTCCATAATTACAATATGACGTCATCATATCGTCATCTGAAATCAAAAAAGTGGAATTAATTTTTTTAAGGTACTGTTTCTGACATTCATTTGCTCGTATCTCTGTTGTTTAAGCTCAATATTATCCCAAATTCAGATATGTTGTACTTTGAACATTTGCCTTTTAAGTCTATGTCATGTTTTTGATATTTGATGACGTCATCATACCTTAAATTGTGATTAAAGGTAAAGACGCAAAATCGGACAAGTTTACGTGTATTGTCTATGGGAGGTGATTTTTTTTAAAAGCATCAATTGACTTAACAACGTTTAAGCACCTTTATCTCAGCTGATTTTGCTTCATTTCCTCTGAAACTTAAGCATGTGGTAGCTGAGACAATAAGCTGCAGTAATCATGCATTTTATTATTTGAAATCTCCTCATCAGATTGACAATTTTGCAGTTTAAAACTGAAAATGAAAATGGAATGTGGACAAAACGATTCCCCATGTATCTTTCACATACATAAGTTTACGTTCCCCATATTTTCTCGTCGAGACGTATGGCCGAGTGGTTAAAGGCGCCGTCTCAGAGACGTGAGATTGCGGGTTCGAACCCCACAAGATCACGAAACATTTTTTTTTTTACTTTTTTTTCTTCAATTTTGTATTACATATTCGTCCATGTAGAAATCACGTTCGTATATAAACGCACCTATACACACACAGAGACACACACACACGCCATATCCCTCTTTTTTGTGTGTTGGAGACCACATTGCTTCGACTGCAGCAACATTTTGCAGGTTGACTTTGTCAAACCGATCATAGTATGTAATGACGACGACTGAGGTGTTGTACTTTGAACAATTGTCTTTCAAGACGATGTCATTGTTTTGTAATTTGATGACGTCATTACACTGAAAATTGTGATTAAAGGCAAGGTATCAAAACCAGCCGATTTTAGGTTTTATGTCTGCGGGACGTATTTTTCCCAAGTTGCCAGAAATGGCATAGTGACCTCAGTCGTTACAGGGCCGCTTCTCCGTCTAGCAATGCAATAGATGTTCACCAGGCCACGTTAGTTGAGTGGGCATTGACTTTCCCCCTGTTATATCTATACATTGTTTTTTTTTTGTCTTACCATTTCCGTGGATGATCCGTGGCCGAGTGGTTACAGAAACGGTTTCGCATGCACGCTCAATATAACTTCAAGGTGCCTATATCACATTCTTTTCTTTGTCGATCACGGATGACCGTCATCTGATGACCACAAGCGTATCACCTAACTCGTCCTCAATGTGACGAGTTTTCATGTCTCGTTCTTCTTTCTTTCTGGCCTATTTTGTGTCGTCAATATCTCAAGAATGACATTACGGAGTAACATGACATTTTCAGTCAACATGTCTCATGACAATATCTAGCCACAATAAGGTTTTCATGACAGTAACGTATCTATGACGTCATCTAGGCGCCATTTTGTGATTTTCGGACCATGTTACATGATCGATCATAACTTCATAACTAAAGGTCCTTTCTGTATCAGTTTTTGTGGACATAAAGTTCAGGTCACGCTCTATCTTTCTTTCTCTGATGCTAATTACCTAGGAAGTCATCTAGGACGCGTAAGCGCGCGTCAAACATTTAAAAGGCTCAAAACAACTTTCCAATGGGAAATCTCGAAGTTTCAGACAATTTTAAGCGTTTCAAACAATTTTGCGCGTGCGCGTCCGTCCGCGCATTTTCGCGCGCACAGCGCGTCAGTAACATGAAAATGCACATTTTTTGACTGATCTGGATTCCTGATACTTTGAGTAACAATATCCATTGATTTCTGATCGATTTTGACAAATAACAAAGCAATGCACTGGCGTCAAATTTGAAATTTCGCGTGCGCATCTATGTGCAAATATAGTGAAAAAACATGTCTTTGTTTATTTCGCCATAGCTCTTTAAAACGTCAGGTGACCCTATGTTTTTATTGCATATTACAAAAGCATATGAATTGAAAATAACGTTTCAAGTATCATTATTTCCATAATTACAATATGACGTCATCATATCGTCATCTGAAATCAAAAAAGTGGAATTAATTTTTTTAAGGTACTGTTTCTGACATTCATTTGCTCGTATCTCTGTTGTTTAAGCTCAATATTATCCCAAATTCAGATATGTTGTACTTTGAACATTTGCCTTTTAGGTCCATGTCATGCTTTTGATATTTGATGACGTCATCATACCTTAAATTGTGATTAAAGGTAAAGACGCAAAATCGGACAAGTTTACGTGTATTGTCTATGGGAGGTGATTTTTTTTTAAAGCATCAATTGACTTAACAACGTTTAAGCACCTTTATCTCAGCTGATTTTGCTTCATTTCCTCTGAAACTTTAATATGTTGTAGCTGAGACAATAAGCTGCAGTAATCATGCATTTTATTCTTTGAAATCTCCTCATCAGATTGACAATTTTGCAGTTTAAAACTGAAAATGAAAATGGAATGTGGACAAAACGATTCCCCATGTATCTTTCACATACATAAGTTTACGTTCCCCATATTTTCTCGTCGAGACGTATGGCCGAGTGGTTAAAGGCGCCGTCTCAGAGACGTGAGATTGCAGGTTCGAACCCCACAAGGTCACGAAACATTTTTTTTTATTTTACTTTTTTTTCTTCAATTTTGTATTACATATTCGTCCATGTAGAAATCACGTTCGTATATAAACGCACCTATACACACACAGAGACACACACACACGCCATATCCCTCTTTTTTGTGTGTTGGAGACCACATTGCTTCGACTGCAGCAACATTTTGCAGGTTGACTTTGTCAAACCGATCATAGTATGTAATGACGACGACTGAGGTGTTGTACTTTGAACAATTGTCTTTCAAGACGATGTCATTGTTTTGTAATTTGATGACGTCATTACACTGAAAATTATGATTAAAGGCAAGGTATCAAAACCAGCCGATTATAGGTTTTATGTCTGCGGGACGTATTTTTCCCAAGTTGCCAGAAATGGCATAGTGACCTCGGTCGTTACAGGGCCGCTTCTCCGTCTAGCAATGCAATAGATGTTCACCAGGCCACGTTAGTTGAGTGGGCATTGACTTTCCCCCTGTTATATCTATACATTGTTTTTTTTTTTGTCTTACCATTTCCGTGGATGACCCGTGGCCGAGTGGTTACAGAAACGGTTTCGAATGCACGCTCAATATAACTTCAAGGTGCCTATATCACATTCTTTTCTTTGTCGATCACAGATGACCGTCATCTGATGACCACAAGCGTATCACCTAACTCGTCCTCAATGTGACGAGTTTTCATGTCTCGTTCTTCTTTCTTTCTGCCACATTTTGTGTCGTCAATATCTCAACAATGACATTACGGAATGACATGACATTTTCAGTCAACATGTCTCATAACAATATCTAGCCACAATAAGGTTTTCATGACAGTAACATATCTATGACGTCATCTAGGCGCCATTTTGTGATTTTCGGACCTTGTCACATGATCGATCATAACTTCATAACTAGATATCATTTCTGTATCATTTTCGGTGGACATAACGTTCAGGTCACGCTCTATCTTACTTTTTAACGCTAGTTACCCAGGTCATCATTACGCGCGCGTAAGCGCGCGTCAAAATTTTAAAAGGCTCAAAACGACTTCCGAATGGGAAATCTCGAAGTTTCAGACAATTTTAAGCGTTTCAAACATTTTCTCGCGTGCGCGTCCGTCCGCGCAATTTCGCGCGCAGAGCGCGTTAGAAACATGGAAATGCAATTTTTTTGACTGATTTGGATTTCTGATACTTTGAGTAACAATATCCATTGATTTCCGATCGATTTCGACCTATAACAAATGAATGCACTGGCGTCAAAGTTGAAATTCCGCGCGTGCGTCTTTCTGCGAATATAGTGAAAAAACATGTCTTTGTTTATTTCGCCATAGCTCTTTAAATCGTCCGTTGACCCTATATTTCTATTGCATATTACAAAAGCATATGAATTGGAAATAACGTTTCAAGTACCAATATTGACAGGAAAGCGCGATGACGTCATCATTTCGTCATCTGAAATAAAAAAAGTGGAATTATTTTTTTTGAGGTACTGTTTCTGACATTCATTTGCTCGTATCTCTATTGTTTAAGCTTAATATTACCCCAAATTCAGATATGTTTTGCTTTGAACATTTGCCTTTCAGGTCCATGTCATGGTTTTGAAATTTGATAACGTCATCATACTTTAAATTGTGATTAAAAGTAAAGAAACAAAATCGGACAAGTTTACGTGTTATGTCTATGGGAGGTGATTTTTTTTAAAACCATGCATTGACTTGACAACGTTTAAGCACCTTTATCTCAGCTGATTTTGCTCCATTTCCTCTGAAACTTAAGTATGTTGTAGCTCAGACAATAAGCTCCAGTCATCATGCATTTTAAATTTTCAAATCTCCTCATCAGGTCGACAATTTTGTAGTTAAAAACTGAAAATGAGAATGCAATCTGTACGGAATGATTCCCGATTGTTCTTTGCAACTGTATATTGGTCGAATCAACGCGGCCACTTGTGGGAAGTTGAATAGCGCCATCTCAGTCAGAACTGTCACGACAGTATTATCATACATTTAAGTTTCGCATAGGATCTTCAGGACAGCCATGTGGCGTATTCGCTTAGCGCGCTGGGTGTTCATAACGCCATACCGGAAGGCGAGAAGTTCGACTCCCGCAGAAGTTTTCTCTTTCTTTCTTTTTTTTTTTCCGGCAGTTCGGCTTTACTCCGATGTCATTTATCGTATTATTTTACCAAGTATACGTAACCCGTGAACACGGCTGCTCTATTTCCCTCGTTTTGTATTGGAGTTTGGAGATTGGGTTTGCTTCATTAATTTTGTCACACTTAAAGGGAAGGTAAACCCAAAGAGCAATGTGGATTGAGTGAAAGCAACAACATTAGCAAAGCACATCAGTAAGAGTTTGAGGAAAATCGGACAATCGATGCAAAAGTTATGAATTTTTAAAGTTTTGGTGTTTGAACCGCTGGATGAGGAGACTACTAGAGGTTATGACGTATGAGTGGACAGCAATATAAAGAAAATATAAAGGAAAATCAACAAAAATTCCCTTTTCTAGCATCATGAAAAGGCACTTGCCTAACCGCTTTCAGAAAGCAGGGGGAATAATTGCTACCCTTAACATATGTCAGCATCAAGTTGATGGAATTTGTGGTTTTCATGAAAAATTAATTTTTGTGAAAATTTCTTTATAAAGCCTTTATATTGTTGTCCTCTCATACGTCATAACCTCTAGTAGTCTCCTCATCCAGCAGTTCCAACACCAAAACTTTAAAAATTCATAACTTTTGCATCGATTGTCCGATTTTCTTCAAACTTTCACTGATGTGTTCTACTGATGTTGCTGCTTTCATTCAATCCACATTGCTCTTTGGGTTTATCTTCCCTTTAATGTTGTAAATTGCCCCTTGTTACAGTGTCCCGCTTGCCACCTTTCGTTTGCTCTTTCCTTTTCTCTTCATTGGTTCTTGTAATATTGTAACAGGATAGGTAGGAACATGTACGTTTAGATAACTGGCAGGAATGGGAGCTGAATTGATTAACTCTAGTCCTGGTGTATGGCGTCTCGCTCATCTCTTTGAAATTCCAGGTTGTTATTGTTTGACCCAATAACGGAGTTGTAGACAGGCTTTATGTTGCTATAGAGGTATCTTGTGCCACATGAATGGAAGGCATCACTGTTTAGTAGTAGTAATGAACTTTTTCATGTTGTAAATGATATAAAGATATGAATTTCACATCCAATCTTCGGGACAGCCGTGTGGCTTTATAGTCGCTTAGCGCGCTGCATGGTCATTATGCACTACCTTAGGACGAGATGTTCGGGACCCGCAGGACGCTATTATTTTTTTTCTCTCTCTCTTTCTTTGTTTTTCTTTTGGCAGTTCAGCCTCATTCCGATGTCATTACCCCACGACACACAGTCACTCAAGTTCCCTTTTTTTTGTCGGAGGCTGGAGGTTGGATTTGCTTCATTTATCATACGTAATGTTGTAAATTGCCCTTGGTATACAGTGCCCCGCTTGCCACCTTTCGTTTTCTCTTTCCTTTTCTCTACGTTTGTTTGATTGTTTGATATTTATCATCTTGATTTATGTAGTCAATCACTGCTAATGGACGGTTACAGAATTATGTTATGACACCTTTCACTGAAAGTTTGTAAAGCAAAGTTTGTGGACAAGGCAAGCAATTGTACATGAATAATACCATTGATTTCAGAGGGAAATTATGGTATACCTAAATTAATGTAAGGGTATCATTGCTTTGGAATTGCTGAGACAATATTATCTTGGCACGAGGGCTTCCACTTCTAATAACTGATCCCCTTGAAGATGTGTCAGTCACGGGTGATCGTCATGATTCACCTTTCACGTAGAAGGTATACGTTCCACACTCTTAGTTCGAGAAGACTTACCATCATACTTCAAATTGTGATTAAAGGTAAAGACTCAAAATCAGACAAGTTGACGTGTTATGTCTATGGAAGGTGATTTTTTTTTTTTAACCATGCATTAACTTGACAACGTTTAAGCACCTTTAATTCAGCTGATTTTGCTCCATTTCCTCTGAAACGTAAGTATGTGGTAGCTCAGACAATAAGATGCAGTAATCATGCATTTTATTTTTTCAAATCTCATCAGGTTGATAATTTTGCAGCTAAAAACTGAAAATGAGAATGGAATGTAGACAAAACGATTCCTGAATCATCTTTCACATATAAGCTTACGTTCCTCATATTTTCTCGTCAAGACGTACATGGCCGAGAGGATAAAGGCGACGTCACAAGAGACGTGAGGTTGCACACGTACGGGTTCGAACCCCATAAGAGCACGAAACAAAATACTTATATCTTTTGCTTTTTTCCTTTTATGGAGTATTCACCTTCGTCCATGTAGAAATCACGTTTTCATGTAAACGTACACACACACACACACACAAACACACACACACACACCCACACAATATCCCTTTGTTTTCTGTTTGAGACCACATAGCTTTGACAGGCAACTTGGACTTGAAATTACAAATGTTAAAGTGAAGATGACTCTTAAAAGACCGCATGGCCATGTTTGATTTTTTGTTGGTTTTTTTTTTTTGCAATATAAATACCTATTGGTAAATATTCATTCACATATCCTTTCCAATCAACTTGCTTGGACACGCCGACACCAAACGAAATTTTCAATTAGTTGCATGACAGAAACAATTTCATCTGAATTATGTAGGACTGTATAAAGAATTGGACTTCACGAACATTTCTCAATATTACTTCAAGTCGCTACTTAACATTATTTTCGTTGTCGATCACTGAAAATGAGAATGGAATCTGGTTGAAACGATTCCCGATTATCTTTTTAACTGTATATTGATCGAATCCACGCGGCCACTCGTGGGAAGTTGAATAGCGCTATCAGTCACTTGACGTATATAGCCAAAAAACTGAATATCAATGTATAGCATACATAGATATATTTAAGTTTCGCACAAGATCTTCGGATCTTCCGTGTGGCAGATTTGCTTAGCACGCTGCGTGTTTATAATGCCCGACCGGAAGGAGAGAAGTTAATCGAGTCCCGCAGGACTTTTTCCTTTTATTTGTTTTCTTTTTTTTTTCCTGCAGTTCAGCTTCACTCTGATGTCACGAACACAGCTACTCTATTTCCCTTGTTTTGTATTGGAGTTTGGAGGTTGGGTTTGCTTCATTAATTTTGTCACACGTAATATTGTAAATTGCCCCTTGAATTAAAACAGTACCCCGCTCGCCACCATTCGTTTTCTCTTTCCTTTTCTCTTCATTTGTTCTTGTTATATGTAGCAGGATATTTAGGAACGTGTACGTTTACATAATTAACAGGAATGGGAACTGAATTAATTAACTCTAGTCCAGGTGCATGGCGTCTCGCTTATCTCTTTGGAATTCCAGGTTGTTATTGTTTGACCAAATGACGGAGTTAAAGACAGGCAGGGAAGGAAGTGACGTGATATTGCTTCATAATGAGGAATTTCGGGCAACACCTTTCCAAGTGTAGTGATTATGACGGGGTTCTCTGTCGTTTATTTTCGTCATGGTTGTTTCACTAGTTCAGCCATAGGTGACATATGTTGTTGGCATCTGGGAGAATAGAACAGATCTGTACCAAACTGGAATAGCCCTATAAGCAATGTGGTAAGCGTTCAATTTTTTGCATTATCTTTCTTCTTTAAAGTCAGTCACTACTGATCGAAATACACAATATAATATGACACGTTCTACTGGTAGTTTAGGAAAAGGGAGTTAATGCACGATGCAATGATAAATGTGCTACCATTGATTTTAGAGACGTTATTGTGGTGTGGTACTGGTGATGGTAAGGGAACCATAGATTGCTTTTAAAGTAATGAGACAATCATTGGACCTTTGCATCAAGACCGTATTCCCATCTAGAATATAATGCATGTTCGTGCGGCGTTGTTTTTTTTTTTTTTTAATCCTGACGTGGGCATTTTCTTTTTCTTGTTTTTAATTCAAGAATGTTATATCTAAATTTGTTTCTTTCCCCTAACATTTTTTTTTTTGTTGAATATAAAGTTGGACGTTCCGTGACCGAATAGAAAAGCAGCGATTTAGTTACAGTTTCAATACATCTTGTTTACCATCTTCTCATACATTAAATTGATGGTTTTTATATTTGACATGGTCTGTCTATTTGCCAGTTTATGCTTATAAAACACTGCTATAACAACTAATACATTTGCTTCACTTGTCACACGCAATTATATGGATTGCAGTTGTGCTTGCAGTTTTCCTTTTGCCACCTCTCGTTTTTCTCTCCCCCTTTCCCTCCCTTTGGTTTTGTTATACTGCAGATGGGAATGAGTACAATAACATAACCCAACTTGAGGTAGGAATGAGAACTGAATAAATTAACTCTAGGCCAGGTGTATATAGCGTCTCGCTCATATCTTTGAAATTTCAGGTTTTCATTGTTCGACCAACGGAGTTGAAGACAGGCTTTATGTTGCTATAGAGGTATCTCGCGCCACACGAATGGAATGCATACGCTGTTTAGTATTAGTAATGAACTTTTTCATGTCCATCCCTGCCAATAAAAGTGTGTTTGACGAGGTTCTGTGTCATTCTGCCTACGAGAAAACAAAGTTTTATTTTCGCCATGGCTGTTTCGCTATGCGTAGCCGTGGGTGATGGATGTTGTTGGCATGTGGGCAGTAAAGAACCGAGTATCATGCTATAATACCCCCCCCCCCCGTTAGGTTCTAAGCGTTCAATACGGTGATATATCTTTCTTCTTTATTATATCAATCACTGCCGATGGAATTACAGAATTATGTTATTACACGTTTCACTCAAAGCTTAAAAAACAAAGTTTATGCACGATACAAGTAATGGTGCATGAGTCCTATAGACCATTGATTTTAGGTGAGAAATTATGATATGCCTCTAGTAGGGGTGTCATTGATTAGGAATTAATGAAACGATTAAGCACTCCTTCCATTTCTAACTGTCCCCTTTGAATGTGTGTCGATCACGTGAGATCGTCATAAATTATCATCCACGTATAAGCTTACGTTCAAAGTGTACTCTTAGTTAGAGGAGACCTATAGTTACATGGTTAAAGGCGATGTCTCTTTCGCTGGAGCCGTACGTTTGGCCCATTTTTCTTTTGCCCTTTTCTCTTTAATTGAGGTATCACTTTCGTCCAGGATAAATCACATTCTCATGTAAACAGACTCACTTGCTCTATATCCCTTGTTTTAGATCGGAGGCTTCATTGGTTTTAATGCTGGTAAATCTCACAGGCTTGTATATAGCTGAAAGAGATCTCTGAACTGATCATTGTAATAGCAAGATTAGAGGGAGTCATATTGGTTATGTAAATAATGGTCAAAGGTCATGTTTCAAAAGGCCACTGTTAATGCCAGGATGGTTATAAACACTTAATTGTCATGTTTTATTTGTACGTGCCGAGGATCACTTGGACCCCGTTTACAGTGCGAGGCTCGGCCGCGGCTCGGCCGCGCCGAGCCCACCTTCATTTCGGTGTAAACGCGCAAAAGGCCAAATGCGGGGCCAAAATTGGCCTCGCATTAGGCCACGCTCTGGAGGTGGTCTCGGCCGCGGTCGAGCCGCGGTCGCGCCCGGCCTTTTTCGCAGTGTAAGCGCAAACTGGGCTAAATGCGCGGCCAATTTTAGTCTGGCTTCCAAACCCTCGCCTGTACTATTTCGCTATTCAGGATATTAACCACTTCAACGTCGAAAACTAGGATAGTTTAAGGTGGTTTTGTCCTCCAAAGGTTTTTCTCCTTCGGCAAAGGCCTTTGCCCGAACGGCGCCTTCGTCGCCACGGAATTCAGTTGGCAAAGGATCTGAAAACCAGACAATACCAAATTGCGTTTGTTTAAAAGTAGATCGCCACTACGACAAAATATTGAAAGGTTTGAATCAAAAGTGCGGCCGAGCCCGGCAGTGTAAACGGACTAAATTGCGGGGCTCGGCCTCGCAATTGAGGTTGGCCTTGGCCGCGGCTCGGTTGCGGCTCGGCCCAGCCCCGCACTGTAAACGGGGTCTAAGTTTATGCACTGTACGTACTCAAAAAGTCCGGTAATCGACTTAGTCGCACACGCACAGAATTTCCACTTAGTTTGTGTGACAGAAAAACAAATGTGATCTGAATAATGTAGGCCCAAAAAAGTTCAACGAAGTATCTCATTATAACTTCAATGTGCTATATTACATTCTTTTCTTTGTCGATCACGGATGACCGACATCTGATGACCCCAAGCGTATCACCTAACTCGTCTTCAGTGTGACGAGTTTCATATCTCGTTTTTTTTTATTCTTCTTTCTTTCTGGACAATTTTGTGTCGTCAATATCTCAACAATGACATTACGGAATGACATGAAATTTTCAGTCAACATGTCTCATAACAATATCTAGCCACAATAAGGTTTTCATGACAGTAACATATCTATGACGTCATTTAGGCGCAATTTTGTGATTTTCGGACCTTGTCACATGATCGATCATAACTTCATAACTAGATGTCATTTCTGCATCATTTTCGGTGGACATAAAGTTCAGGTCACGCTCTATCTTACTTTTTAACGCTAGTTACCCAGGTCTTCATTACGCGCGCGTTCGCGCGCGTCAAAATTTTAAAAGGCTCAAAACGACTTCCCAATGGGAAATCTCGAAGTTTCAGACAATTTTAAGCGTTTCAAACATTTTCTCGCGTGCGCGTCCGTCCGCGCAATTTCTCGCGCAGAGGGCGTAACCAACATGAAAATGCATTTTTTTTGACTGATTTGGATTCCTGATACTTTGAGTAACAATATCCACTAATTTCCGATCGATGTTGACCTATAACAAAGGAATGCACTGGCGTCAAAGTTGAAATTCCGCGCGCGCGTCTTTCTGCAAATATAGTGAAAAAACATGTCTTTGTTTATTTCGCCATAGCTCTTTAAATCGTCCGTTGACCCGATATTTCTATTGCATATTACAAAAGCATATGAATTGTAAATAACATTCCAAGTATCAATATTGCCAGGCAAACGCGATGACGTGATCATATCGTCACTTTGAATAAAAAAAGTGGAATTGATTTTTTTGAGGTACTGTTTCTGACATTCATTTGCTCGTATCTCTGTTGTTTAAGCTCAATATTATCCCAAATTCACATATGTTGTACTTTAAACATTTGCCTTTCAAGTCCATGTCATGGTTTTGAAATTTGATGACGTCATCATACTTTAAATTGTGATTAAAAGTAAAGATGCAAAATCGGACAATTTTACGTGTTATGTCTATGGGAGGTGATTTTTTTTAAAACCATGCATTGACTTGACAACGTTTAAGCACCTTTATCTCAGCTGATTTTGCTTCATTTCCTCTGAAATTTAAGTATGTTGTAGCTGAGACAATAAGCTGCAGTAATCATGTATTTTGTTCTTTGAAATCTTCTCATGAGGTTGATAATTTTGCAGTTTAAAACTGAAAAAGAGAATGGAATGTGGACGAATCGATTCCTGATTCATCTTTCACATACATAAGTTTACGTTCCTCATATTTTCTCGTCGAGACGTATGGCCGAGTGGTTAAAGGCGCCGTCTCAGAGACGTGAGGTTGCACTCGTGCGGGTTCGAACCCCACAAGATCACGAAACAAAATACCTAGCTATTTTACTTTTTTTTTTCTTCAATAGTGTATTACACATTCGTCCATGTAGAAATTACGTTTGTATATAAACGCACCTATACAAACACACACACACACACAGACACACAATATCCCTCTGTTTTGTGTTGGAGACCACATTACTTCGACTGCTGCAAAATGTTGCATCCTGACTCTGTCAAACCGATCATAGTATGTAATGACGACAACGGAGGTGTTGTACTTTGAGCAATTGTCTTTCAAGTCCATGTCATTGTTTTGTACTTTGATGACGTCATCACACTGAAAATTGTGATTAAAGGCAAGGTATCAAAATCAGCCGATTATAGGTTTTATGTGTGCGGGACGTATTTTTCCGAAATTGCCAGAAATGGCACAGCGACCTCAGTCGTTACAAGGCCGCATTTCCTTCTAGCAATGCAATACATGTTCACGCGGCCACGATTGTTGAGTGGGCATTGACTTTTTTCCCCTGTAATATCTAAACATTTTTTTTTTTTTGCCTTACCGTTTCCGTGGATGTCTCGTGGCCGAGTGGTTAGAGAAACCGTTTTGCATGCACGCTCAATATAACTTCAAAGTGCCTATATCACATTCTTTTCTTTGTCGATCACAGATGACCGACATCTGATGACCCCAGGCGTATCACCTAACTCGTCAGTGTGACGAGTTTCATGTCTCGTGTCTTCTTTGTTCTTTGATTGTGTCGCTTGAATTCTATGTTAGTATGTTTTTGTCTACACGCTGTACTATCCCCAAACTGGGAATTGTTTGTGCTTCATTTACGTCCACATATATCATTCTTTTGCAACCTTGCCAATTGACATGCCTTCGTATACTTTATGTTCTGCGTTATGGCTAATCGACTCAACGCAGCATTTGACTCCCTTGATGACGATGAACTCTTTGATTTGTTAAGACGCTCGCCTACAGAATCAAGAAGTCAGATCAATTCACGTTCTTCCGCACTTTTTGAAAACCTCGTTGCCAATAATGTTAATTTTTCTTCTAATGATTTGTTTAATGGATTTGACTTTGAACATGATTCCACTTTAATCTCCTCCAAATATGTTACGGTTGATCAATTTAAAGATTTTGTGAAAGATTTTTCAGAAAGTATATTTTCTATAGTACATTAAAATTAGGAGTATGAATAAGCATTTTGATGAATTACAGGTATTGTTAGATAATCAAAATAAACAACAAATATCTGTAATAGGTTTAACAGAAACATGGTTATCATCTGATATTAATATACCGTATGCATTGAATGGTTATGATTTGATTGTAAATAATAGAGTGAATAGGACCGGCTGCGGGGTTGCGATTTATTTATCTAATGAATTTGATTTTGATACTTGTGATGATTTGAATATAATGAATGATATAATAGAGTCTTTGTTTGTTGAAATTTCCATCCCTCAAAGTAAAAATATTATAGTTGGTGTTGTTTATAGACCCCCAAATTCCAGTTCTAAAGATTTCTTAGATAGTATTACAAATTTATTAAAAAGCCCTCGTTTTGTTAATAAATGCATTTATATAATGGGTGACTTTAATATTGATTTGATTAAGAGTGATGATAATACGTCACAAGAATTTCTTGAATTATTTTTGTCATCCTCTTTTTTGCCATTGATTTCCAAACCTACACGTGTTACAAATCATTCTGCCACCCTCCTTGATAATATTTTTACTAATTCTTTACAAGTTTTGAGTTCTTCTATAATTTTGTCCGATATGACCGATCACTTTCCAATTGTAACATGCTGTGATCTTAAACATTCGGTTAATAAGTCTTATTTTCCTTCATATAGACGTAGAGCCACACCAGAAAATTTAGCTAGTCTAGATGCTTGTTTAGATAGGGTTGATTGGTCAAGTGTTTGTGATACTGATGATGTTAATGTATCATTTGATAATTTTATGGAGATAATCAATAAGCATTTAGATGATTATATTCCTAAATTAAAAGATAAGTCAGTAAATTATAAAACAACACCTAAACTTCCATGGATTTCGAAATCTCTCCTCCGTTCAATTAACAGGAAAAATAGGTTGTATTATAGATTCAAAATGAAAAAAACTGAGGAGTCAAAAAATAAATATACATCATATAAGAATACTTTGATTAAGGTCATACGATCTGAAAAGCGGAAATATTATACCATTCAGATAGAAAAATATAAACATGACGTGAAGAATACATGGAAGATATTAAAGCAGGCCATGAATATATCAAAAAAGAAAAATAATATTACAAAAATAAGATTTGATAATAAAATTGTTGAAGATCCTGGTGATATAGCAAATATTTTTAATTCTTATTTTTCAATGATTGGAGAGAATCTGGCAAAAGAAGTACCTCAGTCCGATACGCATTTTGCAAAATTTTTAGGTCAATCCAATCCCAGTTCTATTTTCTTAGCTCCAACTACGAAATATGAAATAATAGACATTGTTACTGCAATGAATGATAAACGAAGTGCCGGTTATGATGATATAAGTAATTTTATCATAAAGGGAATCATTTTTTCTATTGCTGATCCACTTTCTCATATTTTTAATAAATCCATAATACATGGTGTTTTTCCTGATTGTATGAAAATTGCTAAGGTGTGTCCTTTATTCAAAAAAGGAGGCAGTTTTGATATAAGTAATTATAGACCTATTTCTCTACTTTCATCCCTATCTAAGGTTTTGGAAAAATTGATATTTACAAGAACCATTAAATTTCTTAATTATTATAATGTTTTTACGAATTCTCAATTTGGGTTTCGTCAAAAACATAGCACCATTCATGCTCTTTTGAAGTTTATTGATAACGCCGCACATACTATAGATGACCATTCCCATCTTGTTGGTATCTTCCTGGACTTCTCCAAGGCCTTCGATACAATCATTCACGAAATTTTACTTCATAAATTGTCTCATTATGGTATACGAGGGAAGGCCTTGGAGTGGTTCAGGAGTTACCTGCAAAACCGAAAACAATATGTATCTTTGAACGAGCACAGCTCTAGTCTTGAAGTTATTAAATGTGGCGTCCCTCAGGGTAGTATATTAGGACCTTTACTTTTCATCATTTACATAAATGATTTTTGTAGATCATCTGATATACTTTCTTTTATACTTTTTGCCGATGATTCAAATATTTTTTTCTCCCACCAAAATCCAATTACTCTTGTCGATACTGTTAATTCTGAATTACAAAAAGTGACTCAATGGATAAGAGCCAATAAGTTATCACTGAATCTTCAGAAAACTAACTATATATTATTCAGTAAATCTATAGAAGTTTTACGCACAGATATCATCTTTGATGACGTTCACTTAGAGCGTGTATCTCATACAAAGTTTCTCGGTATTACAGTGGACGATAAACTTTCGTGGAAGCCTCATATTATTAATATTAGTAAAATAATTTCGCGTAATATTGGTATTATTAATAGACTCAAATCCCATATCCCGTTGTCTTCTTTGCTGACGTTGTATTTTTCATTAATATTACCTTATTTAAATTATGGAATCTTAGCATGGGGTAGTGCCCATCAGACTTTATTAGATAGATTATTGTTGTTACAAAAAAAGGCACTTCGTATCATTTGTGGCGTTTCTCCATGTTCCCATGCAGATCCATTATTTGTTAGATATAAGATATTAAAAATCAAAGATTTGTTTTTCTTTCAGCTGGGTCAGTTTATGTTTAATTATAACACAAATGCACTTCCCAGCATTTTTGATTCAATGTTTCCACGAAATCAATCTTTTCATAATTATCCCACCAGGCGATCAAATGAGTTTCATTTACCCCTTCTGAGAACGTTATTGGCTCAAAATACATTTATATACACTGGCCCTAGATTTTGGAATTCTTTAAGTTGTGATATAAAAAATTCTTTATCTTTGAATTCGTTTAAGCGTAAGTTAAATTTTTTTTTGTTGAACTCATATTAAGATATATACGATTCATTACTTAGCTGGTCTTTACAGCCTAAGGGTTCATCGTCAATCATTGATTTCATCATTGTGTATTTTTACATTATCTTATTTGTATAAACATTGCTCGGCTGATCGAGCTGAAACACCTCAATTCCCTCTTCTGATCCCGATGTTCAGCGTGTTGGCTTTTCCTTTCATTTCCTTTTTCTTTCTCTCCTTTCTTTCCATTATTCTTTTGTGTTTTATTACTGTCATGGTATACCCTACTGTAAAGTCATGTAATGTCCTTGTGTTTCTACTGTCTTGTTCTCTCCTGTCTTTGTTAAAAAAAAAAAAGTTTAATGTATTCACAAGAATCCTTTGAGTGGTTCACAATTTACAAGCATGCTTTTCAGTGAACCTCTCAGTTCTTTCTCTTTTTTTTCCTCCAAACATGACTTTGTATTTTGCCGGTATGCATGTATAATTTCGTATATTTTGTTAACCATTATCTACCATGTAAAGTCGAATACATGCCTATGTTATATCTTTTGATACATTTCGTGTTATGTTTGACGAAAAAAGAAAGAAGGAATGAAATAAATGAAATAAATAAAATGAAATAAATAATATAGACGGAAAAGTTAGGAAATAGCCAAGGTCAAGTCTTATTATTGGCAATGCAAGGCATTTTGATATAGACTAGTATGTAAAGCAACACTGCAAAATCAATGATCAAGCTTTGATAGTAAATGTGTACAACCTATCAAACATTGCGCAACATTGCAGCGACTCTTTTTGCCATTCCGATATTCTGAGCACACTGCGCACATCCTGCTTGCATTCAAAATGCCAACCAGGAATCACGCTGAATCACAATCTTTTGTCGTCTCCGGGCTTTTTGAACAATGTTATACCTCTTTAATTATATGGTTAAAAGAAATCTTAGAAAAATATATTTTTTTCTTGATCATCCTTTCATGTCGATTTCAAAAGCAGTTTACTAACCCCTGAATTACCATTTTCGTAGGTTTTTTTTTTCTTTTTTTTTTTACTTTTTTTTTAACCAGCGGAGGGGGGGGGGGGGGGGGGGCACGTGCCCCCCCCCCCCCCCCATGCCCCCGTAGTTACGCCACTGTTCCTAGACCTAGATATCTAGTGAATTTTAGGCGCAATTAAGTCATCCAACCACAATTTGTAGACTCACACTCAGTTATCTTTCAGTTTTAACTTTCAGTCATTGAAAAAATTCATAATTATTACTAAAGATTACCAAGTCCATGTGCTATTACTAATTACATTGAGTAGCAAGTAACTTGCTACTCCCAGAGCTTCCAGAGCTTGCTGCTTCCAGTAGGCTACTATACTGACTGTACTTGGTAGTCAGTGGCGTATCTAGGGAAAACGGCGCCCGTGGCAAGCGCGAAAATTGCGCCCCTAATTTCTGAAAAAGTGTTCAACCCCAACCCCATCCCGGTAGGGACTTTTAAAAAGTCCTCATGATATGCTTTTTGAAGCACTTAAGAGGGGTCTTTTGAGGGTGATTTAAATGTAATAGGCAACCCTAAATTTTGATATATTTTGGCGAGCTTCAGCTTTATACATAACATGGAATTCTTGTCATTTTTGGTTATTAAATTTTCGAATTACAATTCTAATCATAGTGACGGCCTTATAGATAACGATTTATGCCAACAGTGTCCAACCCCATCCCGGTAGGGACTTAAAAAAAGTCCACATGATATGCTTTTTCAAGCACTTACAGCAGAAGGGGTCTTTTTGAGGGTGATTTAAATGTAATAGATATTGAAGAATTTTGGCGAGCGAGTGCAGCGAGCGAGCCGAAAATTTTTGTATTTCAGCTTACAAAACATGGAATTCTTGTCATTTTTGGTTATTAAATCTTCGAATGACAATTCTAATCAAGATATAGTGACTGTCTTATAGATAACGATTTATACCAACAGTGTTCAACCCAATCCCAACCCGGGAGGGACTTTAAAAAAGTCCACTTGATATGCTTTTTCGAGCACTTAAAAGGGTTTTTTTTAGGGTGATATAAAATCTGATAAATTTTGGCGAGCGAGCGCAGCGAGCGAGCCGACAATTTTTGTATTTCACCTTACAAAACATGGAATTCTTGTCATTTTTTGGTTATTAAATCTTACAATTCTAATCAAGATATAGTGACTTCTTCATAGATAAAGATTTATGCCAACAAACTAAGGACTTGGAAAAATACTCTAAATTACTACGAGTGAATGAGCCGAAATTTTTATATTTCCCCGTCATCATTACGTTTTGTTCTTCTTATTTTTTTTTTTTTTGATAAATTTTGGCGAGCGGGTGCAGCGAGCAAGCCGAAAATTTTTATATTTCAGCGTTACAAAACATGGAATTCATGTTTTGTTGTTATCTTGTTTTTATCTTGTTCTCCTTCCCCCCGTCCGGGTGAGGTTTTTTTTTTTTTCTTCTTCTTCTTCTTCTTTCTCGTTTTTTTTTCTTCTTCTTCTTTTTTTTTTCTCTCTTTTTTTTTTCACGGGCCCCCCTTGCCCCCTCCCCAGATACGCCACTGTTGGTAGTTGATACTACTAACTTAGCATGCAATGTGCCTATAATAGGCTGCAGCACAGCATGCATTGTACACACATACAATGCATCATACACAATTTATGGTACCGCGTACGGTATAATACCGGTAAACGGTGAACATTATGCGTAATGTATCTTCGCGATTCCGTCAGAAAGCAAAGCAGGGATCGGGAATGTCTACTTAGTCCAGTCATAATAGGGTTTCACCCACCACTTATTGCAACAGTACGAATTCCACTGCAGTGCAACTTGTTATGGGCTCCTAAACACCATACTAAAAGTCCCAAGAAATCCAGTGGGGCAAAGTGGCTAAATTTGCATAATATGCAAATTACTCCCATAATGATAAAAATACAGTGTTTTCCTGAAAACTATGCTTCTAGGTTTCAGATTGGAAAACCAAAAGTGTTTTAACCTATGTTTGCAATGTCAGTTAGTGCGATGCAAACATTCCATGTACATAATCTGGGCCTCATTTGCATAATATGCAAATTAGCTCCCCATAATGATAAAAATACAGTGTTTCCATGAAAACTATGCTTCTAGGTTTCAGATTGAAACACCGAAAGTGTTGAAACTTATGTTTTCAATGTCAGTTAGTGCGATGCAAACATTTGAAGAGTTTGTTCGCAATAACCAATAAGTCCATTTTTGAAGATTTTAAAGTACGGTCTCTGTCATAAGTACAAAATAACACCTTTTAAATGATATATTGGTAACTACAAGTGTACATAGAAGGGTACATTTTTGAAGTTATGGTCAAAAGAAGCAAAAATTTTCTTATTATTCTCTTTATTTCTCTTGACCTTTAATCGCAAATATCTCCATTTTGCAAATATGGACTTATCACTTTTTGCGAACAAACTCTTCATACCATGTACATATTCTGGGCCTCATTTGCATAATATGCAAATTAGCTTCAATAATGATAAAAATACAGTGTTTCCATGAAAACTATGCTTCTAGGTTTCAGATTGGAACAGCCAAAGTGTTGAAACCTATGTTTGCAATGTCAGCTAGTGCGATGCAAACATTCCATGTACATATTCTGGGCCTCATTTGCATAATATGCAAATTAGCTCCCCATAATGATAAAAATACAGTGTTTCCATGAAAACTATGCTTCTAGGTTTCAGATTGGAACACCGAAAGTGTTGAAACCTATGTTTACAATGTCAGTTAGTGCGATGCAAACATTACTATTTACATATTCTGGGCCTCATTTGCATAATATACAAATTAGCTTCAATAATGATAAAAATACAGTGTTTCCATGAAAACTGTGCTTCTCGGTTTCAGATTGGAACACCGAAAGTGTTGAAACCTATGTTTGCAATGTCAGTTAGTGCGATGCAAACATTTCCATGTACATAATCTGGGCCTCATTTGCATAATATGCAAAGGGTACCGAGCCAGCGGAATATTCAAATGCATCAAAGTGCCCGATATGAGCATATCAAGAGTGTTCAAATACGATATTTCAGATTCTCTTCACCAAAAACAAACTTTTCAGCATTAGAAACCTAGCATGAATAATTCTATGCAAATAATAGTTTTTTATCAGACAGATAATGATAGCTTATCCATTAATTTCATAGAATCAAAGTTCGAATTTAAACAACTGTCAACATCTATAACTTGTCCAATTTTGTAATTAATGAACTCTATTTGGAGAGTTGCTTATTCGAATCTGGATGATTCAGCTCTGTTGCATTCTTGAGGGTTTTGAGATATTGAAGATGGCACAGTCAAAGGAAACCCTGTGGGTAGCGACCAAAGTTACCCCTGTCGATCATATCCCCACGGCCATTTGCAAAACATGCATCAACCAAGGCGATTTCCGTTGTTCTAAGCGTACAAGATTTTTTTTTTTTAAAGTCGTTTGGCCGTCTGGCAAAGACTCTTTTATTTCCATGAAAGTGTATCTTTAAAAAGTGGTGCACATGAGTCAAAGCGACTGGGAGGGAGGTACCCGAATTTATCCCTATACCCTCACGTCCCAGTACAAAACATAGTTCACACACGTGAATACAGCTGTTTGAAGCGAAAAAAAAAAACAACAACAACAACAACAACCCTCTATAACGTCCTTTTCGTTTCATTTCCATTAAATTTCCATTTAAGAATTATTGTTCTACAATATCTATAAGGTGAAAATGGTTCACATACGAAGGCAACCACGTGGAGGGTGCCCAAAATTACCCCACCCAAAGGCAGTCTAAGACATGCAATAATCATGTACCAACGCAACATAATCATGTTCTATGGGTAAATGCCCTTAAACAGCCCTTCCGGTCCCCTAGCAAAGGCACTTTTATTTTATGAAATTCAATGAGGTTAACAAAAGATATATTGCTCTGCAATTTTGACTTACACTGACACAGTTAAAGACAAAGTGATGATCATTCGAAGGGAGCCTCCTATTGGAAGTGCCCACATTGATTGCTTCTATACATGACCCTTATAACGCAAATACCAACGCAATTACAGTCGTTCTAAAAGTGCATGTCTCAAAAAAGGTCGTTCCCTGAGTTATATGACTATCACTTGAGTTTTGTGACATTGTACAATTATCGTAAGGTGCTACTATCATTGAACATTCTTTTCAGCCTACATAGTTTTACGCACCTCATTCAATTTTTCTGTTACAAAAAAAAAGTGATGTCTATATTATGTTCTTGTCGAAAAATGAAATAAGAATTGAATTAAATTCCTGCCATATCAAGACACTTCTATTTCTATAAAGATTGCCGGAGTAAAGATAAAATAACAACATTGATCTACAATAATAATTATCTATACAGTCCAAAGGGTTCACTTGCAGAGACCACAATTCCTTGTGGGAGGTGCTCAAAGTAACCCCACGCATCCTAAAGGCAATGAAAAACATGCAAAACATGGGTACATGCCTCTGAAAAGTTCTTCCGCCTGTCTAGCACATACGCTTTTATTTTCGTAAAATGCAATTAAGGTAATATATGAGACGTTGCTTTACAATATCTATATTTTCAAAAAGTTGGACATTCAAACGCAAGCCCTTGGGAAGTGCCCAAATCACCCCTACCCTGACCTTCGTGGTCCAAAAACAGGTTAACAAAACAGGCATTATATGCCAAAGCAAATTCAGTTGTACATGCACGTAGAAAGTCGTTTTGCCGGGTTGTAAATAAAGACAATTTACTTTTCATGATTTTTAAATGGTAGAGACACTGCTTTACAATATTCATATAGTCAAAGGGGTGCACACTCAAAGGCCACCGAGTGGGATGTGTTCAAATCATCCAACCCCTAGGGCAATATAAAGGAAACATGCACTATCATTTAGCACGAATATGTTCCAATTTTCCAACGGTTGTACAGCAAGTGCCCCATTGTTTTCAAGAAATGCAGTATAATTAAAAGAAGAAAAAATTGCTCTACATTAACTTTATTGTCAAAAGGACCCTTCCCTTGGGAATGGTCCAAAGTTACACCTACGCTCACGCCCCCTTAAGACAAAACACAGATATTAGCAACGCAAACTCCGTTGTTCTAGCGTGGGTGGTTTTAAAATTAGTCCCGGCAATACAGCAAATACACTATTTATCAATGAAAAGTCATGGAAATGATATAAGAGGCTTAACTTTACAAGATCTACACAGTAAAGAGGATGTACATTAAATGGCAACCCTGTGGGATGTGCCAAATATATTCCACCCTCACGGCAACGTAGAAAACATATAATATCATACAACGCGAATATATATATGTTCCAAACGTACATGCTTTCAAAATTCCATCGTGCTGGATAGCAAAGGCACTTTTGTTTCCAAGAAATGCAACTAATTAATAGAGGAGACATTGCTCTACAATAACTATATTGTCAAAAGGGTGAACATTCAAAAGTAATCCCTTGGGAAGTGTCCAAATTCACACCTACGTTCACGCCCCCTTATTACAAAACACAGATACATGTATTAGCAACGCAAATACCGTTGTTCCAGCGTGAATGGTTGTAAAAGTAGTCCCGGCAATACAGCAAATACAATTTTCATCGATGACAAGTTATGAAAATGATAGAAGAAACTTAACTTTACAAGATCTATACACTGAAGAGGGTGCGCATCAAACGGCAACCCTGTGGGATGTGCCAAAAATACTCCACTCTCACGGCAATATAGAAAACATAGATATCATATAACGCGAATATATATATATGTTCCAAACGTACATGTTTTCGAAATTCCATCGTGCCGTATAGCAAAGGCACTTTTGTTTAAAAAAAAAAAATACAACTAATTGATAGAGGAAACATTGCTCTACAATATCTACATTGTCAAAAAGGTGGACATGCAAAGGTAATCCCTGGGGAGATGTCTAAATTTACACCTACGCTCACGCCCTTTATGACAAAATACGGATATTAGCAACGCAAATGAATGGTTTTAAATGTAGGTCCAGCAATACAGCAAATACACTCTTATATAAATGAAAAGTCATGAAGATGATAGAAGAAGATTTGCTTTACAAGATCTACACAATAAAGAGGGTGCTTATTGAAGGGCGACCCTGTGGTGTGTGCCCCCAAAATGCCCTTTATCCTCTTGGCAATATAGAAAACATATAATATCATATAACGCGAATATATATGTTCCAAACGTACATGCTGTCAAAATTCGATCGTGCCTTACAGCAAGGGTATTTTTGTTTCCAAGAAATGCAATGTAATCAATACAGGAGACATTGCTTTACAATACTTATATAGTAAAAAGTGGTGCACATTTAAAGCGGCCCCTTGGGAGGCGCCCAAAGTCACCCCCTCAACCCCGCGTCCCCATATGCAAAACGTGTATTATGCCAACGTGAGTACTGTTTTTATGAATGTACTCTTACAGTTACCGCTAATTTGCATTTTATGTAAATTATTTTTGTACGACCAATTCGAAAAGGCATCTATCGTGTTCACTGACCTACAAAATATAAGTTTATACATTTAAATCGTTAAAATAGGATATTATTTGCATATTATGCAAATTTTACTATTTTGCCCCGCTCGATTTTTTGGGACTTTTAGTATGGTGTTCAGGAGGCCTCAACGACATGCACTGCAGTGAAATAAAATTCCTATTGTTGCAATTAGTGGTGGGTTACCCCCCCCCCCCAAAAAAAAAAAAAAAATAAATAAATAAATAAAAATAAAAATAAAAAAAATAAAAAAAATCGCTAGATTGACTGGACTAACTGTTTGCGCGTCAGCTTCGCGCGCGGTGCAGTAACGTAGTATTAACACCTACTGTACACGAGTTCTTTAGTGCGTATGATATTATGTAACTCCATAATGTATCATCATCCACACAAACATTAAAACAAGGAAGAGAGAGAGAGAGAGAGAGAGAGAGAGAATGAACGCAAAAGAAAGGAAAGGCGGAATTCAAAACGGAAATAAAAGCGGTAAAGACAGCTTTTGTTTCATTTGTACATCTAAACATTGCTGAAGAGGGGTGTTAAATAGCTCAAACACCTCCCTTTTGCCCAAGGGAGGTGTTTGAACACCTCAAACACCCCCCTTTTGGCAAAGGGGGGTGTTTGAACACCCAAAACACCCCCCCCCCCCCCCCTTGGTACGCCCTTGAGTATTACCATAATACTTATGTTTGTATATACTATATTGCCTGGAGGTATTTTCTTGGAACTTAGTGTATACCTATATAACCAGATATTCTCTGGGATAGGAAAGTAATTTTCCCAAAAAGTCGAAGGTCAACTGAAAATGCTATGTTTGTTATGATAATAAAAATAATGATAATAATGATATAGATTTTAATAGGGCCTTACTGTACATCCTCAAACATTTCTTCGGAAACAAAATGATAAGACATTTTCACTCAAAAATATATTCCTCTGACTAATTTTTCTTTACATACTAAAATTGTTGCAGCTCAGACAATAATGCAGTTAATACGTTATATAAACATAACAATAATTATCCACTTGATGTGATTGTAGGCTATACACAACAGTCTATAATGCCGATACGCGATCGATGTAATAGTGAACTGTATACCATGAATCTGAAGTCACGATCATCTTGCACGTTGACATAGCTATGTTATGTTTGGTCACATGACGTTATGTAGACCAATCATCGAACAGGATTTTAGTAGTACTAATAAAGGATAATTGTCATTTATTATAATTATCCTAATTTAATGGCATTTGCGGTTTACTTATAAGAACTATGAAAATGAGACCCTACATATGCACAAGACCGACAAAGTAAAGTCGTACTGGATGATTTGACCTGGGGAAAAAAGTAAATTCAGGTAATAAATATTTTTTTTTCTGTTTTCCGACAGTGTTTCCTTTTCCCTTTGGAGTTTGAAATCATGAACTTCAATTTATAATCATTTTATATAAAGTAGTTTAACAGTGTATACGAATCCATGTTGGCTTTTTCCCTCATTTTCACTCATTAGAAATGTGGTTCACCAAACCCTGGAAAAAACAAAAAACTGTCAGCAATACCTTTTATACACACATAGATTGTTATGATTGAGTGTACCAACTTTTAAACCTTTTTTTGTTTTTGTTTTTTGTTGTTCAACATATGCTTTGGTGGATTCATAACACTGCAGTTTGATTAGACAAACACTATATTATTTGGAGCTCAGAATCTCTTCTTTCATCAGTTCATAATTTGAACGCAATAAAAATCGTGGCTGGCGACATGGTGGGTCACAAAACGGTCCTTAAACGCAGAGGATGTTTTGTGCAAAATTCTTTCCAACAGAAAAGTACCAATTGAAAACGTTCTGCTAATCATCAGGATCCTAAGAGATAGCAATGACATGAATGATATACTTTGCGCCAGTATATTGTGTGTTGTTTAGATGCCCTCTAGAGGCGAATGTATTATAACCATGTTTCAGCCTGGATCTCCAATAAAGCGGAGTGTTTCTTTTCGCATCCTAAATCCGATGTGTTATGTTTGTCTATTTTACGGTAATGGCGTGGTGGCAGCGGTGGGATGCGAACCCACGCCATCGAAATGACTGGTGCCAAGAAGTTCAAGGGTAATGAAAGAACAGAGGAGGTAAGGGAAGTAGTGTGTGTGTGGATAGGACCAATGAAGATAGACACCTTGTTTATTGATACAATACATGACAGAAGAATAAAGAGAAGTTATGCTGTGTATACAGAAGCCTCAGTCTATTGATAGGACAGAAGAATATAGAGAAGTTGAGTGTATTGAAAGGATAAAATGATGCACCAAATTTAAATTATGCGTTATAGGGAAAGAAGAATATACATGTACAGATGTTATGATTTATTGGACAGGATAATAATTCGGCTGCAGCCATAGGACAAAAGAATGTTAGATGCGGTGAGATACAAGGTAATGTCTGGATAGAGTAATGTACAGAAATTTCAATGTAACCAAAGAAAATGATGAAGGTTGTATGGATGAGAAGAAAGGAGAGATAATCCCATGAGTCATCCGCAGTTTTTTAATGCATTCTGAATAGGTTACTTTGTAGCACACAGTACTTACAGTACATCGGAAGTGTATGTTTTTGTATTTTGGAGATGCACGACGGTTATGTTGTGAATGTATAGGTTTTTTTTTTATTTAGGGGTTCCAGTTTGGGCTTACTGGATTGATAAAAACAGTGCGCATATCATCCTCTTTCTTTTCATGGAATACGTTGTTAGATGTTGCTTGATGGTACATGTGTATTGTGATGTTAGTGCTACTACGGTCAATCCTTTTTTGTTGGTTTGGTCCGCTAATCACATAAAGTGTCAGAAGATAATAGATATTGGATGCATACAAGTATTGCTTGAGTTATTTTTGAATGTGTATGTATAGTATGTATGGCAATACACCTGTAGTTCAGAATATAGTACCTCACAAGTTTCTTAGCATTTCTATAGTTTACACAACAGGCCTGTATATGCGTGAAAGGTCAAAGATGACATATTAAAGAAAGTTTGGTGAAGTAAAAGGCTGCTTTGATGCCAACATCATGCATGTGTAATTTTACACGTTTTATGTTATGTTGTGGAACACGTGACATCATTATTGTTAGTTATTTCTAATAGAAAGTTCTGCCTCAAAAGCAACACACGTTTGCACTTCGTACAGTACATATTTCTTTTAGTTTGTTGGAGTACAAAGTGTTTCCATACGTGTATGCATTATTCATGATATGTACATGTTTGCACCATTCCCAAGAGAGGAAGGAAAAACAGAAAGAAAGTAGTCACGCCAGTATTATATTGTGTGTTGTTTAGACGCCCTCTAGAGGCGAATGTATTATAACCATGTTTCAGCCTGGATCTCCAATAAAGCGGAGTGTTTCTTTTCGCATCCTAAATCCGATGTGTTATGTGTGTCTATTTTACGGTAATGGCGTTGAATTATGAATAAAAATATATTTGTTTTTGGAAATATTTATAGAGAGTTACTTTCATCAATTAAGGTCTTTCATGTAGTGTTTATATGTTCCTACTGTATGTGATGCGTCTTCTTTTCTAGACAGCTTATTTTCAATTTGTGGTTTTAAGGATTACAAGTACAAATTAAGACAGCAAATGACTGCTAGTCAGAAGGGTAATTACCATATTGTGACTAAAGCCACTTACTTGTGCAGGTACAATGTAATAGATTATTATGTACCTAGTTGTCGTACCCTCCCCATTCAAGGACATTTTTCGGAAAAAAAAATCACATCCTTTTTGCTACCCCAATGTTTAACTACATGTAGCCTATGTAATTGAATGAGCATGGGAATGGAAATTCATTTCAAAAGACAACTTATTTTCAAGCAGTTATAAAAGATACTGAAAGGCAGGCAAAAAAAAAAAACACCACCCAAAACAATCAACCGGTTCGCAACGATTTTAAGATATTCATGCAATTGAACGGGTCATTAACTGCTCTGGCTTCTTCAGCTAAAATTCGTAAAAGACTAGCATTCCGAAATTTATCATTTGCTGAAAAAGCAGTTACTGTTATCATCTTGCACGTGAGGTAATAAGTAGTGTGCTTTTATACCGAATGAAAATTGGGAAAAGTATATTTGTGATCATTTACGATCAATCAGCCCTAGGGCAAATCACATTACGTGCTTAAACTGAGTTTCTTGCCAAAAAAAAAAAAAAGGAAGAAAGATAAACACAAGAAAAAGAAAGAAAACAGTGACAGGCTGAGACAAAAGCAGCCTGCTATGCAGCAAATCTTCGTAATTACAAATTGTGTCTATCAGTATAATGGACATTAGTACGTTTAAAATCGATTTCAAGCCGAACATCGATCGCTCCTCCATTTCAAACCAAATCTTTTCTGACAATGGTTCCCTTCTCGTTGCACGTCAAGTTTTGAAGGCTTTAGCACTTGTTTAGCATGAAGCAATTTCGTGAACTTCGGATCCCCTCGAAGAAAAATTGAATTGTGTTTTCAGTTTTCTCAGCGGGCGTCCACTTTAAGATGAACGCAATTTGAACACCCAAGGAAAACGTATAATTATAAGTGATACTTGACACTTTCCTTTACTATTGATACTGTTCTTGATAATATTCCTACAGTTTTCTTCTCTGCCCGCTTCCTTCGATCAAACTTCTCAACAAGTTTTCGCTTATTGATGCGAGATATCCAGGAGTGCCTAGATTTGAAGTTATCCTACGAGACTGACATATACGAGTAATATTGACTGTCCACGAGTTCGACATTAAAAAAGTCCATAACTTATACAGCTCACGAGTTATCCAGCACTCGAGTCATACAGCCCGAGATCGACACTTTAGGCAAGCAAGGTCCATGAGTTCGACACCGGAAAATAAGACTCACGAGTTCGACACCACGCACAAAACACACACACACACACACACACACACACACACACACACACACAGAGAGAGAGAGAGAGAGAGAGAGAGAGAGAGAGAGAAGCTAACGATTCTGACACTACGTAAAAAGGGCTCACGAGACCGACACTAGTTAGGCAAATAAGGCCCACGAGTGCGACTAAGCAAAAAGACCCACGAACTCGACACTCGAGACATGAACGATGAACAGCGCCATCTATAGAAACTACTAGTATATCTGTACAGATTTTATGCGTTGATAACACTCAGCTACTTCACAGGGGCCGCGGAACGTTTTTCAGTGTGAGGGGGCTGCGGGACCGGATTTTTTTTTTTTTTTTTTTTTTTTTTTTACGAACCAAAAGTGTGTGTGTGGGGGGGGGGGGCTGCAGCCCCCCCAGCCCCCCCCCCCCCCCCGCTTCCGCGGCCCCTGCTTCAGGGTCGTAAAATATAAAATCTTACCTCTATTTTGCAGAAAACCCCATTCAATTTGGTTAAGTGGTCACAGAGGAACGTGGATTATTGTAAAGCATGTCATTAGTCTGATTCTTTCAAGTTTAGCACTTTAGTCCATGGGCCAAGACCCGATAAATGGGTTATTGGTACAACCTGAGTTGGCAAAACCTTTTTGGTGTCATTTTGTTTGTCGGGCATATGCTTACCAAGCTATGATAGCATTTCCAAATGAATAAATGAATTTTTAACCAATTTGGTCTCGTTTTTATATCTATATACATCTGAATCGAAACTAACCGCTAGACAAAGAAGAGCACTGTCTTCTGTATGTCCACAGGTGTTCTGTTGTAAACGCGGTGCGCTAAGTCTTTATTCAAGGCAGCGAAGGGAATATCGAAAGGATTATGATGTCCACAGCTGTCACGCGGCGCACTAAGTCTTCATCCGAGAACAATGTACCGTTATCATATCTAAAGTTCCTAATAAAAGGGATTATCTATCCTGTGTTTTACTATCCTCTCAACAAATACATCAGTTTTAAACAAAAATCACTCTGTTCATTTACAATATTATTTATTACAATGTATTGTAGTGTACCGGTACATTGTTTTTGCATTATCTTTCATTGTTGGATGGCAATAAAGCAACATTGGCGTGGTATTGGCGTTTTTAACGTAGAGTTTTCACCGGAAAATGATAAATAATTGAAAAATACAATAAAATTCAGAATTAGAATTGTTTTTTTTTTTTTTTTTTTTTTAGATAAAGGGGTATACACTGTATCATAAGCTTTGGGTATTCCCTTCGCCGTCTTGAATAAAGACTAAGCGCAGTGGACATCATAACCTTTGGATATTCCCTTTGCTGCCTTGAATAAAGACTAAGCGCACCGCGTTTACAACAGAACACCTGTGAACATACAGAAGACAGTGCTCTTCTTTGTGTAGCGGTTAGTCTCGAATCAGATATAGCGATATAACAACGAGACCAAATAGGTTAAAAATGCATTTATTATGACTAAGCTACTCATTTGGAAATGCTATCACAGCTTGATAAGCATATCTATGCCCGACAAACAAAATGACATCAAAAAGGTTTTGCCACCTCAGGTGGTACCAATATCTGGCCTGGCCCATGGACTACTTGGATGTTCTTGGAACTTCATATTAATGTGTCAAAACAATAGACAGAACTTTGAGGGAGGGGATTCCTGACATGCTATACAAAAAAAAAACAAAAAAAAAACAAAAAAAAAAAAAAAACGTCCATGTAAATATGTATATGTGTGTACATGCGAGGATTTTTTCTCTCTCCCTATGCAAATCTGTCCCCCCCCCCCCCCCCCCCATGTCAATACTGATGAATCTCATGTTGGTATCATGTGAATGGTTACAAGGCAGACTGCTATGTTTCTGTTTCCAAAGTCATATCTTCCCTCACATCCACCCTACGCTTTGTTTACAATGATTCTTCTTACTCTTCACCAGACATGCTCTTCTTCTTCTCTCTTTCTCTCTCCTTGCATAGCTATCCCTCCGTTCTTTGGCACGCTCTCTCTCTCTCTCTCTCTTTCCGAAACACGCTGAAGGTCGTAAATTCTTTTTATTAAGGGGATGGGTTTCCGTTGCCATGGGGCTTGAGGTTTCCAATTTTTTGCGATGATTTTGAGATAATAGGCGTTTTCACATCAGCCCGATGAACATCCAAGCTCGAGATACTTTTCGCAGAAAATAGTCAGCAAAATAGCGCGCTATTTCGAAACATCGGGCTGATGTGAAAACGCCTATTAGAAATCTTTTATGTAATACGAAACAGTGTATAATTTTATAGAGGAATTCACTTTATTTCATGAAAATACGTATATTTGTAACTCTGTTTATTGTATCATTTCTTGATAATCTCATCATTTTCTAACTCTATTATGATATGATTAATTTCAAGGAATTTTTAAATTTGTGGATGCTGCAGCTTTTTGAAGTAATGAACAATTATATGTAAATGACAGAACGTATGTATCTGAGTTGATTACTTTTATGATTCTTTTTTTTTTCTAACGCTGACTCCCGCTTTCCCTTTCTCTGTCTTTTTCTCCCATCCTCATTTCTGCCTCTCTAACCCCCTATGAATGCCTTTGTCTTTCTTCCCTTCCTAGCTCACTTCCTCCCGAATCCATATCCTAGTTAGATATGATGTGTCTATAATGGAAATGCTTTTTGTAATTTTACAATTCTTTTGTCCGTATTGTGTATGTATTTATTGTAACATCGTGCGATTCAGTCACCGACTGTTCAGTCACCGGCCTACTTCTACTTAAATGATGAGATAACGATAGTCCAGAGAAGTAGTAGATATATGTCTACATTAGGCAACGGTCACATGTCAACCTCCAAAATGGGTCTGCTCGGCGCACGGTTGGCGAGTTTTTGGCCAATATCGGTCGGACACCGACCGGTGATCGATCGGTGACCGATCAGGCACCACGGATTTTTAGGGCATCGGTCGGTTGCCGCCGAGTTAAAATTTCAGCGGCGACCAGCGGCGACCGACCAGTTGTCACTCGCTGCCCAAAATACACTCGGTGTCTGACCACACAGGGAGGTTTATTAGCCCAGCACTTTTGTAAAGACAAGAATATATAAAATTCAAATCAACATATGACCTTCTTTCTACCTTATTCTTCTCAAAATAGAATTGGATTCGCCATAAAGATTTATTTGTAAACATATCTTTTTACAAGTTACATATATTAATTCAATGCGCACAGTTTATGTTGCATGTTATGTGATTACATTTATTTTTTCATTGTTGTTTTTAATGTCATTTGCCAAATATGCTTTGCTTTTGTGATAATATTGTGAGTTGGTGAGAGAAATTGTAAAGTGCATAGGGGATATTGATTTCTGTTGCGCTATAGAATCCTAATCATTTATCAAAAATCAGACTCGAAGTAAATGATTTAAGGCTAAACTATACCAACCTCAACTATGTGAAACCACAGTTAACTAGAAATTAGGAAATCTAATAAAGTGGAGGAAAACCCAAGATAAAGAAAAAAAAAACGATTATAACTTCTAGATATAAGAGTGTTCCAAAGTATCTGTGGTTGTTTCCATATTGCTGCTACATTTTTACTCTATTTTTCTATCTAGCTCCCCATCCCTTTTCATCAATTATTTCTTCATTCAATAGGACTAAATGAATACAAAATAACAAAACCATATTACTAAGTGTACAGAACGACACCACCTTTTAGCTTTCATGTCGTTTGCTCCAAAGTGGTTGTCCCTGTCTTCCATGTCCCCGATGTCCTCTTCTGTGCTGGCTATATACCTGCTGAGAATGTCAGATTGAAGCTGCTGAGCAGTTGGTGGGGTTTCCTTGCCTCTATATCCCTCCCCCTGCCTCTTCCAGATTGTCCTGTCTCATCTTCCCCATCTAGTCCCTTGGTTCCCTCGACTCCCTTAGTTTTCTTTTGTGTTTTTGTCATTTTTATCTTTATTATTTTTGTTCCCTAAATCGCTCGACGGCGACAGCTCGATTAAGGTCGGTGCCTGGACGATTGCTGCTCAGACACCGAAGGTATTTTGGGCAGCGAGTGCAAAACTATTCGGTCGCCCCTGAAATTAAAAAAAAAAAAAAAAACTTCAGCGGCGACCGACCGATGTCCTAAAAATCAGTTGTGCCTGGTCGGTCACCAATCGGTCACCGGTTGGTGTTCGACCGAAATTGGCTAAAAACTCGCCGACCGGGCTCCGAGTAGGCTGATTTGGGGGGTTGTGACCGTAGCCTGAGGCTAGGCTATACGGTCAGCATCCATTCCAAATTTAGCTTTCATCTTTGGAGACACTTTATGAAGTGATGCTTAGTTCATTTACCGAAATATAAAGACAAAATAGCTCTGCATGTCCAATTTGTGTGATTCAAAATTCTTTACTTAATGTACTGTTGCGTTTCGAACAAGAGTCAATGAATCAATCACACCAACATAAAATCATTGCATTTACAGAGAGAGCATTTATTGGCGTCTTGACTTCAGGAGGACCAAATTCCCACTCACTTCCAAGCAGGAGTTTTAGCTTGGCATCATTCCCAGCCAAGTATACAAACAATTAACCAGTTGGCTACTTCCACAGTCATAGAAGAGATTAAATGAGAAACTAATACAGGTACGATCGGGCAATAGGGTGGTAATTTGAGGGAAGCATGACTACAACAATAGGACAAAGAGACATAAAGTTGAGACTATTAGAAAGGGGTGACATCAAACGTTTAGCTACTAGGGGAGGACAAAGGATAGGCTCTTGCATGGTCAGCATAGTAGATGAGAAAAGGGCTACAATTACTGCTTTATTCTAGGTACCAACACTAAGCTCATACGTGTGTGTCTTGGTTCAATTAATATATAGGGGCTAACTAAGCCCTCCAGTTTATGACTTTAGGACAAAGGATATTCAATCTGTACAAGATATATGTGTAGGAAAATACTGATAAGAATTAGGACATTGAACCTGACTATGAAGTGTAACCAGTATGCAGGACAAGTTACTGACCTTAACACTACTCCCCCCTTTTGAAAAGAGGTATTGTCCTCAATACACAACCTACCACAGGGTGAATGTAGCAGTATGGATACATGACATGGAAAGACAGAGAGAGAGAGAAGACACTTTACAGAAAGAGAAGAGAGAAACAGAATAAGGAGGTGTAACAGAATGCTATAGTGAAGATTTTGTACAAGGTGTTAGAGAGGTTGTCACAGTCCAAACTATAATTAATAAATAGTCCAAATATTTTATAACTCCCAAATAGTGAACCCATCACAAAACACTCAAAAATAATAATACAACTGACAGCGATGTATAATCATGTACATGTACATGTACAAAAAGTAATGACACGAACAGACAGCATGTAACAGAAATAACAACCCAAATTTACAGTGTTTACATTTTCACTCTACGTCCATCTATCAACAAATAGCGTTTACCTTTAATCTTACATTCTAGTTACACTATAACATGCACATTGAAAATCAGAAAAAAGACATTGGTTGTTGAAGCTTCGACAATTTAAGTTTAGTAGAAAGAATGAAACATTGCAGAAGAAAAGATAACGAAGAAGTAAGACAGTTGTAAGAGAAGAAAGAGAAGACAGACAGTATATCCTCATTCGAGGTGAACTATTAAACGGAAGAGATGCTACATTGTAAGTTTTACACATCGAGATCAAGAGTAAAACGACACGTACAGTGTACATACAATGTGGTCGCCATTGACAAGAAAATTAAAGGTTAACCACGAACAGGAGTTAAGAACAGATCAATACCGTAGGATATTAATTCATTTTAGAACCTTTTGCAACATAAGAGCATGGGTACTATACACCAATTCCTGTTCATAATGCATCGGCGCAAACATTCTGGTCTCTCAGTGTAATGAAATAAAATAGAAAACTAGAGTGAGGGATGGAATAAACAGAGACAACAAACCCTGATGTGAAACTTGGATCCTCATGCAAATTAATGCCAGCATCAACTGAACAATTCATCACAGTGTAAAACCTAAATTGGGTGACAAGTGGTGACGCAAATCTTGATACCCTTAGTCTACTTCAACATTCTATGAAACAACTACATGCAAAACTCTACAGGAATTTCTCTGCGGCCCGGATATATCCGGCTAAGGCATCTTTGTATAGATGCAGGGCAGATTGTTCCTTAGCCTCAACACAAGTTTGTACACTCTACAAACCTTGGAGCTTAACCTCTACAACACTGGCATGTATCATTTGTACACAACTAGTCAACTCAACTAAAGGGATACTGTAATTGCATTCACTTGACATATCCATCTAAATTCTATCACACATTTTATTTGTATAAAAGTTCACCTAATCACTGGCATGCCAAGCCAGGAAAGATAAGATGCTGTCATAATTTTCCATACGGTTTACTGGTACAACTGTATCTATAAATATTTTTAATTACCAGCGACCCTTCGGAGAAATTGCCTTGTTATGTTTTCGATAAACTGTAGCTTTATTCAGATACGGGTGCTATTACAAGTTGAATCATTGCTGCCTGAAAATTTCAGCTAAGGCAACATTGTATAGTTGCAGGGCAATTCACCAGTAAAAACACCCATATACGAACAGTAATGCACATTACTGAATTATCTCTATAATTCATGACATCTATAGGCACTCTTACTCACTATCTCATTGACAACCCCAGGGTTTCAATTTCATCTGTCGTCTTCATTTTCGTGCCAATAGCAAAATTTCATCACACATTTCTCGTTTTGCACGCTTTCTCTGCAGAATATCGAAACATCACGCATTACTTTCAAGAAGCAGTTGTGAAACTAACTGAATTTCACCAATATCCTTAAATAATGAAATTAATTACAATTGAAAGTTATAAAACCAAAGAGCATGTGTAGTTATGAGAAACATACCGGAAGGGGGAAAAACTAATTCGTCAATCAGTGCACTCATGTCGTGGTGTTGTCAAAGTCTCTTCGTTGTCATGGTGATATTGTATGTGACAAGAATCTATCCAACGATGTGCAGCCCGTCCAGCCAAGATGTCTCGATGGTGCTGCTCCTACTTATGGAGAACAGCAATCTGCCCACGTTCCTGCCAGCGCCTGCCATATTCATCCAGCCAGGTCCGCGGTGGTTTGGCCTTAAAGCCGTCATCATCATCTCTGTCGCCATCCATGCCATCTCGCATCCAATGTGATCTCCACGAGTTAAGTCCCCGCCATTTCTCCCCACTTCCTTGTCGCTGGTCCCTATCTCATAAAAACATTTTTCTGTGGTCATTGGTCCTGCCGACGATTCAATGATATTTCTGACATCTGATGACAAAACAAAGTACATGCAGACCAGAGCTACTGCCATCAACAGAAAAGTAAAGGCCTTCATTGTCCTTGTCGGCTGTCATGCAGACCTTATAGCCCACCTAGAAGTCGCCAGCCTTCGCCTTGTGGTCCATCTCAATTTCAGGTCGTTGACATTTCATGATGTATTTAAATTTGTGGCATTTCGGTTACTTAAACTAATGTATTTCTTTGGCGTGTATAAGTTTGGATCCCACCGCTGCTCACCAGTGTTGCGTTTCGAACAAGAGTCAATGAATCAATCACACCAACATAAAATCATTGCATTTACAGAGAGAGCATTTATTGGCGTCTTGACTTCAGGAGGACCAAATTCCCACTCACTTCCAAGCAGGAGTTTTAGCTTGGCATCATTCCCAGCCAAGTATACAAACAATTAACCAGTTGGCTACTTCCACAGTCATAGAAGAGATGAAAAGAGAAACTAATACAGGTACAATCGGGCAATAGGGTGGTAATTTGAGGGAAGCATGACTACAACAATAGGACAAAGAGACATAAAGTTGAGACTATTAGAAAGGGGTGACATCAAACGTTTAGCTACTAGGGGAGGACAAAGGATAGGCTCTTGCATGGTCAGCATAGTAGATGAGAAAAGGGCTACAATTACTGCTTTATTCTAGGTACCAACACTAAGCTCATACGTGTGTGTCTTGGTTCAATTAATATATAGGGGCTAACTAAGCCCTCCAGTTTATGACTTTAGGACAAAGGATATTCAATCTGTACAAGATATATGTGTAGGAAAATACTGATAAGAATTAGGAAATTGACCCTGACTATGAAGTGTAACCAGTATGCAGGACAAGTTACTGACCTTAACAGTACGTAGTCGTCATGAATATTACCTTGTATCACATTATGGAAATACAGTGATTTGAATTAAATTGAATTGAATATATTAAAATGTATGATGTTTAATGTACAATAAACTTACAAGAATCCAATATTAGTCCAACAGCTCCACGATGGAATAGATGCTAATATTTGTCAATTAGTATTATCTAAATAACACCTGTTTGTCTATAATTGAAAATAATGGAAAAAAGTCGTAAATCTTGGTTAATTGCATAGCTGCTTAAGTCGTTAAACTACAACAATTTTGTGCTCAATATCTTTGTTTAATTGACTTCGTGTAATATAGGTTTTCCCGGCCAATTTCGCGCTTTTGTCAGTCCAATTCCTAATTGCTGCATTCAATTTAACAAAATTTAGCGTAGATGACATGTTCGGTAGTTAAATTTTATGACCTCTTCATTCAAATTCATTTTGGGGCATTCAAATTACCTTTAGCCTCATTCTAATTTACACTTTTTCAATTGAAATTCGTAAAACAAGCACCATGTCGTTATTCGTTCATTCTATTTAGAATGATATAGTCACGTGATCACGGACATGCCGCGCTCGTTCATTCAAATTCATCTTGGGGCATCCAATTTAACATCTTTTGCAGTCAATTTATAGCACGCATGTTTATGCTTTGGTTCTTTCTTTTTTTTCAACATAGTTATTGTTTTGCAAGCGTCATTACATTTCATATTTTCGTACTTATTTTAGAGATTTTGGCAACAGTTTTTTTTTTCTTCAATGTGCTTAGTGATTCTTCCAGTCCGAAGGTATAGTGCATCATGTGGCCACAAGTTATCTGGCCGTTGAGTGCTTTATTCCGAGTGTGTCGGCCAGTTCTAGGAAGTCAAGGTTATGATCATCAAATGTTTCTATAATTCTTTTTCTGTCTTCTTGAGAAACCCAAATGGAGGGGTGCAAATATGCACCATTTATGGTGTTAAATATAGGGTGCTAAATAAGCACCCCCAAAAATAGAACCCTAAATGGAGCCGCTGGTGTTACAACGATATGAACCCTATTGGGTGCAGAAAGGGAACCCAATAGAGGGGTGCAAATATGCACCATATATGGTGTTGAATATAGGGTGCTAGATAAGCACCCCCCAAAATAGAACCCTAAATGGAGCCGCTGGTGTTACAACGATATAAATGATTTATGTTTAAAGCAGGTTAATAACACAAAGTTTTTAGCGCTTTGGATTGACCAAGAATTATCCTGGAAAACTCATGTTAATTTTGTAAGTAAAATGTTGTCTAGAAATATTGGAATTTTGAATAAGCTCAAATATTTCTTTCCTGTTCATATTTTGCAGAGTATATATTTTGTTTAATATCTCCACACTTTAATCATGGAATTTTGGCGTGGGGAAATGCAATTCACTCATTACTAGATTCCCTTCTCCGTATTCAAAAGCGTGCAATAAGAATCATAAACCACGCCGGATATTTTGCTCATACCAATTGTTTTTTCCATCAAAACAGAATTCTGTAAATTTCAGACCTATTTTATTACAATCTTGGAATTTTCATGTATAAACTAACAACTAAAGAATTACCATCTGTTTTTATCCACAATCATGTTCAAAAGGAATCGCTCTATCCACTGTTATCCCACTCGCCAGAGTGACGCCTATCACCTTCCCCGTACTCGCACTATTTTTGCAAAGAAAACAATTATATTTACTGGACCCAGATATTGGAATGATCTCCTTCTAGATATCACTTCTTCCTTATCTTTATTCACCTTCAAACGCAAATTGAAACAGTTATTACTTAGTGGATACGCACTACCAAGCTTTTAGCAACCTTTTTATGCTCCCAGTCTTTTGTCCTTGTCCTCAGCACCAAGTTATTCAAGTGATTTCGTGGTACCGATACATCTTTTAATAATATAGCATTTTTGTTATTCAAACACTGCGAGATTTGTATGCAGTCTGGTTTGTGCGATATCTATGTGGTTCATTAGTTTATTACTCATCGATTTTTTGTACCGGTGTAATTTTAGTTGGTCAAGACAAACAAATCCGTTCTCCGTGTAAAATTATATGCCTATGAACTCGGGAACCTACAGTTTTACAAGCTTTAAAGCTTTTATGTAGGCCCCATCATATTTCTTATACTTACTAGTGACATTTTCATACGATGTGACCATGTGCATTTGTGTCAAGTATATTTTCTTTTTCTTTTTCTTCTACAATCAAAAGACATGATTGTATATATTTTGTACTCTTGTTTTGTTGTCAATAATTTTGTAATCTCATCATTGAGAAATATAAAATTTGAACTGAATATGAACCATGTAGGGTGCTAAATAGAACCGTCGAATTTCTTTGTGTGTAGCACGCATGTTTATGCTTTGGTTCTTTCTTAATTTTATTTTTTTCAACATAGTTATTGTTTTTGTAACCGTCATTACATTTCATATTTTCGTACTTATTTTAGAGATTTTGGCAACAGTTTTTTTTTTCTTCAATGTGCTTAGTGATTCTTCCAGTCCGAAGATATAGTGCATCATGTGGCCACAAGTTATCTGGCCGTTGAGTGCTTTATTCCGAGTGTGTCGGCCAGTTCTAGGAAGTCAAGGTTATGATCATCACATGTTTCTATAATTCTTTTTCTGCCTTCTTGAGAAATACGTATGTATTTAACTTGTGCTGTCATGACTGCAAGAAGATGAAGTTCTGTAGTATTGGTACATGTAGGCCTGAAGTGACATGTATGGAAGAAACAGAACAACAAACCCGAGTTATGTTTGGTAAAAAATATGATACTTTTGCTGCTTAACAGTGCGTGGATGAAACAAAAAGTCACATAGAAATACGCGTTTAAATGTTATCACCTTTTCAAAAAAGAAATAACATGACGTTAATTTGAATGAACATGTTAGGAATTTGACTGCCCATACGCGAAATTGAATGACTGAATACCCCTTTCGGCCAGTGTTGGCGAATTTGAATGCTCGTTTTACGAATTCGAATGGCACATGTGCAAATTTCATTGACCGAAATGCTAAATAGAACGACCAACTTGCAATTTTGAATGACAGAATGTGCAGTGACGAGGATTTTCGCTAAATTGAATGAACCTTTTATCAAATGGACTGACAAAAGTGCGAAATCGGCCGGGAAAACCTATATTAATCTATTAAAAATAAATGCAGAAATGAAATTAAACAATGAATCTATCAATAAAATTGTATGTGTTTTCTGAAAGGCTGCCTGATTCACTATTCTTATTCGTTATTGTCATCATAAGACTACATGTAGTATTCTAGCACAATAGGAGTCGGGCAGGCAGAATATTATAAAAAAAAAAAAAAAACTGGAGGAACCATTTGGCGTTTCTGAGGGTCGCCCTAATGTTCATGGCAGCAGTAGTGATGTAATTATTTTCCGTCACATATGTCTTGGATATCTTAACACTTCTGGTTCAGGAGAGTAGCCATTGCGATTGGCCGAATTCGTTTGCGGAATCAATAATAGCAAGTTTATTAAGAATATATAGAATTTCACAGTTGTCCCACTTCCTTGTTGGAGTTTTCTTCTACCCCCCCCCCCCTCCCAACTGCCCCAATGCCGCCACATTGATTAGTTGCACACATCAATACCACGATTGACAGCCTCCTTACAATTTAATCAAACACGGGAGTGATCATACTTTTTTTTTTTGTTTCAAACAACATTTTATTTCGATTCCATCATCCATCGTTGAGTACAATTCAACATTTAGTTGTGTTGCTTGCTGCGTGACATTTCAAACATATATCAAAATATTAAAAAATAATTCTTAGGACAGTCATTGTGTCAATTTCTGATTATTCTACTATACAATACACATTAACTGCTTCACAAATATTGTCATCTCCGCAATAATTATAAGATCAATTTTTGATAATGGGTCAGCAAAACCAATATGTATGTACAATACACAATACAAAATATACCCATTAACTGCATCCGTATACTCGTCACAGCAGTAGTTATTAGATAATGAAATCAAATATTGTTAAGGGGTCAACAAAAGCCTACATACCTATGTATCAGGGGTCAACAAAAAGCCTACATACCTATGTACACACATACATACAAAAGCTTTACAAATCTACATGATCAATGTCTGTACATAATCCATAACTATAAAACATTACCCCTTCATCGCTCATCCGTATAACCTCATCAACACTTCCCCCTCTAGGCATACTCCAGGTATACCTCACTCCAGAACAGATACACACGCATATTTGCACACACACACACACGCACGCGCACACAAACACCGAACCTGTTCACCAAACAATGAAAAGCACAAAAAGGAAGCAATAGATGTGGAGTAGGAATCACCGTGTCATTAATTGATTCCAGTGTACCTCGTTGCATTGCTAATTTCCTTTCTTCTTCTCGACTTTCTAACATTCTTTCTTTAATTTCTCTTATCAATGGGGGCCTGTTCTTTTCCTTCGAAAATACAAATATCATCCATTTGATCAATAATATCAAATGGTTTATGAGTTGCCCTTTTCCAATATCCTGCGTTTTAATATCTACATGAACAGATTGCCAATCTAACTTTTGCATCTGGGGTAAAACAAAAACTTCACTACACAATTTCCAAATCTGATTGACTATCCTACAATAAAAAAAAAAAAACAAATATTCATAAGTCTCAACCTCAGAATAACAAAATGTACATTGGTTATCTCCTGCAAAACCAAAAGATAATAACTTAGCTTTGGTAAATATTAAACCGTACAACATTTTATATTGAAATTCACGCGACTTACAATCAAGAGTAGACTTCCGAGGCCTTAGAAAATCGATCTAATATCTATTTCCTCGAAATTATACAAACCAACTAAATCATTACATGCTGATGATGTTTCAATTCCATCCCTCATCAATGCTTTATAAATAAGTTTTGACGTTATCTCCTGTATGATATATTTTGTTCTGCAAATAAAATTCAATTTTCAAATGAGTATCCTCCATATTATTCATTTCTCGTTTTAATGTACCCTTCCATGATGACGGTAAAGCTAAAAATATTCAGACATTTTTCCAATCATTTCTTCACTAAATCCTAATCTTAAAAAACTCCCTTCTCCCTTTAAATTCCCCATTTACATCTACCACATGATGAACTTTATGTACATTCCTAAGAAATAACTCTTTATCAAAATATTGTATATCCATCAATCAAAATAAATTCATTATTAAAAATTACCTCATTCCTTTTTTAATCCTCTTTCAGAATCAAACTTCTACTTCCCATCCAAACCTGCAACATATCATTATAAAATTCTGGTAAAATTAACCTCAACAACCTTAAAGTCGCCTTACAATGAAAAATCAAAATACTTCCCACCCATTTAGTTAAAAACTTAAAACATAACTTCCACTTCATACTATGATTCCCTAAAATCAAACGCTTAATCCACATAATTCTTTGTGCTTTAACAATCACTCCAAAATTAATGAACTTTAATCCTCCCCTATGATAATCTAAATACAAAATATTCCTTTTTTATTTTATCTCTTCCCCTCCAAATAAAATCAAACACCACCTTATCTAACTCCGCGAATACCCAGTCAGGTGTTACCATGAGTGAAGAGATATAAATCAGCTTTGGTAAAACAAAAAGCTTTACTAATTGAACTTTCCCCATCAGCGTTAAATCCCTCTGTTTCCACCATGATAATAACTCTTTATCTTACTCAAAATCTCCTTATAATTCATAACCTCTTTAACATCAGGGTTCAAAGAAAAATATATTTCTAATATTTTTACCACATGTTCTACTCTACCAAAAGGCAACACACATTCATCCCTCGGAATACCTAATAACAAAACATACGTTTTCTCATTATCAACTTTTAAACCAGAAATTTGATAAAATACATCAAATACTCTTTTAACCTCCTCAACAGAATATCGATCCTTAAGATATAAAGTAACATCATCAGCATAAAGAATTTGTTTAATTTCAACATTATCAACCATTAAGCCATGAATACACTGTATAAGAATTCTTCCTTATTGCCTGTGCCAAAATGTCAATACACATAATGAATAAATACGGGGATAAAGGATCACCTTACCTTACCCCCTTCTGTACTGGGAAATAACCAGTAGACTCCTTACCATTTATAACACAACTACAGCTATTCAAATACAGTATTTCAACCCAATTACATAACATTGGTCCAAAACCAATTATATTTAAAACTTTCTGCAAAAATCTGTGACGGATCGAATCGAAAGCTTTCTCAAAATTGATTGCAAACATATAACCAGGGCCCTGTTGCATAAAACCCTTACCGCTGGACTTACCGCTCCTTTCTAGCGGTAAGTCATCAACTTAGCGGTAAATTTCATAATCCTTGATGCTGATTGGCTGTGACGCCTAATTTTGACGGTAGTTACCATTGAAATTCAACGGTAAGTTTTATGCAACGGGCTCCAGGTAAACAACAGCTCGATGTATAAAAAATCATATCATTAATCTATCAAATAGCCTGTCCAATATTTCTTCCTTCTGTATATCCAACCGGATCAACATTAATTATTTCATGCAAAACATGCTTAATACGGTTTGACAAAACTTTCGCAAGTATCTTGTAACCTACATTCAATAATGAAATAGGTCTGTAATTCTATATATATAAAGGATCTTTTCCTTCCTTATGAATCAAAGTAATTACACCTTGTTTTTGAGAAGCAGAAAATTCTCTTCTGTTATATGCCTCATTAAAACTGTCCAACACCACATCCCCTATCACTGACCAGAATGTAATATAAAATTCTACACTTAATCCATCATTTCCTGGAGATTTGTTTGACTTCAAAATAATTTCACATTCTCTTTTAGAAATATAACCTTCACAGGATTGAACAGAATCCCTACTTAATGTTGGCAAATCTTGAAAAACAAATCTACTATCACCAGATATATAAAAATAAAAATTCTCAAAATAAAGGTTACTATAAAACCTTTTTATTTCTCTAATTATTTCCTTAGAATCACAAACTACCTCATCATTAACCCATACACTTTTAACAATCATTTTCCTCTTATTCAATTCCATTAACTGTTTAAAATAAGAAAAAAAAAATTTTTCAACTCTTTCTGTTTACATTCCAACAACCTAATTCTGTCACTATCTAATCTCAAAAATACATCGTTTTCTAAAATCTCAATTTCTTCCTCAATTCTCTGAATTTTTCCCTTACGTTATTTAGCCAAATTCATAGAATATTTCCTAGTAAAGTTACAAATTTTCATTTTCAAAAAATCCCACAAAATCCTTTTATCTTGTATTTCATGCCGAAATTCTCCCCATATTTTAATTTTTTTTTTCATTTTACTAACATATTCATTATCTTTACACAAACTGTTATTAAATTTCCAATATGACGCCTTGAAACACCTATTGTTTCCCTTATCATCATTAGGTTTATTCAAAAGTTGCAAAAAAATAGCTGAATGATCTGGCGCATTAAAAGTTAATATCTTGCATTCCTTTACATCATGCAACTCACTCGAAATAAACCAATAATCAAGTCTACTTTGCATAAACGGAAATACCTATATATCGATAAGTATATTGTCTATCTAGATTATGGGTGACCCTCCATATATCTGTCAAATTACATTCCTCAAGAAAATTATCAAAACACTGATCAAAATTTGTATACTTCTTTACCATTGCTGTCCCATTATAATCTAATTCAAAATTTCGTATCAAATTAAAATCTCCACCAATAATAATCAAATTTCCTTTATCAACAAAAGGATGCAGAATCTATTCAACTTCAGACAGAAAGTCTCTCCTCTCTGTTTCTTTACCCCTGACTGGAAAATATACATTTACAATGACAATTTCCATACCTTGTAAAACACATTTCATCAAAATATATCTACCTCCTTGATCTATCCACATGTAAAAAATTCAATTTTAAATTAGCATTTACCAACAACCAAACACCTTTACTATGCTGACTTCAATCGATTGGATTTGGAAGAAATTGTCTCAAACTCATTTGTAGAAATCGTGAAACAGCCTATACGAGACAACGCAATCCTTGACTAAAAAAAAAATCCTCACAACATCTCGGACATGTATGGTGACCCTCAAATTATTTTACCAATCGGCCTGAGCGACCACCTCTGTGTGACGATCAAACCTCACAACCTCACAACCTCACAATTGGTCAGAAGTTTACGACACGCTCCACCAAACACTCCACAGGTTTTTCCCCTCCCGCGCAGTCAAAAGGTATCAAGGGGATAAAGTGTGTATTACTCCTCGCATTAAGCACCTCATTGCCAAAAGACAAAGAGCACTCTCAGACAATAAGCGCTGTCCTTGGGTTCAGCTGCGAAACAAAGTCAAAAGAGAAATAAGAGCTGCAAAAGAACATCACTACGTCGATAGCGTTCGAAATCTGAAAAAGGACAACCAAAGTAAGTGGTTCCAACAAATTGTGATGTCGGGAAAAAAATCTTTCACTGACAAACATCAGCATTGATAACATCGATGCTACCGACCATGAAGGAATCGCAAATGCTGTCAATGATCACTAACTTCATCTCCATTGCAGACGACATGGAACATCTCGACAGAAGTGTGTTGATGGCCGCGTACATCCCGTCTCTCCCAATTCGCACTATTCAACCATGGGAGGTGTTCAATGAACTAAAGAAAATCAATACAAAGAAAGCAAGCGGCCAAGGTGAAATCCCCTCAAGATTCACCAGTCTATTTGCTTTAGAACTTAGCCAACACCCCTATGTCATTGATGCATCATTCTCACAAGCAACGGTCCCTATGCCACTTAAGCAGGCGAATGTGACTCATGTGCCAAAGTCATCTCCAGCCACCATCCACAACCTTCTCCCCGTGACCATATCGCTGACGAAGTACCATATCCTCTATGATCACTCCATTAGACCCAGCCCAGTACGGGAACTTAAAAGGAGCTCTCAACTTCACATTACCTTGTCGACGTTATGCATATGCTCCACAGCCATGCAAATAAACAGCCACGATACTCGTGACCGACTTTTCGAGGGCCTCATAGCAGTTTGGCGATAAAAATCGTGTACACCACACAACTGTTATCGCCAAACTGCTGGACATGAGTGTTGCCCACGTGGAATGGATGGCAGACTTCCTGTCGTGTCGCCGTCAAAGGGTGAAATTCAAAGGAAAAATGTCTCAGTAGCGTGAAGCCATTGCCGGTGTACCACAAGGAGCTAAATTGGGTCCTATTCTAATCATGGTCCTTGTCAACGGTGCTGCAGCCGACATCGACGAAAACGACAACCTCGGTAGACATGTCCGACGTTTCAAGTATGTGGATGACCTCACTCTAGTAGAAACACGAGCAGCAACAAACCTGATGCCATGTAACCCCCATATATATGTCACCATGGATCTGTGCTTTGGAAGGTTCCAGCTGTCTGTGAGCCAAACATCCTCACGTTAGACGATGTGACGCTGCATATAAATACCAGGACACTCAAACTCCTATATAGGAGTCTTCGTACAGGCCGATTTCAAGTGGAATGCACATGATTGTGGAGTGCACGGTGAAATGATCACATAGCCGTCTGTATATTCTACGCACGCTGAAGCATCACGGAATCTCGGTCTGTGATCTCGTTACGGCGTACGTCACTTTTGTGAGACCAGTGTTGGAGTACGCCGTGCCAGTGTCATGAGTGTCGTCTGGTCTTACAGAGCGAAAACACCAAGTAATCGAGCAAATTCAAAAGACAGCGTCCGCGATTTTTGTCATTTTTGTATCTTTCTGTGGGAAATGTTTTTCTCTTTCTTTTGAAGTTTATTTATTTTGGGGGTGGATTTCCTCTTTAAAATACGGAAAGCTACATGTAAGAAGCTAGTTAACAAAACTGGATGTCTTTTAGACGATGTAACTTTACCCCCAAACTGTTTTTGAGATAGAAAAAACACCCAATTTCCATGACCACGCAGCTCCGTTCACTACAAGAAACATCGGATTTGAGCGACGTCACCTAATGTGTATTATGAGCTGATTTGCCGTACGGCTATTGGGATTATGAGACCCGCTCTAGCATTTTGGTATCACGTTGTAGGGGAAATTTTCTAGTTTCTGATTGATATCATCATTTCGAAACACAACCTACAAAATGTGGAATTTTGAAGAGAAAAGTTGGATGTCAATCTCAAATGTTGGCAAAAATCTTACGTCTAAAGACCAAATCGCCTTCTCTTATACGGCAAAAATGACTGTTCTTTTGGCGATCGTGTCTTAGATATTCTGCGTTGAACCCTGACACATTTGGTACCTACAGAAAGCTCTACCTCTGCTTATTCCAAATATGGTCATGGCATGATGTCATGCTACTCACTTTCATTCATAATCCGTCTGAAACATGCGTAAGTTTATGCAAATCGTCTCCCGGCCAGACGCGTAAACAGCCTTAGTGTTGCTTATCAAGACAAGTGATCGAAATACGTGTTCACGATTGGTCAACTGCGCCGAGGACCCCCTTGTTTTAACAAGCAGCCTACGTGTTATACTATGGGGATCGCTGCAGCAGCGGTACATGCTTGCATGCCACACGTGTATCGTGAGTGACTGCTGCTCAGCACAAAAATGTTGCAGTTTCCCGCTTTGTTAGACTGTTGTTGTTTTTTAAAATAAGCAAGTTGAGGTAGAAATTAGAATTTAAACCAACACACAAGAGAAAAAGAAGGTCACATTTATCTAACAAACCTTCATCATGCCATTTCGAAGAAGAATCAAGCTGAAATTACGGCATCAAGGAGTAGGGCCTGCCTCTTCACTGCCGATTCTGCTGGTACTGTTGTTGGTACACCTGATCACGGCAATCGCGAATCTTGAGCTGATTACGGTAGGTTTTGTGCTTTTCAAACGTCGTATTTCCGTAAATTTATGGGTGTAAAAATGATTACAGCTCTTTGACTTAGTTATCATTCTTCATGAGTATGTAAGATTACCTCAGCTATACGCAATTCCCCCACAATGATCGATTTGTTGTGTCAATAATAACAGCAAATTGTGGCTGTACGAAGGAACAGCTGATCATGGCAATCTTGAGCTGACGATAGGTTTTGTGCCTTTAAAACTTTATTTTCCCGTAAATTTATGGGTGTAAAATATGATTCCAATGAACACAAACAAACAAACGAACAAACAAACAATTTTACGATGTGAATATATAGTTTTGGCGGACGATTTATTCTAGATTGACAACAAATTACACACCAATTTCCTGAAAAGTGCACACAGTTTGCCTATAGATACGTAAATCCCACTGGGTTGCATACCCACGTGGTGACGTCGCAGATTTGGCACTTTTCGTAGCCGCATCGAACTTTTTCCAGTGCTCAAATTTGGTAAAAATAAAGATACTTATATTCAAAGCAGAGACAACTTTATTGCATGATTTATGTCAGAAAGTAATCAAAATAACATTAAATGATGGAAAACAGTCAATTTATATGATATTATTTCCTATGAATTTCTTCTTTAAATGATTAATCCGAACATTGTGGCATTTTGATATCCCGACAATTCGTCATACCGAAGGTCTGTTAATCGGAAATAAAATAAGGTTCGATATTCCGAATGTTCGTTAATCTGGAAATGAAATAGAGTTCGTTAAATTGAAATGTTCATCGTAAATTGGAATTGTTGTGATGGCTACGGGGTTTTATTTGATAGTCAGTTTGCAATTCTTCCACCGTGAAACTGCAGTATCAGTTAAAATATCTGAATGCAAGAAGAGTGATAAGTCCTCTTCAGTCATGAACTTGAAAATGGCCGCATTCGAATTTTTCAATTTACTGAGCCGTTGTTACCAGTCAGCGAGTAAATGCAACGCATCGGAAATATGTCGATCTCTTCATATGTATGAAATGAGTGCATGGTTTTTAAAAGAAACTGTGTATCGTACATCTGTTTCTGTCGTTAATGTTGGCATCGTTGCATTTAGGCAATGACCGTTTGCGGTAATTTAGTTCTAGATATAAACATTATTTTTTTTTTTTTTTTTGCAACTGATTGACAAATTGCCCTACATCGACTTAAATAATCACTGAATTGATCAGTGTTTTAGTAGTAGCCATGATAAAAAATCTTGGGCGTACATACTCGAGCAGGGTTCGAACCTACGACCTCCTGATCACCGGACAGGCGTCATCTCCACTAGACCACCGAGCTTTCGCCCGACAGCAAGTGTTGGTTCTAATCCTCATAGCATGCAGTGGGTACTGCTTTATTATTCAAATTCATGAAGTTATTGCATGTATTTTCATCTAGATTTAGACTTAATCTAAAGAATCAATATGCTTTTTCCAAATATTATGGATTTTATTGATAATGGTACCTGTGTATACTTTGTCCTTGAGCATAATGGTGTTGTTCTTGAGGCTATGTACATGAAAGTTTCCAAGGTAACTTCAGTCCATAAGAAAGGGGAAAGGGAAGATTGTTTGTAATTGTAGGCCAACAAAGCAAACATTCTGTATATTTCATGCATGGTCATATAGGCCTATCTACTAATGGAAACCGTCAATAGTGCTGCAATTTCATCAATAAAATTTGGTTGAATCCCTTCCATTCTCTTTTTTTTTTTGATCTTCATATCAATTGCGATAACTCACCTCCATTATGTATTCTTTCTGTCATCTACTTTTAGACTAGAACTATTTTTGATAAATCTCTATTCTACTTATCTGGCTCGAACATTTGGGGATTCTGTCATCATGGTTGAAATTGGTACACAAAGAATTTTACGTTGTGATACTTTTACTTAAGATTTATTAAGATTTATTATTTTTATGTATATTTTTAATGAATTCAACACTTGCAAGCCCGTTTTTTTAAATGTCAAAATCATCTCCGGCTCTTTATAATACACTCTCCTCTTACGTCAGTATGCCTATTTATCTCTTGCCTCGCCTGCGTTGGTTTTGACCCTTCAACTCTTCTCCCTTTGCCCTTTGCCCTGTATTGATACTTCAGTCTCTTCCTGCTATTTCTTCCACGCATATCCGTCTTTACTTTTCTTTCTTTTTTCTTCTTCTTTTTAAAAGAGAGCTCCCTCGTGTTTGTTTTGTGGTTGTTAGTGTGTGTTTATTCTTTTTCTCTTTTTTTCTCAGGCAGTATATGCATACGTGTAATTTTGCCTGTTCAGCAACTATAGTTACTATCTATGAGGAGACTGCAAGCTACGTGTGTTAAGCCCTGTTTTTAAGCAATCCCTTTCATTCCCATTCAAGAACTTTAATTCTTTATTTGTCGTAAAAGTCACAGAAGAAATTTCATGACTGAATTTCATTCACGGTATTGTCCTTGATTACATCGCTTTGTTAAATAAACGAAGTGAAGTGAAATCGTCAAAAAATAGAGACAAGTGAGTTTTTTTTAAAGTGCTCTATACGAAGTTTTAGTGATATTTTTAGGAAAGTTTTGAAGGCAGACTTTTTTTTTTTTTAACTGTCTGTAATTACTGAGCATGCAAAAATTGAAAAAAGAAAACCCGGAGGTTCCTGCGTGAGATATATTGTTCTTGAGCATGTTTTATTCAAGCGTATGGCACACTAGTCAACTGAATCGAACTACGAGGGCTCGGCATTGTGTCGCCCGTTTTCTTGTGTGGGTATATTGGGTAGATCATGCACTTCACCAGGATAGGACTGTGCTCTTTGCTACGAATGGTTGTGGATCGTGACCCCTTTTTGCCTATTGTCGAGCTCTTGATAAAATGTGGATTTTCCAAAATAGAGCTGAAAAATCAACAAGATATACTTTGATACTGTCTTATGGTTTTTGGAGCGGGAAACTGTCAACATTGTATTCTTATAGTTTTGTGATGATGTTTAAAGTCATTATGAGAAAAAAAATAATCATAGTCTGTTAAGGGTAATATGATGATGTTACAGACGAGTTAATTGTGAATAAGAAGTAAGACGGGAAATGCAACATTGTGATATGTCTGTATATGATAATACGCACCAATGTTTCCTGAAACGGTAATTTTGATGGCCCTACGCATTAACAATTATGGACTTTCAATATTTTTTTTTCTGTCACTGTGATTAAGATGACTTACTTTTTATCATTTCATATACTTTTCAATGGAGTGATATCAGAAAAAGTATAATTCATATACAATATATATATATATATATATATATATATATATATGGTTTACATAATATTATTTTATACCAATTTTGCGTACACCCCCCCCCCTCCCCCAAGGAAACTCCGTCGCCCTGTATTTCATCCTTTCTCTTTTAGAAGTTAATTTAATTATCCGCAGGGAAGTGAAATTCACGGGCCCTGGTTTTATATACCGTTGTTTAGAATTGATCTCGAAAAGAATACTGTAATATAAGGAAGCGTAAGGGAAGCAGTACGTTATTCCGGAATCGACACCTTCTAAGCAAATTAAAAAGTTATGACCTAAGCGTGACTATCCATGGAAAATATTCCTCACGCTAGACACAATGCTTTGGATGAAGGGTCACAAGATTACCTACTTGTTTGCAGTGCCTTCGGCACACACAAACAGCTTTATAGGTTGTGCATACGGTTGAACCCCTTATTACGAAGGCTCGTTATTCGATGCATAGTTCCGTCTTTAAAGGACAAGTTCATCTTCATAGACATGTGGGTTGAGTGAATGCAGCAATATTAGAACACGTTAGTGAGAATTTGAGCAAAATCGCACAATCCGTTAAAAAGTTATGAATTTTTGAAGTTTCTGCTCAGTCACGGCTGGATGAAAAGACTACTATAGCTTGTGATGTCACCTGAGTACAATGATATGAAGAAAGAATAACGAAAATTCAACATATTTCCATTTTTCTCGCATAACAAAAGAACACTCGACTTCCCTCTGTCAGAAGGCAGGGGGGGATAATATTACCCTTAACATATATACATCAGTAGCAAGTCGAAGAAATGTGCACTTTATTCAAAAAGTAAAGTTTTGTGAAATTCTCTTTTTATATTTTCCTTACATAGTTGTATACATGTGACATCATACACTGTAGTAGTCTTCTCTTCCAGCAGTGACTGCGCGGATACTTAAAATATTCGTAACTTTTGAACGGATTGTCCGATTTTCCTCAATCTTTCACTGATGTGTTCTACTAATATTTCTGCATTCTTTCAATCCTTATGTATATGAAGGTGGACTTGTCCTTTAATATGAAAAATGCAAAAAAAAAAAGAGAAAAAAGTCCTCTTTATTTTAAAGGTTCTTTGGTATGGCCTTTTTTCGTAAACTTTTTCCTTCTGGGGAGGGGGGGGGGGGGCGGAGAAGAACGTGGCAAACTATAGTATAGGTTCCCCCCCCCCCCCCATATGAAATTTATTCAAATTAATCACGCAAAGTTGGCATTCGATTTTGCGCCAGATAGATTGACGTTCATTTTTGCCCCAAGGACCGCTTTTAATTTCATTTCTAGGAACACAACTTCGCACATTGGAAGTTGGAATTCAATCAATATAAACAAATTTACACTCGTATCTATAGGTCTTTTTTTTCACTGTGATATATTGGGTGATAGAATTTCATTTTCATTTCAAAGTTTCATTTTATCAGTTAATATTAATTGTACAGTATGTATTTTTCCTGTCGACCTTTCTTCCACTTTCGTCTTCATTTTGTTTTTAACTCCGTGTTTATTTAAAATAAGACTGTACATTCATACCCCACCAGGCTATCTAATAATTTTCATTAACCACTGTCTAGGACAACTTTTACAAAATCTATATTTTCTTTCACCGGACCTAAATTCTGGAATTCCCTTGATAGCAGCATTAAAGAAGCTCTAACTTTTCACACTTTTACCCTTAAATCAAAGAACACTTTTATTGATTCCTATATCACTAAGGATTTGCACTCTTGAAAGCTGCTAATTTATTTCCTAGCTTTAACGTCTGTAATTGTAATTCATTTCATAACCGTTATGATACATTATCCATCATAGTCCATCATAAGACTAAGTCTCATGTGCCTTGGCATCGACCCTTGAACTCTTCTTCCTTTGCTCCTTCCTCTGTCCTCTTCCTGTCCCTTTTCTGCCCTTTGACCTCCTGTTTATTCTTTCCACGCGTATGTAAGAGAGCTGCTTTGTTTTTGTCTGTATGTGCGTTTGTGTGCATGCGTACTTGTTTTATGTTCTGCTTCCCGAGGAATATGTCAAATCGTTTCGTTCGATTACTACTACAATTTACTACTCAAGAAGGGACTGCATTCTACAAGCTTGGCTTTTTAGCAGTCCCCTCCATTTACGACTTTTTTTTAATGATTCAGTTACATTTTTCCATGCATTTCTTCATCTATAGTATGTTTATTGTCTCATTGTAAACAAATAACGTGCATTTAAATATCATTTGGACATGTAAAAGTAACATTGTACTTTACTTTGTTTTATATGCAATTGTCATACTGTATACTTTTGTCGGAAATGAAATAAAATGAAGTGGAATGAAATTGTGTATCCATAACCAATGTGAATGTAAAAGTCGTGTGTGAATAAAATGTAAAAAATAATAAAAATAATAATGTAAGTGTTTGAAAGCGAGGATATACGAGTTATTAACTAGTATGAGGCAAAACTTCTATTTCAAGGGACATCAAATTTGCATATTCATACAAATGAGTAACTGTAAAGAATATAAGCAGCAAGGAAAAGCACTGCCCATAATTATGTCGTAAATGTATGCCTTATCATGAATTTAAACTCCTTAACATTCTTCATGGCAGTACTAATGCGAATTCGCATGTGCTAATTACAAGTGCATTTTTAATTTGAATGCTGTTTTTAAAAGTTTTTTTTTTTCTAGAATCTCATGAAATCGCATGCTGATTAAAATCGAATTTCATGAACTACTCACCACTTTGATCTCGGTGATCATTCAAATTCACGCGAACTTGAATGACCGCATAGTTAAATCGAATGCAAATCTGATGAAATTATAGGCGGGAAAACCTACAGCATAAATTAAGATCACACTTTGTCGCTGTTAGTGTTGTAATATTTCTCTTTTCCCGACATCATTGACCAAGGACGATTTTAAAACTAAATTCGCAAACAAGTAATATCCAGAGATTATCTCTTCCTCTCCACTGAATTGGAACATTCAAGTACTTTTTCTAAAATTATTTTCTTCTCGATTGCACAATATTTAACTAGCCTATGTTTGAACAAGCATGGAAATATATATAAATTAATTTCAAGGAGTAATAAAAGATATTGAAAGGCAGGCAAAAACAGTCAACTTGTTGCAACGATTTTAAGAGATACCTCATGCAATTTCAGTGGCTATTAACAGCTGTGGCCTCTCCAGGTAAAAGTCGTAAAGTACAGAATTCTGAAATTTATCATTTGCTTACAACAGTTACTCTTCATTTAATGTGGAGACCAGTCTGCTTGTATACCTGATGGAAATTGGGAAAAGTGTGTTTATGATCATTTATGATCAGTCAGCTCTCCCGCGTTTGCCTCCTGTTTTTCATTTCATGCAAAAAATATACACAAAAAGAAAGAAAGAAAACGGTGCCAGACCGAGACCAAAGTATTAGTTGTCAGCCAGGCACATACGCAGAATTCTGCGCCTGCTTAAAGCGCAGGATTCTGCTCTCATGAATACTCATGCAACACGATGCTCGTGTAAAAGGCATGGAGAAATTTTTGATGATGAGACACCAAATCGATATTGATTTTGTTGGTAAATTTGAACCTTGACACTTTTGTGATTTTTCACCTGTACTAAACTTGCATAATGATCAACTCCTAGGGGGAAAAAACTATGACAACTGGATTTATTGTGGCTGGAATACATAATAAGGCACATTAGACGAGATCATGAATAAAACGACTGCTGGCAGAAACTACGAGAATCGATTGTTACAGGCATGGTGACAGGCACACTCGCTCGGCTCCAGCGCGTTTGACCCCAAACATGCCAAAAAGCAGTGTTCGGGGCCTGGCAAGCTTTGATTTGCCGGGAAGCGTAGTTTTCTGCATGCGCCTGTGCCTGACTGGTTGTAGTTATCCAGTAGTATTCACAGTCGCTCATCTCAGTTCTTCTTTACCTATCGCATGGAAGTTATTCACTCTTTGAAATTAGTGAGATGAGTACAAGCCAGTTTGACAATGTTTGACATGAAGGCGGCCATCTTGATAATTGTCACATGCGATCTCGCTGGTGAGTCTTATTCGATGAATGTATGGTTGTGTATACATAGTTAGAAATTTTCTTTCAAAGGCACAAATTGATGTGGACGCCACATTTTCAATGCATTAGATACTTCGTAATTTTACCGTCAATATGCAGCATCACACACTCAAAATGAAAATGTCTTATAAAAGTCATTATCATCTTTGTTTTCTTGTCTTACATCATTTGTGTTAAAAGTGTATTGGCAGGGTACGGCCGACTAATTGCCCTATTCAAATTTTCTGCTATATATTATTAATTTTGTCAAAGGTATCTCTATACGTATATAACACCCCAAACTCTCAACACGAAATGATTAAAAACAAAGCACATGTAGACCTCGATAACTTCTTAGCAACTGTCTCCTCAAGAAATGGAATCTGAGCAATTAAAGAGCTTTCACTAATGTTAAAAAATAATAATAATGAACAGGTATGAACCATTTAAAGGCAACCGATAGTGTGACTGTCGGTGATCTGAAAAGGGTTGGTCATCAACATGAGAAGGGGTATCAGCTTACACACACAGGGACGTTGGAGATGAGTTTCATTTTTGCAAATCTGGCGATCAATGACACATTTGCCAAAGATTCGGTTTGCAAGATATTTTCGTAAAATTCCGTTATTCCGTAGGTTCAAATGGAAAAATGCACTGTGCAATATTGTGGCTTGTGGCATTTTCATTATCGAAATGCACAACGGTCGCATACTCTCTAAAAAAAAAAAAATTGAGTGAAAATTTTCACTCTTGAGGGAGTGAATACAAAAAAGAGTGAATTAAGAGTGAAATTGGAGTGAATTTAGAGTGAAAATATTCATTTTCACTCACTTTGGAGTGACCTCGACAGGGATCACTCGATAATTTTGGAGTGATCCCTGACGTCACCAAAAAACGAGTGAAAATGAATATTTTCACTCTAAATTCACTCCAGTTTCACTCTAAATTCACTCTTTTTTTGTATTCACTCCCTCAAGAGTGAAAATTTTCACTCGATTTTTTTTTGGGAGTACTTTACTAGAGAAAGCTAAGGGTCGGCAGGTTCATTTTGATTTGTCATATCATTTTTCAAATTTTCTCTTCATTTTTCGAGAGTAAGAAGTGATTAGAAAGAGACTGAGCATTGCTTATAGTCTCATAATCATTCGTGTTTATTCGAGGACGTTTCCGTCTGCCACGGCTCACGTCTGCCAAAGAAGACCGAATATGGAGATAGTATTGTTGTTGTTTTGTTTTGTTTAATGTCAGTGACGATGCGGGATAACATAATTGCAATGTTGTGTTGCAATGTTGCAGTCTTGTTATGTCGGGCAAGTTATCCTCTTCTATCCGCATTGGTACGCCTTGAACTATGTATACTTCTTAGTTTTTATTTCTCTTCTATTCTTAATTCAATGTAACCTTTATTTGACAACAGAAACACTGTATCATGTCTATTCGTGCGTGGATATGTGAATACATTTCAATACATTAGTGTACAGGTATAATCTATAATCATGTATATATTACACTGTACGTATGTACATGCATGCATTGTGGGTTGATCTGGCAAGCCTGGTATTTCGGAAGGTTTCTATCACCCTCTCTTTCTTTGCTTTTTCTGTCTTTCTTATTATACCCCTTATCCACGAGCACCATGTTGGACCCCCTTCTCTTATTGCATTAACGTATTGTATCATCGGTTGCCAAAGTTTCAAGCTTATAGCTTATCATTGGCGACCGTTCTGTGTGGTAATTCATATACATTGTATGTACATTGTACTGTAATTATGTCACAGATGTATGTGTAATCAGAATTGTTGGAATTGTATTAACTAGCTATAATGATTATCATTAATTATTTGTATATATAATTATATTTGATTTTGTTGAAAAATGTAAATGATGCCATACGGAGAATAAATAAATCAAATCAATGTCGTTGTCAAACATTCGGAATGCGCGCAATCCGCGACGGCGGACCTTGCAGTCCATTCGGAAGTAGGTCCATAGAAATAGAGGCTGACAATGGACCTTTAGCACATGAGAGAAAATTTATTCATAAGATTTTGGATAAACGAAAAATAGTACATGTGCATGTGAGAAAGGAAGTAAGGGTGCGTGGTATTCATGGAAATTACGCAGTCATTCGAGTACCATGCTTGTGCTGTTTGGTTTCTTTTGAAGGAAAAGACGTTGGTCTGAACCAGTTCCAAGCTATTTCTAAAAGAAATAGTACAATTTTAGAAATACGAAAGTGAGAGAAAAATTGATCAGACAATCGGATAACAATTAGGGAAATTAAGAAAAAAAGTGCAAAAGAATTGATATCGATTTCGCAACAAATAAATGAGCTTATGACATCTATGTTACTTTCTATCTAAATTAAGTTGATCAAGCAGGGTAAGGAGTGTGGTGATTATATCATCAAGTCACTTATTTGCATATTCATATAGATCTTTTTGTGTGTTTGTGTGTGTGTGGAAATTTGCTAAACTTTTTCACATAACCTCATTGATTATAATCGGATTTCGATCATATGTCTACAGTTATCCTTATAAATTTTTACTCTTTCCTATCACACTGATTTGTCCGGAATTGCCTTTCTCAAATTCGTGTATTCTATAGTGTCGCAGCCGTGCAATGAGATAATAACAATCTGCGGCAAGAGAAAAATGGTTAATGGAAGCACCGTACAGCTTGTGGCGAAACGCTCATCTTCACAGGCAGCAGGGAATGCAGCCATACCGGCTTCGCCTGTGAAACAGTGGATCCTGTGTGAGGAAAAAGGTAAAATGTTTATTTTTCGACTGACGATCACGTCAGAATTTGATAGATATTGACTTTTAATATATATATATATATATATATATACATATATATATATATACATATATATATATATATATGTATATATATATATATATGTATATATATATATATATATATATATATATATATATATATATATATATAATATATATATATATATATACATGTATATATATATTTCGCCCAAACCCTCACCCTCGAAAAAAAGGCAAGAAAGCGATGTATGGCTTCATGTTAAAGAGTTTGATAATGGCACCGTGCCAGTTTTTCATAGGCTTTCCCCATTTCAAGTGAGAAGAGTCAGATTTTTTCTCCTTTTCTTTCTCGCTTCCCCAGTCAAGTATCACATATCTTTGTATACCCGCCTGCTAAGATTAAGAGAACCAATATGATTTTGTAATCATCTCTTTCACTATGAAGTATGACATTTTATCAGTTGATAAAAACGTTTGATATCACAGCGATTCATCCTCGATATGTGATATATAATATATATATATATATATATATATATATATATATATATTGTTTTGTTTTCGGTAATGATTATCCTCAATTTGGTAATTTTTTGAAGGAATTAATAGCTGTTTGCAAGGACATATGTTACTTTCCTGTGTCATTACAAGTACCTAATAGGCGCTTACGCTATTTGTTGTTTATATTAAAATCCACACCTTTGATGAGGATTACACGTACTCCAGATCCTCCTAAAGCTTATGTGCACTTTCACATGAACCATTTTGTGAAAAATTTCTTTGTAAAGTTAATTTCACAAGACCTGCTAATCTCGATATACACGTAAAATACATTTCTCTCTCTCTCTTTCTCTCACTCTCTCTCTCTCTCTCTGAGTAGTTATAAGCGTATGTTCTGCTGGAAAGGAAGGAAGGACTTCGGGGAATAAGTAATTTTGCCACTAGGTTTCATGGTATATTTCGTCAAATATATATATATAACATATTATTATGTTATATACATATCAGTATACATATATAACATTCATATATATATATATACTACGTCGTTCGTAATTTGAGCCGTCCAGTCCATTCATCGACATTAAAGAAATCGTTATTATCTTACAAAATCTCGAAATCTGTATGAAGTTTAATCATTTATCCCTCATCCACTCCATCGTATTTCAAATATAGTTTGGCGTGGCAGGGAGAACAAAGCGAACCCATGCAATTCAAGGAAGGTTTGGGCGACAGAGTAACGCGTGTAGATTTGTGTAGTCCTATTTTTAGTTTACTTGGCAATCAGTCGCAATGAAAACATCTCGACGGAAGAATTTCATAAATTTGAATAATTACGCAGTACCCGCTGCATGCTATGAGGATTAGAACCAACACTTGCTGTCGGGCGGAAGCTCGGTGATCTAGTGGAGATGACGCCTGTCCGGAGATCAGGAGGTCGTAGGTTCGAATCCTGCTCGAGTATGTACGCCAATGACTTTTTTTTTTGTCATGGCTGCTACTACTAAAACACTGATCAATTCAGTGCTTATTTACGTCGACGTAAGGGCAATTTATCAATCGGTTGCAAAGTAATCATTTGCCAACCATTTCTGTTAAAGCAGAATACTAAAGGAAACGCATATTTTGTTGGATTATTCCCCAATTTCAAGCACAGAGCATGTTAAACACATCGTCCTTTAATTCATCCATTTAGAAAATTGCGTTTTGGAGAACGGCTGCTTAGAAAAATTGTATCCTGAATCATGCTCAATCGGAAGATCCGTGGTTATTTTGGGGGCGTGTCCATGACGTCATGGGATGAAAGGCAAACCCGGAAGTATCACACAACAGCCTAAGCTTACCTATGTATGCTCTCGATGAGAGCGTGATGTCGAGGCTCATACCCCGAAATCCCAAGACATTTTTTTATCAGAATGTCACAAAAAATGAAATAAAATATTTTCTACTTTAAGTCTCCTGTGAAATCACACATTTCCTCGTTTAAATAGAGTCTGTTACGTGTTATTTAGGCCACGAATACAGAAGCTGTTAGGCCTAGTGCTTGTACGATGGTGCTTCGTAGTCGATCAGTCACATGCATGCGCCCATCACCGGCCGCGTATACGTATGTCGCAGTGCAGTAGCCTCCGTGTATCAAAGAGCGGACGAGAAGCCTGAGCTTCGTACCTCTTTGGTACGTACAACACTGTACAATGTATTATATCGGCAGTTCCTCGGTAGTACTACAGCTGTGTACGCCATATACATGTATTTAGCGAGTCTATTTTTTTCGCGAATTGGGACTTGCCAATAATTTCGCGAGTGCTTAAATTCGTGGTTGTGGAGTACACCACGGAAGGGGGAAATATATACGGAAAGAGAGTTAATATTTTCTCGTTTTTTTTTATATAACATACTTTATTCAATTGCAAATTAAAGCATGTGATGAATATTCCTAGGATACTACCTGCCAACAGGCAGGTAAGTACAAGGAAAGAAATACAGTGGACCCGGTCCATCACACCACAATTGACAGTTACACAAATATATACATGTATACAAGTACATTTACAGACAAACATGATACATGAACAGCTGTTTCAGGACGAAAAGAAAAAAAAAACCGCTAAAATGAACTTATATCAGCATAAATTTAACCTAAGAAATACACACACACACACACAAATAACTCCAATCATTCGTTCAATTATACGAATCTACCGAAATTCACTACCGATGAATTGCATTAAATCCACCCAACATAATCATAATTATTTCACATCCAATATTATAGAAAAAAACGGGAAAATATACACAATGATAAATACATAATGCAAAAATATAGATCCTATGAATATACATAATTAACAATACAAAGGGGGAAGATCAAAATGGACATAGCCGGCCCACAAATAATTACTTTATACAAACATATGATATACATATAGTATTCCTCTCACCTCTGTGGTATAATTCATAGTGATGACGATGATGATAACGATGTTAATGATGATGGTGATTATGATGATGATGACAATATTGATGAAAATGATGATGACAATGTTGATGTTGATGATGATTATGATAGTGGCGATGAGGAAGAGGATGAGTCTAAGATGCCAGCAAACCACCAAATCTTAACCTGTGCAATCTTTAGGTTCATCTCATTTCAACCCTCTTAAACTTTTGCCTCTGTTTTATTGTTTCTATTTGGCATATTTAACAAAAGAATATCATTATAAATAAATATGTTCAATTTTACAGGAAAAAAAACATGTAATTCTTTAAGCCTTCTGAAGGAGCTGGGTCATGTACTGTAAAGATGCCTGAGGAAAAAAAAATGTACTGCAAATGCTTAATACAAAATACAAAAAATCAAAGAAAAAATCCAGGTATGAAAACTTCCCCAAATACAATACATAAAGCAAAACAACACTTAACTAATTATCTCTGACAATTTGTGCCAAAAACAATTCATCAGAATTTAAGATATGTAATCTTTTCACAGTACCTATACAATACAAAATCCATTCGTCGTCATTGCAGATATATTAAGACACATGTATAACAGAATAATATACTGATATGGAGCGCAGAATGTCCAATACAAATAAGGGGTACATATTATTGATGATAATCAATATCATTGACCAATAATGATCAATCTACTATACTGTACTCGCCAAAAATAAACATGTGAATATAAGGCATGCATAGGTCCGCACATGGGCCCGCTCTTGTGTGTATGTGCATGCGTTTTGTAAGTTTATAATCATGTGTGAGTGTGAATAATTAGTGTGTGTGGTGTATGTGCATGTGTGTGTGGATGTGTGTGTGTGTTTATATGTGGGTATGGGTGTGTGTATTCATATGGGTGTTTATGTATGTGTGTGTACATAGGACTATTTAGATACACCAAGAATCTTCCATTGCAGGCTGGAGATATGCCGGTTTTGTCCAAGAGGGTTCGTTACGGGCATTATAAATGGCAAACGAGGTAAGAATAGCAATTTTCGATATGGTTCTTATATGTTCCCGAATTCTTCGGGTGTCACTTACAAACTTGAACAGCTTAGTGACTTGACGTTTGTTTTCCTTGGTCACCAGTCCCCTGGATCCTACCTCGAAACAGATTAACTCACATGAGTATCCTTGGTTTTCAATGTCAAACACCAATGAGGCGTATTTTTCAGATTTTCTGTTGTGAGCGGAGTCAATGTTTGATTCAAAAGGGACGGTGAGCTCGCCAATTACTACTGATTTGCTACTTTGATTGACTAAGACTATGTCTGGTCTTTCTGAGGTGGGTGTGAGATCAGACGGAACCGTACCTCCATTGATGTCATGTCCCGGGAGGTCTGCATGACAGATAACTTTGTCGGGCTTCACTTTGCCTATGAAAGAGACCAAGTATTGCAAGATGCTATCATGTCGATAATTGTACCTACCCTGTTCCAGTGCACTTTTGCAATTATTGAGAATGTGCAACAGGGTTTCGTGGTTTCCGCATAAAGTGCAGCGGGTGTTTAGCCTTTTGCCCCATCTGCTGAGGTTGTCTGCCGTTGGAAGGGCATTGATGGCCGCACGAGTTATAAAGCTCAACACGCCTTTAGGGAGGTTAAATATGAGTGATCTCCATGTAAGGTCACCCTTTTCTAACTCCACCAACTTCAGAAAGTCACCCTGAAAGACCAAAGGAGCGACTTTAGATCTCCAATAATCTTTCTGTTCCTCTTTGAGTATCCCTTTGATCTTAGTCTTTGTCTTTCCAATGGTTACACCTTGTGTTTGATGTACATAACTTTCACAGACTGCAGCATTACATAATGACATTTTCTTTGACCATTCTGACTCCCGTGATACTTTGTTATCCAGAGCATTTTGAACCTTATTGTCAGCTCCCAAACGGGAGGATGCATGTGCTAGTACATGACACTCTTTGTACAACTCAGATATGGTTCTGAATTGGAGACCATCTCGGCTGTGGAGAATAGCCGGGGTAGCGCCGTGTGTTGGTATCTTCAGCCATAGTTTTAGTTGCTTAGTTACCATCCCGTCAAGGATAGATAACTGGGTGTTTGTCATATCATGTACAGTAAGGACATAACGCAAAGAAGGCAAAGAGTATCTGGTCAGCACGGCTACTTTGTATTCATTTCGGACATGACTTTCATCAACATTGTTCAAGATATGTGACAGTTTCTCTTTGATAAACCTGAAAGCGTCGCTAGTCTTCATCCAAAATGTTAACAATGAGCCCAAGAACTTTTCAGAATTTTCTTTCACGTTATGAATTGGAGTGCCATTAATCAAAAACTCAACATCGCTTGGCGATCCACAACAGATCGAAAAACAACAGCATTTGGATTGCTTCAGAGTTAAATTCATACTACCAGTTAAAGAAGCAATTTCATTCATCACACGTTGATGCGTACGTTTATGACCTGTGATTAGATTGAAATCATCTGCGAATGGCACACTGATATACCGTGTTCCGTTCATGTTGCAACCAAACTTATCTTCTACTGACTGAAGATAATTTAGAATAGGATTAAATACCAGCAGGAATATAATGGGGGACAGGGGATCACCTTGGAACACACCTCTGTGAAACTCAAACTTAGAGGTCGACCACTGGGGTCCTCGTACCTCCCCGTCAAGTCTAGAGTACAGGTTTTTGACATAGGTTCTGAGTTCGATAGGGAAGGAGTAGTATTCAAGAACATAATGAATGAGATCATGCTCTATTGACCCGAACGCATCCTGGAGATCGAAGAATGTTACATGAAGAGTTTTGTTCTTAGCCTTTGCATGACTGAGAAGTTCATGGAGGACTTGGTTATTCTCAATACAACCGCTGACACCCCTCAAGAAAGCCTTCTGCATATTAGGGTTGATAAGACCGTTTTGGATAGCAAAGTTTTCGACCCTCTCCGCAAGTATTTGGTGGTGTAGCTTGCCAACGCACGACGTAAGAGCTATCATCCTAAAGTTCTTGGGGTCGTCAGTCGAACCGGACTTGTGAATAAGGGACACAATGGAGCTCGACCAGTCAAGGGGAGGATCCGCGGTCCGCAGAAGTTTCGTGAACAGCGTTGCCAGATAGTGGTGAGAGCTAGGTAGCTTTCGCAGCATCCCATACATTATCCCGTCATTACCTGGGGCAGACGTAGGTTTTTTCCTTTTCAGAATACACTTGATATCTTTGGGTTTAATTGGACTGAGGTCAAAAGATCTAGTGTCCACATCAATGTATGGGAACCATGATAATTTTGCTTTGTCGATGGGATTGCCTGTAGAGTATGCGTTTACAAAATAACGGTCAGCAGTTTCTCTTGTGAATGACGGTTTAGTGGAGGGTTTCTCTAGGCATCCTGATGAACATTTCTTGGCAAAATTCCAAAAATCTCTCAAATACAATTTTTCCTGACGTCTGGCTTTAGACTCGTTTCTCTTATCCCTCTCAATTCTCTTCAGATGACTATGGGCCTTGACTGCTTGTCTGAAGAGTTTCCTATCTTCTTCAGTCGCATTTTTTCCGTATGCCTTTTTTCTAAGTTTGTTTTTTAGCTTGGTAACATCTTGCAGTGTTTTTGATGAAAATCTGGAGTAAAATTTGCTGCACGCACTCGTCTCGTCAAGAGTACAGTCGGGATGGCTTAGTAAAATCTCTGTCAAAATGTCAACAAAGTGTTTACAAGCTTCTTTCGGACTGATAGCGTCAATGGCTAACTCATGATGAATAGGGGCTATTCGCGCTTTTAAATCGGAGTCTAATCGCTTCCATTCATCAGCATCTAAGTTCGGAATGTTGAACTTTGAGCGACAGTGACCCGATTTGACGCCAAGTGTGAGAAGGGCACTTACAATCAGGATTAAGGGAATCTGGGCCATGATGAATAGCACACTTCTTTAGATAGAAGGATGAGACTTTCCCATACACAGGATTCCGTCGGCAGTGTTCCGCAGTATGTGAATACAGTAATAGGAAATGTAAGTCTTACGAGTGGGACTAGGCAAATGGATCCAATACAGTACAAGAATTGGAACAAAATTAAATTTTTGTCACTTGATATTTCTCAGATGCAATCCCTACAAAACATAAAGGCACTCACGATCAGCGATAAAAGACTCTGGATCATGGTGATGGATGGATCATTTCCTTTGAAATAATAGACAAACACAGGCACCTGATTCCGTTAAAGCATGGTTCAGCATCATACGAATATAGCATGCAGTTGGTGGGACTGAGCACATGAATCCATGACAGAGCAAGCAGTGATCAGGAAAAATGACACTGAATATCCCTTATAGATGCAGTCCCTCAGGGCATGAAACAGACTCATACGTGGTGACAGATACATACACAATATATCAAACAGGTAATGATGGTGCGATGGATTGGGCGACTGCGAAGGCACAGGCAAAATTTGCAGCGGGTGTAAACCCTACAGCCTAGCAGTATCCGCCATCTTAATGATTTTAAATTCGCAAAAAGCACCAGGTTCGCGAAATTGGCGAAAATAATAATAAAAAAAAACAAACAAACTGGCGAAATATTCGGCGTACGTGGATCGCTAATGCTAGATACCACGCAATCAATGCGCGGGCATCGGCTAAGTCGAAGTCTTGACTAGGCCGGCCGGCCTATCTGGTGATAAAATAAACGATACAGAGCACTGCGATTTTCATCGATAGTGATAAAACTTTGAATGGACTCGGTGAAGTAATGAATGGATCTTGCAGTACCTAGCTCTTGCTAGATAGAATGCTGATGAGCTGTGAACGGGAGTACGGAGTGAGTTAGCCCGACCAGACGCTGTAAGTACGCTGTGCGAATACCTGTCGCGACGTACCTACGTACAGCGACTCGGCTGTGTTTAGTTAGGAGTGAGTGTGATGTGATTGATAGTAGCCCGACCAGACGCTGCGCTACTTACAGCGACTGGGCTGTGTTCAGTTAGGCCTACTGCTGCTTTGAAGTACGAGATCAAGTCAGCACTAAGCTCGGTTCATTTTCAGTTCAGAATTAAAAAAAAAAAAAACTCTCACTCATCTAAATTTTGAAGTCTACCTGGCATTGGTCCTGCGTCACCAACATTGACCCCTGGCCTGCCGTGTGGCAAGGGCTCGTACTGCCAATCTCCACTATTAAAGTCCGTCCGCTTCAACCGGACCGCCCTGGGCCTTCCCCACTAGCTCGCCCGTAGCGTCTCTGCGCCCCGCCGTGCGGCTCGTCAGCAACATCTATCTCTCCAACTTCACCAGGGTCATCATCACTAGTTTCATCATCGTTATCATCACTAGTGTGTACTCTGTATGACTCAGTTCATCATCGCTCCCACATTCAAATTCCACCAAGAAATCATCCTCATCATCACTGCATGGCCTTAACGTACGATGTCGTGCACAATCGAAAAACAAACTTTTAAACTTTGTATGCAAATACTACAACAACTTGTATGAAACAATGCATGCATTACGCGCGCGGGGGCCTGCGGCCCTCGAGACCTTGAGCGATTCCTTTCATCCCATGACGTCATCGGCAAAGCCTCGAAATTTACGCTGTGACCTAGATTTCAGGGGGGTGACAGGTGTAAATTTTCAAAATCCTCTAACTCTACTTCAAAAAGGCCATTTTAAACGATGTAAACGACAAATTGTTCTATGTGTCCCACTCTTTCACTTCATATATAATTCTATTTCTTTAGTATTCCCCTTTAATCCAAATTAAATGATCCTGTCGTGAAAAGTTCGCTTGGGAACCGTTTTTTTTTTTTTGACTTTTTTTACTCAACATACTCTAACATATGCAAAGTAAGCATGAGGTATCCGACTTTTCATCTCAACTACCTCTATCAGTCACACTTTTCGAAAATCCCAATAAACTATAATGATCATGGCCGTAGGACGATTTCTTTTTTTTTGGGGGGGGGGTGGTGAGCAAGAATATGTAAACAGGTCAAGCACCAGTCAGTGTGCTTTTGCATTCTAGGAATTGAAGTGGAAACGTCTGGTGCACACTTTTTGTTAATTGTGTTATTTTTACATATACGCACACACACACACACACACGCAGATAATAGGTTTAAAAATGGAGCGAGGGAAGACAACTGCTACTGCGTGCGGCCATTATGGTAAAATCCTGGCGCCCGAGGGCAACGAAGCTCCCCTCTCCAGACCCTTTTAATAGTCTTTCTTATACCTTTGTTCGGATACCCTGATCCAATGATTAACTTTTGAGTGATTTATGAATGACGCTGTTCAATCTGTCGAACTCGTAGGCTATTTTGTTTCGCTTTGCTTTGTTTGTTTGTTTGTTTGCCTCGTATCGAACATAGACTTTGTTTGCCATGTGTCAAACTCATGGGCATTATTTGCCTATGGGCCTTATTTCCGTAGGCCTACTGGCGAACTGGTTGATCATAAAACTCCTGGGCCTATTTTACCCGATGCCGAATTCATCATGAGCCTTGTTCATTAAATGTCTAACTCGTGGGCTGTATATAACTACTGGGCAGTATGCCTTGTGGGCTGTATAACTCGTGGGTGTCTTATGAGATGCATGGCTCAGGATTGAAAGTGATATCTAAACCACTCTTTTCTTCATTGTTCTTACGACGATTTAAAGGTGAATTTTTTTTTCATCATTTCAGTTATGTACAAATGTGTACTTCGTGCTGATTTGTATAGTACATGTATAAATACCTTGTGTTATCGTTGTTTTATTTGCATGTTATATATGTATGTGTTTTTTATCCTTGTTGAATGAGGGAAATGAAATGAAATGAAATGAAATGAAATGAAGTGAAGGCTGCAAGTTACGAATTTCATCAAGCATTTTGTCGAAGGCAAAACTGTGCAGAAATTCTAATGTTGTGATACATCCCCCCTCAGATTTAACTCTTGAAGAGGACATAATTGCAGTCATCGCAAGGAACGATTCGTTTCTCATCATTCGCATTGAAATGATACCAGTTCCAGCCATTGGCGCGATCGAAATATACGAGTGGATACCGCCTTCAGTTGCATCAAGACTTCTGTCATGTAACCCCGTTGAGAAGACTGTGTACTGGGTTCATAGCGAAACAAACTCAGTGATGCGAACTTCTCTCCTGGACACAGCAACAACAAGTATCACTGCAAGTAAGGAAAGAGTTTGCATTGGTATTGCAGAGCTGTAGTGTTCATACACAGATATCCATCGTCCTATAGGACACTAATGTTGTAAAGGGGGGAAATATTATTTTATACACACCTATTATGATCTTCAATCGCTGTATATAACGAATTATTGATTTAGATGGATGCATGTATAATTTCGTATGCAGTTTGGGATTGATTGCACATTGTTAAGTACATGTATTGTCATTTGTATGTTTTTGCTGTACTTTTTTTTTTAATTTTCAATCGATAAACCACATCAATTCAATTCATTTATGATTTCCCTCCTTTCGAAAATGATTATACTGTTTCTCTCTGTATCAAGAAGTGTTTTCCCTGGGTTCTTCTATTTCCCTTTCATTTGCATTATCAAAAGCGATTGCCAATACTGTCGAATAGATAAGATAAGTCTCTTTATTTCGCAATGTTCATTACCGAGATTTCATGAAGTTGCATCTTCAATGTATATCTTTTACAATACTAGTAGTTAATTGAATTACTACATTCCAGAAGTATTTGTACAACCATACCCATTGCTCTATAGCTAGTAGTGTCGTTCCTACCCATTATTTGTCTTATACTTTGAAAGTAATATATGTTTTTGTATATTCTCATTTGGTAACGAGCATATAAAAACGAGAAAGAGACGAGGAAACGGCAAGTGCCATGCCACTCATGAAATCAAATCGCTTTCATTGTAGTTGCCCTGTACGAGTACATGCAGATGCAAAATATTTAAAGTGCTGTGTTTTAAAGAAAAAAAAAGAAAGAAAATGTGGTTAAATTGTATTTCGGATGTTTTATTGCATCAGCCATAATCTCCCCTTTTCAGTTCTTCTCGAAAGTGAGCATGCGTAAATAGAGTTTTTCTAAACTTTTCTTTGGAGGTCTGCCTGGTAAGGTAATCTCGCTGTCTTTGGACCAATTGGATCAGAAACTTTACCTACTCAGCAACGATGAAATCGCAAAAACCCTGGTAGTGTTTCGAACTGGAATGGACAGGGGTCCAATACGTGTCATCGTAAGGCTTCGCAATCCAAGTACGCTCAGTAGAATGGAGCTTCACGTCAAGAACAGGTAATTATATGAATTGGAATCCTGCCTGATAATAATCCTCAGTAGTAGTAGTAGTACTTGTAATAATGATGATGATGATAATAATAATAATAATAATAATAATAATAATAATAAACCTTCTATAGCGCAAAATAAAATAATTGTTCCCTATAATCTTTACAATACTATATATCACAAACGTAATTGACAAATTGCATTCAATACAATAAAAATAAATTAAGTCTTGTAGCACACAACATAAACTGTATACATTGATATGAATAACGTACACACACAACAAAAAAAGAACTAGTGTTCACAAATAAGTAAATCTTTAAAAATTTGTAGTAGGCTTTGAATGAAACCAATCACATGAGTGATGCATTGTCAGAAACGATGATGTTAACACTAATGTTGTTGTTTCATAACGTCATCCCGACTACCTTCATAATCTTTATTAATCGCTAACTTCGAGTGAGATTGTCTCATCTATTTGCAAAAAAGATCGAAAGAGTTAGAAATTTCCTCATGGCTATCATTGATCCCCCACTGGTTGCATGTGAGTATAAGAGTGATACTACCTTATGTAACTGAATAGATATAAACTACAATCGTACTCTGTTATCTTGTATGTAATTTTGGTCGTCTATTTGTTTGTTTTTTCCTATTTCATTTTTTTTTTCAACAGGGAACTCTTTTTAGTTTTCTTGCTCACGGTTATCAAAATATCATTTGACGGACGCAGCAAGATTGTGATTAATTCAGAAAAGTCGCATCTACCAAATGAACGCATTCTACAAGGTAGGCGCAGTTTACATAACGTGTATTTTGAGTAGTTTGGCGTAAATCAGGTTTTTCAATCTGAAACTGAGCGAAGGTTTATCGGAACGTTATTTTCTCATGCTAGAGACAACATTGTTCTCTATATTACTTCAATCGCGTATGAGGCACATCTGACCTCTTTGTAGTTACGAAAGATTTTCCCACTTATTGATAATCATATGAAGTTTACTAATCTATAGCATTTCTGCTATAGCATTTCTGCTTAAATGATGAGAAAACGATAGTCCAGAGAAGTAGTAGATGGATGTCTACATTACAGAGGTATAAGATTCCCAAGCAGCTATAGATTATCGGCTATATAATACGGCGAAGGATCGGTGAATTGCTGTGACATAATGTGCCCCATCAGGTATGGTGCATGAAGCAAGGAGGTGGCTTCAACCATTGTATTGTTCTCCGGGACTGCATCGATCAGGTATTTTGGTTCCCGTTTATAATTATGTCAAATCTGCAGCACGAAGCAAACAACACAAACTGCGCATGCAATAACGGTCTAGGATCAAGGTGCGTTCACGCTGTCCCGAAATTAACTCAATACGACACTCTGTATCATTATTGTCATGATTGTTATGGGATATAAATTTCGTGCGCAGTGACTCCGAACATCGGCAAAAGCCAATCCATCATAACACAGATAGGCTTAATAATGGCACCGAACCACATGCGAGGCCACGTGAATAAGTGAACTTTGTTTATCAAGAAGTTAAATTACCAGAACTACTGTGGATCGGGGATAAATGTACAAACAAGGGGAATTATTCAAACGTCTCGCAGGGAAATGTGCAACACTCAACATCAACTGTATTACTGGATTTGAATGAATATATTCTAAGAAATATTGAAGGTTATGTAACAGGATGTTTGGCGTTGACTTGACTGAACTGGTTCAGAAATTACTTCCTTGATCGCCACAATGCGTATTTTTTTTTTTTTTTTTTTTTTTTTTTTAGGGAATATTGTCAGAATCTCGATATATTGAAGTAGGAATCCCACAAGGGTCAATATTGGGACCTCTGCTTTTTTCTGTATTCATAAATGACATGTTCAAATTTTTACATAGTACAAAATTGTGTTTATATGCGGATGATGCTGAAGTATTTTTTTGTTGTTGTAAAGACAGAAATATTAATGCTGTTTCTAAATTGTTGCAAAAGGAATTTAAGAAAATATGCAGATGAGTGGAATTTAATGATTTAGAATTGAATGTTAAGAAATGTACTAGGAAGTGTATGTTGATTGGTACAAAACGGAGAGATGCTGTTTTAGTTATCAAATATAAGAAGGAAACAATTGACAAAGTTCATGAATTTAAATATTTGGGTGTTGTATTACATGAGTGTTTCACATGGAGTAGACAAATTGAAATGGTATATGTGAGGTTTCTAAAATCATTGGGTGTATCCGACAGCTAAGAAAGAACCTTCCACGAAATATTTTAATTATGTTATATAATGCATTAATCTTGCCGCATATTGATTATGATCTTGTAATATGGGGCAGAAGTACAAAGTGCAATATTAAACAAATTACTAAAATTGCAAAATAGATAGGCTCGTTTGGTTTTGAATGCTGAATTTTCAGTATCCAGTACTACTCTTTTTAAGACAGTTAAACTGGCAAACGAATATACAAAGGAGGCAATACCAAACGTATCTTATAATGTATAAATTGATCAATGATATGGTGCCAGTGTATTTAAAAGAAATAGTTGTTTTTCGTAATGTTAATTTCCGCACTCGATATTCACTCTCTTGCCCACTTAAAATCAATACACCCCGTAAGGAATATTATAAGAGATCTCTGCATTATCAAGGGTCAAACCTTTGGAACGACTTACCTCGCAGTATGCAAGTTTTGTCATCTTTTCCTACATTTAAAAAGCAGAGTAGAATTTATCTCTAAAGTTTTAATCCGATTGTGATTTTTTTTTTATCAGGATAAACAGAGTGCAATACATGTTTATTTCTGTGACACCGGGAAGTGACATATCATTTGTTTTGTTGTTGTTGTTGTTGTTGTTATACTTTTTTTTAAACTCGTGTTTTATATTCTCTCATTTTCTTTCTTATTCATACTGTATTTTTATCATACTATAATTTTGTTACATATCCCTCCATTTTTTTCAATCTGCTATGTTTACGTTAGTTTTGATTGTAACGTTGTGCATTTGAATATATGTTTTTGTATATTTTTATTGGGCAGGGCCCCTTGGTAGAGCAATTTTTTTTTTTTTTTTTTTTTTTTACTGAAACGGCTACCCTGTTGAAATAAAACGGAAATAAAAATAAAATCTCTGAAACTGCATGAACTGGAAATATGAAAATAAGACGCCGGGAAATGTACAAATTGAAATTTGATGGAAAATGTACAAACGCAACTGGCACAAGGCGCAAATAATTTACTTCAACGGTATTCAAAACTGCGCATGAACTTTTACCATATCAAACAACAACAACAAAAATTAGTTTTCACCTTACTTGGTAGATAGCATCATTAGAGTAATGTAATATATCTTTTTAGGTGAGCACCCCCCCCCCCCCTTGGCCCCTAATCTATGGGTTAAATAATCAATTTCTCCTTGAGGAAAAAATATAGATATATGGTAGGATAGTGATATGAAGACATATGAAGACGCCGAGCGCAAGCGTATGTCAAGGCGTCACGTCTGCACGTTGACCCGCTGCTAAAAAAACATTTCGATTTCGGTCGTCACGTCTCCTGGCGTGTGCAGGAGGCAACCTGTAACTTGGGTGCATATATGCGGAATTTGTGACTGTTTTTTTTTTTTTATTGTAATATCTATTTTGTCTTTGACTAGATGCTGAATAAGTATCCTGGGAAGAATTATGTGGATTTTAAAACATGATGCATGGTTAGACTACAAGGTAAATGCACTGTACCAGGCCAAGCACCGAGATGTGATTGCCTACAGCATTACGTGTAAATGCGTGTGTGGGACTACGGTATGCAGTTGCAAATTGCAGAACAGTGAAAGCGGGCAAATAAAGTAGGTACTAGAGGTTGTAGTTTGTATGTCAGCGCTGCCACCGTGACGTATCAACATCATAAGCTTTCATGTAATCAGAATATCAATATTCTCTCGAAAGAAATAGGAAAACAGGTGAACTGAGCACGGATTTCCCTAGAGTTATCGTGCTCTTTCGCACGATTTTTGTCTATCACGGGAGGAGTGTGACGTCATATATAAGGCGTCGTTGAGAGCGGCGCAAGTGAATAAGGTGGACGGTGATAACCGGGGTGAACCCACCGAACTAAAACAAAACATAGTGGAATGCGTGTTCACCCAGGAAATACTCAGCCACCAAAACTTGCTACCACCGCCATTTTGCTAGGGCAATTTTTCCTTTTATGGAGTGCGGGCTGTGTCTCCGAAGCGCAAGACCATTGTCATGTACAAACGTGCATTATTACGTCATAATCACTAGCCACTGGACGGCGTACTCTTGCTTGCGCGCGTACCAGTGGCCCAGTCTGACCGCGCCTAAGCGTGCACTCCATATAAGGAAAAATTGCCCTAGCAAGATGGCGACGCAACACGGTAATTTGGCTGCACGGTCTCGTGTATGTTGGGAATAGGGACACGCATTCCACTATGTTTTAGTTCGGTGGGTGAACCACTGATCTACCCTCTAACATAACAAGAGGGGAGATCAGTGGGGTGAACGCACTCGAAAATTTGGTGATGAGCGAGGGTAGACACTCACGCATGCGGAGTACGTAAAAATTACGTCAACCCACGGTGACGCCTGGCTCAACGTGCAAATCGAAAAGTGCCTAATGAAAGCAGTTTCACTTTGCTCAGGTCGGCCGATGTGCTGTGTGTGGGGTGGGGGGGGGGGGGGGGCGATGAGGCAAATTTTTTACAATTTCAGCTCCTTCTTGAAATCCCTAAGACAGATGTTTACCAATCGTGGCAGGTAGCATCTCTGTATATAGAGTACACGTAGTAGAACATTATTTGGTCGAACAGACACCATTGAATATTCTGAAAACGTGAAATTTCAGCCTCAATTCACCTTAAGTCCCGGACCCGGAACTGGGCCCCGAAGAGGGCACCTGGGATTAGTTTGCAGGCACAAACCCTTGTTGGTCGTAAATGAGTCTGCGCTAAGATTATTATCGGCTTCAAAGGCTATAGGGCCTATAGGAGTTCCTGCCATGTGGTGCTTGGCTAGTTACGGCGCAAACTCCTTTACGAACAACAAGGGTTTGTGCCTGCAAACTACCCTTTGGATCAGCAATAAACAAACTTTAAACTATACTGCATGTCCCCAAAAAATTATTATCGGATTTCCCAATGGATAACTTTGAATATGATTTGCGACGCGTTCTGACATTTGCAGTAAATAATATGCAAATTTTGACATTTGTGGTCGACGTGCTATGACATTGGTGGTTAATCAGATTTTGACATTTGTGGTTGGTGTGTTATGACATTAGTGGTCATCATGACATTTGTGGTTGACGTGTTTACAAATGACATGAAATAAAAGGGCTAGTTTTTGGAAAATGTATGTTCTATTTTTTCTATTATATCAATTGTTTGATGCCTATGTCATATAAAGGAAATGATAAGAAGACCATTTCAGGATAATTCACGACCATAATTACTTGACATGTTGGTCCTACAGCAAATTACAGCAAAGGAAATCCCCATCTCATCCATTATTATGATATTGTTATCTAAAATTTACAGAAAAAAACATGCCAAATCTTACGGACATGGTTGGCAGTTTACGGTTACGAAAGCAACCAGCAATATCGGACATTTATCAAAATTTTTGCAATAAGATTTTAGGGAAAGTCACCAAATTTGTATGAAATCGGATAAAGGGTGTTGGACTGGCAAGTAAAAATTTGGTGGGCTTTACTATAAGGTTAATAGAAGCAGCACTCAGAGGTTTCCTTTGATTCATTTATTGATAACAAGCTTTCATGGAAGTGTCATATTAATGATATTTGTAATGTATTCGAACGTAATAAAGCTATAATAAATAAATTCAAATATTATATCCCTTCTCTTGCTCTGATGACACTTTATTCAAATTTGGTATTACCGTATTCAAATTATGGAATTCTTGTTTGGGGGAATACATATTCGACATTGTCAGACAATTTTTTTCTTTTGCAAAAGATGGCGCTCAGAATTATTTTTAACCTTCATATTCGAGCAGATACTGATAAGTTGTTCAATGAACAAATAGGAATTGTATTTATTTCAACTTGGTCTTTTTACGTTTAATTACAACTGCAACCACTAACCCAAAATATTTCGCTCTTTATTTCACCGTAAAAGCCACGTACATAACTATCTCACGAGACAATCCATTGAATTTCATCTTATTTTTAATAGTGAGAACTGTACACACTCAAAATGCATTTGTTTATACCAGTGTTGTGTAATGATGCACAAAGTCATCACTACCCCCTCCCATTCCACTATGAACGGATACATCTCTTCACCTCCGGCCAGTCAATGACCCCTACCAATACTCTCCACCTCATCCAGTGAGTCATCGACCTTCATCATCCCTTGAGCACTTCTAGCCCCATCTAATTTACGACCAGGCTAAGCCAAACCTAAACATCCTGCCCTTCCTCCATTGATTACTTAGAATTGTTGTTAAATCCAAATCCAAGAATACTACCTCCTCTATAAAACTAGTCCCACCTTTGTTCCTATAACAACCAAAGTTTTGCCCAATTAAAACCCCTCTTTAACACAAAGACTCCACCCCCATTCACCCATTCATAATGTGTCACAACAGTGTAACCAGTAACCAACAGTGTAATCCTCGTGACTGAATGTATGAAGTTGTATAACATGCAGAGAAAACTTGGATTCTGACGCTCGAAGAGAGAGGATCGCCTCTAAAACGCCTCTCAAATAAAGTGCACATGGAAATTTAACTGAACTGTGTCGCCAGTCCTTTTTCTGCGTGTACCTCTCAAAAATATTAACCGATCCCGAGTAGCGAAACACCGCTACACAACACCATACCCAGATTTTGGAATAGCTTAGATGATAATTTGATAGAATCTGTTAAGTTAATCACATTAAAATATAAACTTAAAAATATTTTTTCCTCATATACAACTTATTCTCCTTAAGAAAAATCCCCCGTGTTTTACTGGTCCTTGAGATTGTGTAGCGTGTCCACCAACGGCGTAAATCCGTACCAAGGAGTATGGGGGGGGGGGGGGGGGAATGATCGGCGATAGTCACCATCACCACGATTACAAGCCCATAACCGGACCGGCGCTGCAGCTTTTTTTTTTTGGGGGGGGGTGCCTGAATAATGCCCAAATAAAATAAATGAAATATCAATATGGATCCCCATTTCTTTGTTTGTAATAATGTAGTATATATTTCCCCATGACTATTGTATTTTTCAATTTTCTTGATATAAAGGAAACCAAAACCCAAAGAGATATGTGGATTGAGTGAAAGCAGCAACATTAGTAGAACACATCAGTGAAAGTTTGAGAAAAATCGGACCATTGATGCAAAAGTTATGAATTTTCAAAGTTTTGGTGTTGGAACCACTGGATGAGGAAACTAATAGAGGCTATGACGTCATGTTTGGACAACAATATAAAGAAAATATAAAGGGAATTCCACAAAAATTCACTATTCTAAAATAATGAAAGAACACTTGACTAATCGCTTTCAGAAAGTAGGGGGAATAATTGCTACCCTTAACATATGTCAGTATTAAGTTGATGGAATGTGTAATTTTCATGAAAAATTAATTTTTGTGGAATTCCGTTTATATTTTGTTTATATTGCTGTCCACACATGACGCCACAATCTCGATTGCGAGCTCGTCCACCAGCCAGGTCCGACGATCTCCAACGCTGACGCGCTGAGTCGTCGCCCTCGACGAGTCACAGTTGAGCGAACACAGATCTCAGGGGATATCGTCTTGCTCATGAATGAGATGGAAAAATCATCAACAAATCCAGCGATAGTGACAATAATGACGCAACGAGACCCTACGCTCTCCCATGTTCACGACTTTGTTATGAATGAGTGGCCGGAAAAACCACCGGATGAAAATGCCAAGCCCTACTTCAGCAGAAAGAGTTGAGTGTGCACAAAGGATGCATATTGTGGGGCAGTCGTGTCGTACTCCCACTCGCGCTCAAATGCTGGAAGAAGTTCACGATGCACACCCGGGCATCGTAAAAATGAAGGCGATTTGTCGAAGCTGTGTGTGGTGGCACGGGATCGACAAGAACCTGGAGAGGAAGGTCCGAGCATGTGTCACTAAGGTCTTGTCAAGTGTTACGACCAAATCACTCTGAGAATGATCGCACAAAAGAAACCAACAAATGATGTTCAGGCGGTTTATTAACAGTGATATTGTGGGTACAGTCTGGTAATCGGATGTCACATCAGTACAATAATGATCAATACCACAATTATAAGTCGGTAATGGAATAACTTACATGCATTACAGCCAATTAAATCGCATAGTCCTTGAAGTGTCCAGATACGATATTCGATGCACATGAATGATCCTTGATGCACCGACGAATGATTCCTCCGACGTTAATCCAAAGGCACAGGTTGCATTAATCCACGGTATAAATCCGGGTAAAGTCCACGATATATGTCCACGGTGAAACGTGTAAAATCCAAACGTTATGACGACCACGTCCAGTTGATGCGCTGAATGATAATTCACTTTATAATGTCCAGCAAGGAATCCAGCCCGTCACAGCTTTGCAGTAATAATGTCCGTTGACACTAAAATATGGAGTCTATCTCCAACGTAGGCAACTTAATTCTCTGCAGGCAAAATGTCTCCCAGGCCTTATCTCCACAAACACAGTTTGTATAGCAGGTCAGCAGGTAATACAAGACTGACTATAACAAGTCGCTTCAAAGCCAGAACTGACATAACTCTCAGAGCAGAGGTGTTGGGTACTCTCCCTACTGCAGAATTTCTCCAGCTTATATACTATCCATTCACCCCTTTCTAGTACAATCTGTAATTTTCTCCAACCTGGGGCCACATACCTGAACATACTAGCAAGTCCAAATTCCAGGAATCCTGGATGACTCACTGCCTAACTATGTGCATAACATCATTGCCAAAATTAACTACCAATCACATTGGGCTACAGGGACAGTGCCTCACTCAGCCAAATATGTAAGAACTTCCTAGAATTTTCTGGAATGGGTTAACTCATTCTGGATTGAGTGAGCTATAATGTATTTCCTGTCACATGCATACATGTCCTGTAGCTACATTATATACCACATAGAAAATTCTCCACTGATCTGGTCAGCCTGTATGTACTACATGTATATCTATATCATATAGAATGTTCTCCATTATTCTGGTCCACCTGTGTAAATACACATTAAAACAACCATGCATACAGCCTTGATACATGTACATAACTACTTGTGTGTAAATTTGTGACACAAGCACATCAGAAAGAAGCACCAAAAGCACCCCTTCATTCACGAGAATAACCTTCCCAGCTGTGGTCGCGAGTACATGTGGATTAAGCGGGTCCCGTGCAAGGAAAAATATTCTTAAAGTGCTCGTCGACGCCTATTGAAAGTGGATTGAAGTGCACGTCATGAACGAATTTATCAGCAATGTCACAATTGACAAGCTTTGCAATGTTTTCGCAACACATGGTCTTCCTCACACGTTGGTGTCGGATAACGGTCCATATTTCGCAAGCGGAAAGTTCGCGCATTTCATGAAATCAAATGGAATCCGCCATGTGAGGAACGCGCCTTACCATCCAGCTACAAACGGTCTCGCCAGGGAGGTGGAAGAATGCGATCTTCTTCCACCTCCCTGGTCTCGCTAAGCATGCTGTGCAAACGGTGAAGTCGGCATTGCGAAAGATGACAGGACCACTCCAGACGAGGATCGCACGGTTCCTCATCACGTATCGCAATTACGGGAGAGGAAATCGGTGGATGCCTGGGCGTGTCACACGACGTCTCGGTCCACTATCCTATGAGATGAACGTAGAGGGTGACGAAAATCAAATCTGGAAGCGACACGCAGACCAGAACCTGAAACGCGAAACGACAGCAACGCGAGAAGAAATCGCATGTGACAGCCAGTCACAAAACCCCGTCGATTTCACAGTCGGGATGCCGACATCAAGCGAAGACAAAATGGAAGCGACGACAATGAAAAAGCGGAAGTTAATCGCGAGGAAGTTAACGATGAAACGCCGATTCGTATCGAGCGCAAGCAGTACCCCAAGCGAATCAGAAAGCAAACCGATTATTAAGGATTCTGAAAATGGACACGACACCGACTATGGACTTTGAATTAGGCACTTTACGGACTCTGTTTTTTGAATACTGGTTATGATTATGATAAATGGATGAAATTATGATGGGGTTAATAACACACAAAAAAAAAAACCAGAGAGTAGAATTAATATTTGGAGGTATTGTCATTTGTGCAGCACACAATGACAATACAAAAAAAAAAAAAGAATGAGAGTTAAAATAAAATTGGATTGGCTTTTGGATGAAAACAAAAAAGAATTGTATAGATCATACAGGGTTTGAAGAATTTAAAGCAATACAAAGCACATTTCAAAACTAAGGGGGAGAGACTTGGAATTGCATTGATTGATTTTCAGCTAGCTGCACATGCGCTTTCCGAATAATATTACACGTATGCACCATGGTGAACCAGTAAGAAGCGTGTTAAGTGTCTCTGTATTTGTCTCCGATTTTTGTTCTGTATGCGTGCATGAACATATCAGGCATGTAGGCCTATAGTATTTGACGTTGTCAAAGGCTGGACCATACCTTATTTCGATATACTTTTTTTTCGCGATCGAGCGCTTGAAAAAAAAAAGTATATATATCCTAAAAGATAGAATACTGTTCAGCTCTGTTAGCTCTCTGAAGGCGGACGTAAGAACGTAATGCAATACTCAGTATGCAAAAATTGATACAAGCACATTTCTGCTTCTTTCATTTGTTCAAATTTCAAGGGGGATAATAATTTATTGTACAGGCCTCCCCCCCCCCCCCTCTCCTCCATTTCCTGGGAGGGGGGAATGCATCCCCCCACCCCTCGAGATTTACATCCATGGTGTCCACATACCTTTTTCATTCCTTTCCTTTTCCTTTTTCTCTCTCCATTCTTCCCTACTCCTCTTTCCTCATTAATCGTTTTCCAGTAACTGCACGTGTGTGTGCATTTTCTTTATTTCTGTTATTTCTGTGTTTTGTGTTGTTATTTTAGTTGTTGTTGTCACTGTTTTTTGTGTCTTTTTACATATCTTTTGCTCACATTTTCCTTGCATGCACGATAAAATAGTGTCTGTTCCATACATTTACTATGTTATATGTTTTATATGTTTGCATTCTGAAATCATAGTAATTATTATTTATAGTATCAACATCATATATTGAAAGCAAATGTACGATAGTATTTAGATGAATTTAATGTATACATATTTTTATTGGTATAACAATTGGTGCCGTCGTTGTTGTGTTTCCAGTGTTCCACGTCTTACAAACTTGGTTATTCAGTGGAACACTGTTTTCCGTCGTTATGATTACTAACTTGTTTGTGTTATCATGACAAAGTGTGCATTGTTTCTTTTTTAACGACATCATGCGTGCATATACTTTATACTGTACTCGAAAAAAAATTCCGTATCAGATGAATGAAAGACAAACGACAACTTGTACCACTTTGAATCATGCTTCCTTTTTCTAGTTTCTTTTTTTTATGATGATGGAAATAAACAAGTTATTGAATTCAGTTGAATTGGATTCATCTCTTCACAGGTATGGACATTTACTGGTGCACTGTATCCCCTCGTTTCATATCATTAAATATCCTCGAGTTCGGCAAAGGAAAAATATGGAACAAATCTCTAGGCTACCCGGTAGCACCTGGTCTCGGTGCCACATGGTGTGAGGTTCGCTACTTGACCGACTACTCTTTCATGTTATTGTCCAACAGTGTTAGAAAGTTCCTACGCCTAAGAAACCGAAAGGCCTTACAAATAGATGTAATTGAAATGGTCCATATGGGTAGTGTCAATATACAGGATTATCTTTCGGATGGGGTAATATGGTTTGATATTGTAAACATACTTTATTGATATATCTCTATAATCACGTTAACAATGGTATAGGAAGTTAATTATGATTAAATGATAACTACAACATGAAAGGTACTAGCCCACATTTGCAAACCCACGAAAATCAAAACTGCATAAAACAGGTCCAATATGACTTAAAGTACAAGTTATAACAGTAACATACCTCACCTGTTGCTCTTTGTCTATACCATTCGATAAAAGAGAGAAAATCATCGTTTTAAAATCAATTTTTAAAGTGGATCATCGTCACAATAGACGAGATTTGTATGGGAGATTTGACTGCCTCAGTGCCAAAGTGAAAAAAGATCTTGTTGTTTTTATTTACAAAGTTTTAAATAACCTCTTGCCTGATTTTCTGACTTATCAAGTGAACGTAAAAGTATCTAATTACAATCTGAGGAACTCGGCGTTTAAAGTATTGTTACCAAAACCAAAGACCAATTTCTGCAAAAGTAGTACTGTTTACATAGCAGCTCAATTATTCAATCAATTACCGGAAGCCACGAGAACATGTACAAGGTTAGCACAATTTCTGAAGGATATCGATTCTGTTTTCTTCCTTGATTTATGAGTTTTTCTATTTCTGAGTAATATTTTTTTTTAATCACTTCCTTTCCGAGATTTTTTTTTTTTTTGTTATTCTTACTGCATTCTACTGTCTGACTGTTTTGTTAAAAATGCTGTGTATATATGTATTTTTTTTTCATCTTTTTGTTTGGTTATACCGATTATTGTCTATGTATTATTCTATACGTTGATTGTACCACATTATGCTTTTTTGTACAGTGTATATCATACGGACTTGCTGAAAAACAGCCTAACGGCTGAGTGCAAGTATTTTTTTACCCGTGTTTAAATAAAAAAAAACAAAAAAAAATTTCAAACCGGGTCAACCCGACCCAAAATCGAATTACGAGCGCGGGCTATAGCTACGTACATGTAACTTACACATGTATCGCATGCATGTAGTACGTACGTGGACCGGAGCTAGCGAGCGTTAAACGCATGCATACGGTGCATTTTCATTTATTTTTCTGAAAGTAATGGACTAATTAGAACGAAATTTTGCACAGGTGTTACTGCAATCATACCCAAACTCCATGCTTACTATGAGACCAATTGCTGCAGGTTTACAAATGTGGGCTAATACCTTTAAAGGGCAGGAATACCAAAATAACTTTATGTAAAGAGGCAGAAAACAGCGTTGTTTAAACAGGTTCCATGACATTTGCTCCTGCAAGTTTGCTTCCATTAAAAATCTGCCCGCTAAGCCAACATAAATTCTACCCACGAGCATAACCCAAACCCTATTTTTAATCCTGACATCAAACTAAACCTAATACTCTATCGCTACCCTAACCTTAACCTTAAAGGGAACGTAAACCCGAAGAGCAATGTGGATTGAGTGAAAGCAGCAACATTGGTAGAACACATCAGTGAAAGTTTGAGGAAAATCGGGCAATCGATGCAAAAATTATGAATTTTTAAAGTTTTGGTGTTGGAACCGCTGGATGAGGAGACTACTAGAGGTTATGACGTATGAGTGGACAACAATATAAAGAAAATATAAAGGAAATTCAACAAAAAAAATCACTTTTCTAGCCTTATGAAAGGGCACTTGACTAACCGCTTTCAGAAAGCAGGGGGAATAATTGCTACCCTTTACATTATGTCAGTATCAAGTTGATGGAATTTGTAATTTTCATGAAAACTGAGTTTTTTGGAATTTTCTTTATATTTTCTTTATATTGTTGTCCACTCATGCGTCATAACCTCTAGTAGTCTCCTCATCCAGCGGTTCCAATACAAAAACTTTGAAAATTCATAACTTTTGCATCGATTGTCCGATTTTCTTCAAACTTTCACTTATGTGTTCTACTAATGTTGCCGCTTTCACTCAATCCACATTGCTCTTTGGGTTTGCGTTCCCTTTAAGTCCTTGAACAAATAGGACTGGAGCAATGGTCGCAGCAGCAAATGTCATGTCACCGTTTAAAGGGGAAATCCAGTATATAAGATAGTCTGATAAGAAAGAGTAAATATTACGAGTCAACGGTAAATTTTTTGATCGAAATCGGGTGAAAAATAAGGAAGTTTTGACATTTCAAATTTTGGCTAATTTTTAAGGAATCAGTTCTTCAACAATCAATTTGAATATGCAGATGGCAAAGTAAGCATGTGACTCCCTCACATCTTTCCATATAGTTTGTACATGAAAAGGGGTAGAGATGGACATTTACCGCCAAAGGAGAGACAAGGTCCAATTGAAAACCTGCCAAAAAGATTTCAGATTTATCGAATATCTGCTTGAACTGTCGTTAAGGCGGGGTTCCCGCTATCGTACGATCTATTACGAACGCCACGATTGGACATTCGTAACTGATCGTGGAAGTTTCGTTGAACTCATCTGAAATTTCACGTTTGGATACGAGGTTGTGCGAGTCAATACGTGTTGCTTCGCTTGGATGCGGTGTGGTCACGATTGGTCTTTTTCAAGCAATACGATCTGTCACGATCTGGTCGCCAGTTCAAGTACGATCCGATAGGATTGTCCCAAATGAGTCCATGATTGGACCTGATCTACCACTATCATTACGATCGGGATCCCCGACTTGGTGCGTGCAGCTACGTTCTAATACGTGCCAATACGAATACGGCGAACTAATGCGGGTTGTTGAGATAATATACGATATCTTTCACGATCGGGATCAAAACCGATATCCATTTAAGGTGCGATTGGACCCTAATGGGAATATTATAGTCCGGCTGACGATGGATTTCATTGTTTCCTCAACTTGTGCAGAGTGATTAGGCCTACTTTTATGTTTTTATGTGTGTGAGGGTGAAGTCGGACTCTAAGACTCAGTGAGAGAATGAAGGAGGCATGACTGCTTTGCTCTGGAGTCAAAACGCAAGTGTGCTTTATTCATTGTTCTCCGGTATTAATCCAACACATTTACATTTGATATATCACTGTACATTATATTTACAAAACATGACCCGGTGACTTTTCGGTGTTGTTTACAATATATTGCTGATATGGTGTGATGAGGTGATGATGAATGACGGGGAGAGCGGAAAGGAAGTAGGAACAGAAAGTAGCTGTCGGTGTATCAAAGATCATGATGAGAGAAAGAAACCAGAGAACGATAAGAACTTGACAGTGGAAGGGTGGTGGAGAGATGGCTGACTATGGAATGAATGAAACATGCTGTTTACTGCTACACCATAGATAGTCACAATATGTCTCGTGAAGACACAATATCCCTTCCCTTCTTGGAAAAGAAACACATCACTAATGTTGTCTGTGAGTGAAAGGATAGCCAAGAGTTAAGGAAGAGCAATAGACATAGGAATATACGGAATACAGTTACGAGTGATTTTCAAGCAAAATAGGCCTACGGTCATGATAAACTGGAACAAATTATGTTTTGCATGTCAAACTTCAGTTAATATGAATCCATGCACTGTTGTTTTATGTACTTGCGTGTAACGATATTTAACATATCAACTCGTGAAGGTAGAAATTAATACATCAAAATGTACTTTATGAGCTCTGTATGTGATGTGTACTCTGCAAACTTGAATTTTGGTTTACCAACAAAGTTGTATCGCAAACATGAATATACATCGTATTTTAACCATAGAAACAGGAGTTAGGTTATAGAGAGTAAAAGGAAGATAGAATTAAGGCAAATCTGATGTCTGTTATTCACCATGAATACAAATATTTTTTTAATACTTTTGTAAATACTTCCGATAATACGACAATACACGAATGAAATGTCATACGAGCAATGTAATGTGAATTTTATTACAAGTATATAAACAGGGTTCATAATGAGTTGTCTTAACTTAGTCTGCGAATACACATCTTATAAACATGCATAAACATGGTAAAGGGTTACATTTCGATCACACATCAAGATTGAACAGTCAGACTTCTTTTGGAATCCTCTTCTTCTTCTTTTTTTTTTTTTGAGTTCTCTGTTGAAAAGAGACGGTCATTCATATATTTACAGTTATTTAGTTATTTACAGTTCGTGTGGCACTGATAGTATTCCGCTGAGTGTTCCTTTATTTTTTTTTTCAGTCTACTTAACAGTTAACGAGTCAGGAATTCACTATAGTTCACATGAGTGTTCACATGATAACACCTGACCTGAAATATGTAAGTCTGTCTGGTGGTCGCGATTGTCTGTGCGATCGTCGAAGCTCTACTCCGTTCTGCTGCGGAGCGGTATGACGATCACGCTGCGTGTCATCGTGAAGGTCGAAGTCGGTGTGGTCGTCGCGTTCTCGCGAATCTGGCTTTTGTGGAGCGGGGATTTGGCGTATTTGCGACATGTCGTCGGTCGCATTACGAACCGGCGAATGTTCGAATTTGGGTCAATTTTTCAAAATTCACTTTTTTCCATTTTTTGAATGTCCATACCAAACTCTATCTATCCTCAAAATATCAAATCGCAAAATTCACGAAAACATGTGTTTTTGGTAGTGACGAATTTTCAAAATGTCCAAATGCTGCAATTTGTGACATTACGAACCGGCAAATGTTCGTATTCGCCGGTTCGTAAAATCCCTGTTCAGACGGAACACACGTGAGGTATGTGGGGCGAATCGAGGAGCTTGCGAGGCCGCGAGCGAGGGCTCGTCATCACCATCAGTCCCATGCAATCGGAATTGTGCTGGTATGTAACTACTAGGTGCATTTTGTTGCTCATATTTGTTATTTAATCTTCTGTTTAAAAACAAAAGTAATGATAATCGGGGCAGGTTAATGTGTAATCATAAAATATTACATCAGAGAAGTAGAATTGCTCGACATTATCATGTAAAAGTAGCTTTCCTGTGTATTTCATTTCCTTGTAGATCCTACACAGTCGTACCTTAGCCACCATTTTGTCGAAGGGGGTCCTTGATTATTCTTGGTCAGAGATAAAGCAATCCTCCCATACAACCCGGATGCATTTTTTTTTTCTAAACTAAAGCATAGTATCTATAAACTGAAAAAAAATATCGTGTAGCAATTGCATATACCCAGGTAGAACTGAAAATAATCCCAAAGTGATAGGTACCCTAAATGATTATCATTGTTTTCAAAGATTCATGTTGTTGCATTTAAAAAAAAAAAAAAATTGTATTTAGGCCCTAAGTAAGAATGAAATTGCATGATGAGACTGTTTAGCGTCAGTGTTAAGTCAGTTATAGTTACATATAGCTTCCTTAAGCATGCAAGAATGGCTACTCTGGCCTTTACTGTCTAACTAAAATCCTGCATAAACAATAAATTTATAGGCTAGATCGATGTTGTATTCACCGGTACGTTACCGAAGGTACTTATTTTGATTACCGGGACAGATATCAATGAACTTTCAGAAAAATTAAACGAAATTGATTACCGGTACCGGTACGGTACTCACAGTTTTTTTTTTAATACCATACTCGTGTACAAATAAGCCTATATCCAGGGATTTTTATTTTATATAAGTTAACGCGGTATCCTATTTGTGCCCTGATAACACTGACATGATTTTCCTTATTTATATCTTGGGGATAATTCTAGGAGCAGCAGGCCACTACAAGCAGGAGCCGAGTCCCCACAAACAAAGGCAGCACCACTATCATTACAACTGTAGCAGCTAGCATCCCAGGAACATCAGCAGCACCTCTCGGCGCAGGAGCAGCATTAGCAGAGCCTGTAAAGTGCAACTGTAGCAGCTGAACTTCTCCATATAATTGTAGTCGCGAAGCCTCTATGTACTACAGTAGGCCTACCGACAGTACTATTGCAACAGAGCGTCTACGTATGCTACCGTAAAACTCTACATTTGTAGCAGCATGATCCTAACTTACAACTGTAGCAGCTGAGCCTTTCAGACTGTAGCAGCAGAGCCTCTACATACAACCGCAGAGAGTAGTGGTGATGAGGATGTTTTTCCTTCTGCCTATAATGGTAAGTTTGATTCGTAACAAGTGATTATGGTACCGGTACTTGTGGACCATAAAGTGTACCAGGAACCAGGTATTCACAAACATTTCTCAATTTACGGTGAATGGGATACACTGTACCTGGTAGGTCATTTATTACTTTCAGTGGAATAGGTGATTGAACAATACGATGTCATTTGACAGAAATCACTGTTTTGATATCTGGAATGTAATGTAGTCATACCTTTTCTGTAACGTCGATCTTATCTAACTCTACTGTCAAGTATCTTATGCAGATATTAACCTGGTGAGGACAGGCTCATGTTGATATTACAAGCTCTTCCCTAGGCACCTGCTCGAGCATACTTGGGGCAAGTTTCTAACGGCCTTACTGTAATTATTTCATATGTATATCAATGTTGACTGCTACTCAATGTATTAAAAGAGAAAAAAGCAAGCACTAACACTTCTGTGTATAAGATTGTTAGGTTTTTATGTGAAAGACATCACATTTCTAATCAAAGAATGTGTAGCATGCAGTTATCATTATTTACCTTTGCCAACCCCAAGGTGTAAAAGCTCGACCAATAGCACCTGAATTACTATGCCCAGAATTCAGAGATCAGCAGACTTTGATGACAATTTATTTTGCATTTCAAATAGGTATGCTGGCTATAGCTATTTTCATTTTATCTCACAAAATGTCGTATAGGTGATTGCCTGTAAAGAATTTCCTTATGTTACTTTGTTTTTTCTTCAGAAATTGTGCTTTAGCTCTAAGAAATACTCTTCTTCACATTTTTCAAACCTGCAGGTACTTGTAATGTTTTATCACATAGTGTATGACACAACTGTCAAATTTCTCACTGAAATTGTCCATACAATTTTTTGTGTTTTTGAACCACCGTAGGCATAGATGTTCTTGTCAAGTGGAAGAGGGATGGTTCTATGAATCCTGTCAGCTCAAGTGACCTCTATCATGCTCAACGGACCAAACCGAAACAAGGTTCCTGCGTACATATGAGAAGTGAAAATGGCTGGTGGAAAGGGAGGGTGCTTCAAGTCTTCAACATGCCCATGGATGGACGTAGGATGTCAGATGACGAGGGCATTCCTCTTTCTGCCTGAGGTAATTTGAATAGTTACTGATTTGTTCTACATCAATAAGTTTATCAAGATATATTATGTCTTTTTTCATTTTAAAATGATGTAGAGGTTTTTATGCATAGTATCATGTAGGTACAATGTACTTTCATTGCATTACCATTTCAATATAAATGTTCAATTCTGTGTAATGAATAAAACAAATGTCATAATTGCAGTTTGTAATGACTGTAGGATGCTGAAAACTGTTAGCTTTCCACTTCCTTTCTTTAAAAGTCTGATATTGATTATTACTAACAATTTATTATGTCAACGTCTCTTCTCAGTCCCAAAACAAAATCAATTACTGATAATTTGCTTTATGTGCATGTAATACACTGTAGATTCTAGTGTCCATGAAAGATGTTTGCAAGTATATCTAGTATAAATCTTGTTGATTCTACCCTCAGGATGGTCACATAATTTGTTTCATTGATGCATTGTTTACAACTTCCCCAGCAGTATCGTTACTTGCGACAGCAGTAGCAGAGCCTCAACGTCGATTTGTAACAGCTGAATCCCCAGAAACATCAGCAGCACCGCTTGAAGCAGCAGCAGCAGCAGCAGTGGAGCCTGTACATACAGCCCTAGCAGCTGAGCCTCTAAGTATGACAGCAGTGATAGAGCCTCTACTTACAACTGTAGCAACTGAGCCTCTACTTTCCACTGTAGCAGCAGAGCCTCTACTTGCAACTTTAGCATCTGCACTTCCAGGAACATTAGCAACACTGCTAGAAGCAGCAGCAGCAACAGAAGCAGAGCCGCTACAAACAACTGTGGTGTCCGCATTCTAAGAAACAACGCAGCAATGTTACCTTTGAAACTGAAGGTAATTCAACTGGAGTTGAGAAGTTCAGGGCATTGTATAACTGTTGTTTGTATTTCTTGCATTATCTGTCTGTGTGGTGCAAATTCCTAAAAAAGCAATTATGAGCCAAAACTTCATTTTCCAATAACAAATGTAAAATAATTTAAACATGTGATAAATACTTTGATTATCTTTTTTTTTTTCTTTTATCCTTCACTCTTGTAAGAAAAAGTTTGTGGCAGGCAACCTGTAAAATTTAAAGAAAATAGTTTGTCTTCTGCAAACAATAGTTAAAAAAAAAAGTTAATGAAGTAACAATTATTCAACCAGACTTGGCAGTTTCATCAAATTATGTATTTGTTTTCCTTGCATTAGGTGTACCTGATTTCAATTTGAAAGCAGACTAAGTCCTCCACTCTTATTTCAGATTACAAAGAATACTGAACCTTGCTTGATGATGGAAAACTGTTAAATCTCGAGAAAGCAATGTCCCTGTCAGACATTGAAGAACCGATTTTGATGGTAACCGGACACAGGAAAGCGATAGAAAACTGTTTGTGAAGTGTAATGGAAGTACAGCATATTCATATGCTGTATGTATTCTATACTGCCCTCTATCTAGTCTTGTTGGTATACATCTGGTTGTATTTACATTATTATATGTAGTGCACTAACTGTTGACCAACTTTCCTAAAATAAAGACCATTTAGGCAAACTATTGTACATGTTTCTTGTAAGGAAAGGAAAGGGAATTATTGGTGAATTTCTTGCTCATAATGCCTTGTACAAATATAGACTTGATGCATGATCAAGTTTGTAATACTTTCTGGTAATTATTTTATCTTCAGTGTTACATATTTGCTACATGCTTTCAATAATTTCAACACAGTTTCACACAAATCGACCAATTTTTATCACTTCGGGAGGACCTTATTCAAATATAAAAGAAACAATAGAAATAAAGTGTAGTGTTCCAGTATGTATTCCATTTATTGTCTCTTCATTGCAAATTTGGAAACTACTGCCATTGAGGCTTTTGAGGGAGTGGAAGATAGATGTCAGTGCAAAGCCAGAAGATTTTCATGTGGAAGAATATGTAGGTACTGACATCAGTTCTATTCCTGATAGATCTTCAGTTGTCATGAAAAAATTCATGGAATCTAAAACAGAATTGTCAAAAAAAAAAGCTGAACAGTGGGGAAGCCTACAAAAAGTCAGAAATATTTGTAGATGGTAGAATACATTTTAACCATCAAAGATGTGATTTAACACGTCACCATAAATCTTTTGGCTATGATTGCCTCAGTGAAAATGGCAGAATGTCTATCAGACAATATTATCATGCCTTGAAAATTCTGGTCCTAGAAAGAGAATGGCTAGCCAGACATGTTATTAACATGTTGTCCCCCATCCTAAGGACAGCAAAAAGAGACAAATGACGTACACTACTCTCCTCCCAGCAGTCCAGTAGTTGGCAGACTGTTAAAGTTTGTAGACTCGTGTTTATAAACACATTGGGTATCACTTTCATTAATTCAACCCTGGGCAAAATTACCTTGTGAAGTGTGAGGAGAATGGTACACTTGATCATGTTATTGCACTATTTGTGACTAACACGCGTACTACAGTAATACATTAAAGTCAAGGAAATGCAGAACTTCTCACCAATTTACAGGTCAGATTACCTCGTGAAGTGTTGGGAGAATTTTGTATTTTGTACATGTTATTGCACCACTTTTATAGTGGTCAGAACACAATTCTGAAATGCAACAAATGCCTAACTTCTCATTCCAAGTGAGATTACATAGTGAAGTATCATGGAGAATGTAACATTTATTTTGTATCAATTGTAATATAATGTATTGTAATAATACTGTGCAATGTAATTCTTGTGAGCTGTCGAAAATGCAAAAAAATAAAAATAAAAAATCACTCTCTGAATTTACAGGTTATATCTGGAAGTTTGAGGAGTATGCTTTTTGTAGTTACTGTATGTAATTATGAACACACATGTGGAATGGTGCATTTTGAATAAATTAAAATGCAGAATTCTTCACATACTTGGGGACTGGTGAATAGAAAACAAAAAAAAAGAACAAAAGAATAGAAAAAAGAGGAGTGAGAGAGACACAGATACCTAGAATTGGGAGAACAAGGTGATTATGACTGCTTTGTAAGAGGGTATGTGTGTGTGTGTGTTTGTTCGAGTGTGTGTACTGGTATGTGCATGTATAGTGTGTGTTTGTGTATGTTTGTGTTTGCATGGGTGTAATTATATTCTCTCAATAATGAATTTACACTTTTTTATAGACAGTGACTACCAGGCGCACTTTTAGTACTCATCCAGTAATCAATAAAAACCCATTGTACAGTTTGATAACATTACTGGCATCAACATGTGTCGGAAAGTAGGTTGTGTGTGTGGGTTCGAGTGTGTTTACTGGTATATGTACGTGTATGTGTGTTTGTGTATGTTTGTGTTTGTATTGGTGTAATTATATTCTCTCAATACTGATATTGACTTAACACTTGTAATATTTATAGATAGTGACAGGGCTGCCAACATTTGAAACTAGTTGAGAGTGAGACTCCCATAGGTCAATGCTATGATTAAGGAGGCAAAATGAGTGAGATCAATAGAAATGCATGCAAATGAAATAAAGTTTTAGAGTGAGAAAGGACCAAAATGAGTGAGAGTTGGCAGCCCTGCAGTGGCTACCAGGCACACTTTATTGGACGGTACTCGTCCAATTAATCAAAAACCCATTGCACAGTTTGATAACATTACTCGCATCAACAATTGATGTGTAAAAGTACAGGTAGGTTGTATAGTTTGAGAAAATAACTGTGGTGTTTGTTACACTTTCCTGATATCCATGATTATGATACAACTAACATGAATGAACATGAATGAACATGAATGAACATGAATGCATTACAATCCCACTACCTAGAGCGGCGAATGTATACATTACACTGTGCGCGTACCACCTAAGCGTGTGGAATGTGTGATGATACGCGCCATTTTATGTTACATTTGCCGGTTCGTAATGCGCACTCGCTACGTCCACACGTATTGAGCATGGGCTTTACGAACCGGCAAATGTTAACATTTGCCGGTTCGTAATGCCCTCTCTTTAGTACACGATATACGTAAAACGCTGAAATGGGGGGTTTTACGAACCGGCAAACGCACTTTGCATCACTACCACAGAGCCCCAGGTGCTGCTACAAAATAATATTTAGTATCAAACAAAGCAGAAAATTCCGCTTTCATCACTCTCTTAATATTATCATCAATGTGCGGTTATAAGACACGTTTTTATACGTTTAAAGAAGTCCCGATTCTTTAAACGCGATTATCTCGTAATCGTGTTTTCGCGCAAATTCGAACATTCGCCGGTTCGTAATGCGACCGACGATGTATCTCATCGCTGTCTCGTTTCCCCTGCGAAGTTTTACGCTTCCACCTTTTCTCGCGATAACTACCCACGGTTTGGGGTCGAATCGCGAGGAGAATTTGTCTCGCTTTCTCTGCGTGATGATAACATGATCCCCCGGGTTGACATTCCGTGGTCGCGAGCGTTTCTTGTTGTCGTGATACGCCTTCATGTTCGCTTTGTATCGCTGATCGTGTCGTCTCGCACTGGCGTACGCTCTGCGAGTTGGCGTTGGCGTTGACGGCAACTTCGTGCGAAGCTCTCGATTGTATAGGAGCTTTGCCGGTGTCGCCAGTGTTGCAGGATGAGGCGTTGAGCGATAGATGAGCAGAAAAGCTACCATAGCTCGATGCCAATCACGGTTGCTATTTCTCGCTGTTCTGATCGCTTTCATGAGAGTAGCGTTAAATCTCTCAACTTCCGCGTTTGCTTGTGGATGGTAGGTTGTGACGCGGCGGTGTTCGACAGCGATCGCTTTCATGTATTCCGCGAACCCCTGCGAAATAAACTGCGGTCCGTTGTCCGTCACGATTTCGTCTGGAAATCCATGCTGCGCGAAGATTTTATCTAGCCGCGACGTGATCACTTGCGATGTCGTTGATCTGAGGATTTCAACTTCTGGCCACCGCGTAGCTGCATCTACGACGACTAGAAGCGTTTCTCAAGTCGGTAGAGGTCCACACAAGTCGATGTGGAGTCTGCTCCACGGAGCGCGAGGCATGGGCGACGGCTGGAGAGGCACAGAGGGAGGAGCTGGCATCTCAGCTTGGCAGGCTGAGCAGTTTCGAACTAGTGTCTCTGCATCGACATCGATTCTCGGCCACCAAACTTTTGTGCGTAGGGCCTGCTTCAGTCTCACAATGCCCTGATATGGCTCGTGTGCGATGTCGAGCGTTTGCTTTCGCAGCACAGTAGGGATGACGATGCGAGTTCCGCGAAGAAGAAGACCATTCTTCGTCGATAGCTCGTCGCGAACTCGTTGATACGCGGATAATCGCGGGTTGTCGGGCCACTTGCCTGTATTCACCGCATCGATCACCTGTTGGGTTTCGGAGTCGGCAAGGGAGGCTGTGGTAATTTGTTGTCGCGAAAGTGCTCGTGGTATTGCGTGCGTCAGAATTGCGTCAATGTACTCTTCTGCGATATTTCGATCGCGATGAGGTTGATCAATCGGTAGACGTGACAAAACATCAGCTGGATTTGTCTTCCCTGGCATATGCCTAATCGTGAAGTGATATTGCTGTAGGCGTAGGGCCCATCGTTCAATGCGTGCGTGTGGTCGACCATGCGGTCCGTAGATGTATAGGAGCGGCTTGTGGTCGGTGTGGAGAACAAACTCAGTTCCGTACAAGTAGAGATGGAATCTCTCACAACCCCACACGACAGCTAACGCTTCTCGTTCGATTTGCGAATACCGACGTTCCACATCAGAGAGCGTGCGACTAGCATACGCGACTGGGCGTGTTTTCCCGTTGATCGTCTGCGTAAGAACAGCACCGAGACCAACGGGGCTGGCATCGACTCGTAGCTCGGTCGGTGCTCCCGTGACGAAATGTGCCATGACTTCCTCGCTCGTCAGGGCATGTCGAAGTCGGTCGAATGATTGCTGCTGCTCAGGACCCCAAATCCATGGCTGGTGCGCGCGAGTGAGTCGGCGAAGGGGCTCGGCAATGGTGGCAAGATTTGGGATCAGTCGCGCACAATAATTCACTAATCCCAAGAACGAGCGAACTTCTGAGGAGTTTGTCGGCTGTCGAGCTTCTTTGATGGCCGCTATTCGAGCGTCATCGGCTGCGATGCCGTCTCTCGAAATCACGAAGCCGAAGAATTTGATTTTCGGCACCCGGAAGATGCACTTCTCCGGATTCACGGTGAGGTGACGGTCGCTGAGTCGTCTCAGCACGGCGTGGAGGCGGGCATCGTGCTCGGCGATGTCCCTCCCGAACACCACGATGTCGTCCGAGATGTTCTTTACGCCTTCCAGTCCTTGCAATGCGGTCTGTATGGCATACTGATATGCCTCGCTTGCTGATGACAATCCGAAAATCAGTCTCTTATAACGCATCACACCACGATGTGTTACGAATGTCGTTATATCTCGTGAGGTCTCTTCGAGTTCAATTTGGTGGTATCCCCACTTTCAGTCTGACTTTAGATCCAGCTTAGAGAATACCGCGGCACCGTTGAGTGCGGTAAGGGTCTCATCTAGGGTGGGGATCGGGTGGCGCTCTCTTTTCACCGCTAGATTGGCTTTTCGCATATCTACACAGACTCGTATGTCCCCATTTGGCTTTGGAACTACCACAAGCGGGCTTGCCGACGATGTCGGGCCTGACACAGGCTCGATGATGTCCATGTCGATTAGCTCTTGACGTTTTTTGTCCACCTTTTCACGGAGGTGAAACGGTATCCGACGGGCTGGCTGAGCAATAGGGGCTATGTCCGGATCAACATGTACACGTACCTTGTATTCGGTGAGCTTGCCGAAACCGGCAAAAACTTCTGGATATTGACACTGGAGGTCATCGACGTGGTGGCTGGCAAGATGAGCGTCAATGTGTACGGCGCTGGCGTTGTGATTTGTCTCTTGTACACTCTCGTCTGCGACTCGAATTAGCTGTAGCCCTGCGGCTGTGTCTCGCCCAAGAAGACATCCACTGCTTCCGTGCACGACAACGAATCGTGCTGTCGTGGAAAGCTGAGTCGAGCACGAAGTCCTAGCGCTGAATTCCCCAATCACTGGCAATGGGGTTGTAGCACCGTACGGAAACAGGCGAATATGAGTGGGAGTCAATCGCAGATCAGTCGTTGATGCGCGGCTTCTCATCCACTCATATGTGCGGGCGTCTATTATATTTACCGACGCTCCGGTGTCGACCAGCATGTCGATTTCGATGTCCGCTATTTTGACGCGGGTCTTGTTTCGCGACTGCCCAATGGTGAAGAGACGGTGGGTGTCCGTGGCAGGCGTTTCACCAGTCTCACTGCCGTTGTCGTGATGGCTGGCGATCTCGTCGTCGAATGGCTGGAAATTACTGAGTTCTTCCCTTATGGAAAGAACACAGTTTTACCACACCATGTAATACAGTGTGATTTTGTAATATGTGATTTTGGGACGTGTGGTAACACTGTGTATTTACCACAGTGTGAAACACAGCGTTAGCACACTGTGCAACACATGGTCCAAAACACATATTAAAGGGAAGATAAACCCCAAGAGCAATGTGGATTGAGTGAAAGCAGCAACATTAGTAGAACACATCAGTGAAAGTTTGAAGAAAATCGGACAATCGATGCAAAAGTTATGAATTTTTAAAGTTTTGGTGTTGGAACCGCTGGATGAGGAGACTACTAGAGGTTATGACGTATGAGTGGACAACAGTACCAAGAAAATATAAAGAAAATTCTACAAAAATCCATTTTCATGAAAATTACAAATTCCATCAACTTGATATTGACATATGTTAAGGGTAGCAATTATTCCCCCTGCTTTCTGAAAGAGGTTGGTCCATTGCTCTTTCATGATTCTAGAAAAGTGAATTTTTGTTGAATTTCCTTTATATTTTCTTTGTATTGTTGTCCACTCATACGTCATATCCTCTAGTAGTCTCCTTATCCAGCGGTTCCAACACCAAAACTTTAAAAATTCATAACTTTTGCATCGATCGTCCGATTTTCCTCAAACTTTCACTGATGTGTTCTACTAATGTTGCTGCTTTCACTCAATCCACATTGCTCTTGTGGTTTATCTTCCCTTTAAAAACACTGTGAATCAAACCACAGTCTCACACACTATGGCCATAGGGTTATAACCACATAGTCCATTACACTGTGGTAGTCACCACATAATCCACCACACTATGATATTCACCACATAGTCTACCACACTGTGGCAGTCACCACATAGTCCACCACAGTACAATGTGGTAGTCACCACATAGTCATCAAATATATCTTATACCACATAGTGATCAGATCTATCAATATTTGTAATGCATGAAGGCACGGTTACTGACTAGATAATACAGTTATTGAATATGAAATTACCTTTTCATAACAAAATTTATGACATTGGTATAACATAACATTATTAGACAATAGTTCACAGGAAATCCCTTCATAAACACTTCGAATTTAGAAGTATTTTATGAATTTTCTCAAATTTAGGTTGCTTTTTATAAATATTCATGAGCTATGCAAAGTCTGTACCACAGGAATACCACAGTGTTACCACAGGAATACCACAGTGTCACCACAGGAATACCACAGTGTCACCACAGGAATACTACAGGAATACCACAGGAATACCGCATGGAGTATCAAATTCTGTACCTCAGCACTCCCACTTGAGTGTAACAACATTATGGACACAGGAGTACACATATTTCAATATATACCACACTGTGTGTTTTGTATGCCAAGTATGTGGAGATGATGCAGGTGAATGATCTGAAACCCGCAAAGTGACAACAAGCAAAGGGTTTACACATAGTTCAATATATACCACACTGTGGTAAGTCTGTGTGGATTATGTGGTAAATGAATGATCTGAAATTCCACAGTGTGACAACACTATCAACACAGGGTTTACACATAGCTAAAAATATGCCACACTGTGTCAAACAGGAATCACAGTGTGTTCAGTATGTGATCTATGTGGGGACTATGTGGTAAAACACTTAAACTGAAATACCAGACTGTGGTAGCATTATGAACACAGGGTTTACACATAGTTCGATATATACCACACTGTGGTATTTGTGTGTCACTCTGTGTTCAGGATGCCAATACTGTGGTACACTATGTGATCTCAAATCTCACACCGTGACAACGCTGTGACCACATGGTTAGCACATTGTTTACACATAGTCAACTATGTGAACACACTGTGGTAACACTGTGTTTGTTCCATAAGGGTTCAGCCACTGAATTCACGCCTTTCGAGCTGCTGCTGCGACAAACTCGAGAATAGTGTCCAATTTTATGACACTTTCTGCACTCCTGTCCTCTAGCTGGGCACTGTTGATCTGGAGGTTGATGTCCGTTGATACCACAGTTAGAACACGGTCCAAAGTTAGATTGGCGCGAGTGCTGTGGCGCGTATAATCCTCTTCCTCCTCCTTTGCGGTGTCGACCGCGATTTGAGAACCGCCGACCACGCCTGTCATTAGGCGCTCGATAGCCCTGTCTAGCAGTCACTTCGTCTACGTGTTCAGTGGAGGGGTCGAGTTCTTCATCTCCATCGCCGAGGCTTGGCGATCGGCTGCTTCCGCAGCACGAGCGATAGAGAGAAGACCAGTCAGCTGAAGGTCTGGCTCTCTCAGCAGTCGACGGCGTAGCGACTTGGAGTTGCATTTGTCAATGAACTGATCTCGAATGTGGTCGTCCTCGTTGGCACCGAATTCACACGTGGAGGAGAGCGTCTTAAGCCTCATGTAGTATTCATCAACAGACTCGCTATCACGTTGCTCACATTGGCGGAATGAATGTCTCTCGAATGCAACGTTTTTCTTTGGCACAAAATAACCTGTCAAGGCTGACATAGCAGAGGTGTAAGATGTTCCCCCATTCAGAGTGGCAAAAAGCTGCTGCACATCTGGTCCGACGCAGTGAAGAAGAATTGCCCGTTTTTCTGCATCTTCTGTGACTCCCGTAGCGGCAATGTAGTACTCGAATGCCGTTTTCCACTTCGACCAAGCATGCGATGCTCTGGCCGAAATATCGAAGGGAGCAGGCGGAGTAAGCATCCTCGTCGCCATTTTTATGTTTTTATGTGTGTGAGGGTGAAGTCGGACTCTAAGACTCAGTGAGAGAATGAAGGAGGCATGACTGCTTTGCTCTGGAGTCAAAACGCAAGTGTGCTTTATTCATTGTTCTCCGGTATTAATCCAACACATTTACATTTGATATATCACTGTTCATTATATTTACAAAACATGACCCGGTGACTTTCCGGTGTTGTTTACAATATATTGCTGATATGGTGTGATGAGGTGATGAATGACGGGGAGAGCGGAAAGGAAGTAGGAACAGAAAGTAGCTGTCGGTGTATCAAAGATCATGATGAGAGAAAGAAACCAGAGAACGATAAGAACTTGACAGTGGAAGGGTGGTGGTGAGATGGCTGACTATGGAATGAATGAAACATGCTGTTTACTGCTACACCATAGATAGTCACAATATGTCTCGTGCAGACACAATACCTACTATCTACAACCATTGATGACGGCAAGGGTGGACAGGTTGAGGATGATGAGAACGTGACCTTTGCAGTATTGCGAATGACGATTACGATATCATGAGATACAGAACATCACCTAGGCCAGCCACAACCTCAGATAGTCCCTCCTCTACTTCAACCTAAAGAAATTAATAGATTATTGACTCGACGTGCTCTTCCTCCCCCCCCCCCAAAAAAAAAATACACAAGATCAGATCATTGCCCCATCTTCTCAAGAAAAAAAGATCAAGACAAATTTTTTACCTTTCTTTGAAATACATGAATAAAATAATTGTGTATGATGACATTGAATATAAAAAAAGGACACAATTCTAACATAATCTGATAATATTATATACGTTCAATATGAGATAGTTAACCGAACTGATAGCATTGCTTGTATGTTTGATTTCATATTTGCATATTTTTATTGTCCCCGCCGAACGAGTTCGAGCAGGGGACTATGAAACGGGCTCCGTACGTGTGTGTGTCCGTGTGTGTGTCCGTGTGTGTGTGTCCGTGTGTGTGTCCGTCCGTGTGTGTGTCCGTGTGTGCGTCCATGTGTGATCAAAATCTTCAATTTGCTACTTCTCTGTCATTTATGAGCCAATTTTGATTCTGTTTGCTTTATATGATAGCACTACATGGGAGCTTTGAAACTTCTACACAGAATTTCAGTGGTGACCTTTGACCTATATTGTACATTTTGCTACAAAATGCTACTCCTTCGTCATTTCTAACCCGATTTTGATTCCGTTTGCTTTATGTGATAGCACTAGTGCGTAATTTCTACTTTCCCTGTTTCAAAATGTTATGTCATTGGGTACTGAAATTTTGGTTGGTTTGGCTTGATTTATTGTTTTATTAACAGTGTTTAACAAAAACCGACATACACACACAACAGAAAGGTAACTTCCCTAAAATAATGTCTCTTTTTAACAAAAAAAAAATACACAAAATCATTTCCCAGGGGTATTGCTACACTTATTGACTGACTTCTATGTGAAAAATAATGACAGTGACCTTTATAGGCATGCGCGAATGACCTTACATCCACGACAATGGTCACTTTTCAAAAGTCACAAAAGTTACTTTGTTGGGTATTCTTAACATTCTGCTTCTGGTGGGTGTTTCGGTGGTGTTGTTATTTTACATTTCATTGTGCCACCCCTCCCTTAGTCAACCTCGCGGAATACAAAATATATACGATTTGCGAGTAAAATAAGGGCAAATGTGCAAAATGAGCAGAAGGAAAGTGAAAAAGTCGATCCCGATTAACACGATTAAGAAGCACGATTAGATAAGATTTGCTGCGTTCTGATACGATCCAAGGCAATCTGATGTGATGATCACGATCAAAAATTAATCGTGTTAATCGTAGCAAATTTTTGAACCGTCTAAAAATTTTCTACGATAAACGCGATTGCCACTATTGACCTCAAGATCTGATACAATCTTGTACGATCTGATAAGATCACAACGATTGCTTCACGATTGAGACCACGATTGAACTTATTTTACTCGCAGATCGAATATTATTTTGTATTCCCGCGAGGTTGAATAAGAAAGGGGTGGCACAATGAAATATAAAATAACAACACCACTGAAGCATCCACCAGAAGCAGAATGTTTCACATACCTCACAAATTACTTTTGTGACTTTTGAAAAGTGACCATTCTCGTGGATGCATGAATACAAAGATCACTGTTATTATTTTTCACATAGGAGTATAGCAATGCCCCTGCGAAAAAAAAAAGAGTCCTCGAAAAGACTTTTTGGTTTGGGTAAAAAGTGACATCATTGGAAAGTTACCTTTCTGTTTTGGGTGTATGTCAGTTTTGTTACACACTGTTTATAAATAAAACAATAAATCAAGACAAACCAACCAAACTTTCAATACCCCGTGAGATAACGACATTTTGAAATAAAAATGCATATATGATACATACTATGCATGCTATGCGAATATGAAATCAAACGCATAAGCAATGCTATCAGTTCGGTCAAAGTTCTTATACTGAGCGTATATAACACACATTTTGTTGACATTCAAAAAGATCCCATCCTTTTTAGCTTCAATTCATATTTTCTTCATGTATTTCAAAGGGAGGCGGAAACAATTATTTTGTCTTGATCTTTTTTCTTTCTGCGGAAGATGGGCAATGATCTGATCTTGTGTATTCGGGTTTTCTCTTTTTTTTTTTAGGGAGGAGGGTGAACACGTCGATTCAATAATCTATTGATTTCTGTTAAATTAGAGAGAGACTATTCTGAGGTTGTGGCTGGCATGCTGGTGGTTTCTCTCTGATGATAACGTAATCCTCATTCGCAATACTGCAAAAGTCACGTCGTCATCATCCTCAACCTGTCAACCCTTACCATTATCAATCTTCAAGTTTCAACTAGGCCAAATCACTCTGCAGAACTCAATTCAATTCAATTCAATTCAATTCAATTCAGTCATAGTTTATTTCCAATCAACGAAAATCAAAACATAGTACAAAGTATACATGTCATGAAATGATATTGTTCAAACATTTGCAAAAGATTCATGTAGTATACGAGATAAATTATATAACAACAAACATATATATGCGCTTCACTGGTTCCGTTTTTATCTCACTCAGAGAACACACTTTGTGAGCATGGATGGTGCTAGCTCTGACAGATTGCCTTTGCAATATGGACTTCCTCAAGGATCTGTCTTGGGCCCAGTGCTCTTCTGCATGTACTGCTTGCCACTTGGAGATATCATCAAGAGTCATGGCCTTAGTTATCATTGCTACGCTGATGATATCCAGATATATTTATCAGTGAATCCTGTCCATTCTGAAGTAATCCAAGCAATACAGCGTATTGAGGCTTGTGTTGATGAGTTGCATAAGTGGATAATTTCAAACTTTCTGAAGCTTAATGAAGGGAAGACGGAGTTTATGATCATTGGGTCCAAGCATCAAAGACCAAAGGTAAACGTCACTGGGATCAGAGTGGGTGGAGATATCATCCCTCCTTCAGATACTGCCAGGAATCTTGGAATCATTTTTGACTCTAGTCTTTCCATGGAAAGCCACATCTTGGCTGTATCCACAGCAGCTTTCTTAGCTCTCAGAAACATTGGCTTGATCCGCAAGTACATCAATAACCATGCTGCAGAACTTCTGGTGCATGCATACATCACATCGAGGCTTGATATGGGAAATTCAGTATTGTATTATCTGAATAAATCACAAATACACAGACTTCAGCTCCTGCAGAATAGCGCAGCTAGAGTTGTCACCATGTCCAGGAAGAGTACAAGCATCAACTCTCTTCTGAAAAGCTACATTGGCTATGTGTTGAACAGAGGATTGAGTATAAGATCAGTTTGGTTGTGTACAAGGCACTGAATGGCAGTTCTCCATCATATATATGTGATCTACTAGAGCCATATGTCCAAGCAAGAGAAAATCTACGTTCTGCAGACAAGTACCTGCTGGTGGAACACAGAGCACACAACTCTTGGGGAGCTCGTTCATTCCGCGTGGCTGCTGCAAAGATATGGAATGGCCTTCCACAGTCTATCCGCAGAGCTCTTACCGCAGAATCTTTTAAAACAGCCCTCAAGACCCATCTCTTCAAATTGAAAAACTAGCCAATGTGTAAGAATGTATGTTTACACATTTGGAGACAATTACTTCCTGGAACTGTTTCTTTTTATTTTAACTGTCATATCACAAGCGGTGCACCCATGAAATTTGAGCTGAATTACAGTGTATGTATTTATTTTGGAGCAAGCGCCATGAGCGCCTGACTTGGCGGATACCGGCGCTATACAAGACTTCATCATCATCATATACACTAATTAGGAGGAGCAATTCATATAAACTTTGTGGGCGTGCGGAAAATAAATTCGATTATGGAAAATAGTGATCTACTAGAAAGTTAAGGAAGAAGTGCAGAATTTAAGGAAACAATGAAATCCATCGTCACCCGGACTATAACATCCCCATTCGGGTCCAATCGCGCTTTAAATGGGGGTCGCTTTTGATCCTGATCGTGAAAGAAATCGTATCCTATCTCAACAGCCCGTATTGGTTCACGATATTCTTATTGAAACGTATAAGAACGTAGTTGCACCCACCAAATCGGGGATAATAATCGTGGTAGATCGGAACCAATTTATGGACTCAATCTTATCGGATCGTATTTGAACGGGAGACCACATCGTGACAGATCGTATTGTTTGAAATAGACCAATCGTGAACATATCGCATCCAAGCTAACGAACACGTATTGACTCGTATAACCTCGTATCAAAACGTGAAATTTTAGACAAGTTCAACGAAACTTCCACGATCAGTTACGAATGTCCAATCGTGGCGTTCGTACTAGATCGTACGATAGTGGGAACCACGCTTAAACCAGTTGTTTACGATTTATCGTTCCCAAAGTCTTCTGAAATTGGATCTTCGCAGAAAACGAAACAAAACAAAAGAATGAGTCGTGTGTCACATATTTTCAAGGAGCTGTCAGAAGCAGATTTCAAAAATAGTCGTATTATGTGGCCAACCCTACAAAAGTGACTGAAGACAGTCCTGATCATGGTCTGCGTGTGGCAACAGGATTTGTAAAGACGTCGGGATTTGTAACAACGCCAGGATTTGTACAAATGTCTCGGCGGGAGGATGGGGAGGAGGAGGAATTTTGAGCATGTTCTTGAAAAGTCTATGATTCACTATGGTTTTCACTTTCCTCCCCCTCCTCCCCACCCCCCCCCCACCCCGATCAGGGCGCCCTTGAATTCGCCATAATCAAACATTAACTTTCACTCATTAATGTCTTCATAGCAATAACTTAGCTGTATCTTTTTCGGTTCGACAGAAAAAGATTTTTCTAAAATCCAGAGTTAAGGGGTTCGGAGACTTCAACTGCCCCCCCCCCCCCCCCAGCGCCGATGGATTTTAGAAACTTTTACGTTTCTCGGCGAGACGTTTTCACATTTTCCGACGTTTTTACAAATTCCGGCTCCACACGGGTCTGCGGGTGGCTTAGCGATATACAGTCGCTAGATAATCACTGCCAGTCAATACATGCATACCTTGAACCTTCATCCCTTGAACCATTTCCAAAATATGGAGTAAAAAGTGAAATTTTAACATTTTCACTTTACCTTTGACCTTTGACTTCATGACCCGAAACTCTCATCAGAGAATCTTGATTGGGTAGTACATGTATACCCTAAGGTTCAAGAATATATCTCCAGGCATTGCATAGATATGGTTGAAATAGTGAAATTTTGAGCATTTGACCTTGACCTTTTGACCTTTGGCCTAGAGCATGTGCACCCAAAAGTTGATAGGCACAATTCACCCATCATACAGACACATGCCAAGTTTCATTAGGATACCTCAAAAGGTTTTTTAGTTATGCTGTCCACAATATTGATTACGGACGGACAGACGGACGGAAAGGACGGAACGACCTACGGACGGACAACCCGAAAACATAATGCCTCCGGCAACACTTCGTGGTGGAGGCATAAAAAAAAAGAGGAAGGAGGAAATGAGAGGTTTGACTGCTTTCAGAAAAGATGTCTATTTGGTGGCACAAACTTTCCTGAATTGCAGTTCAGCGTACCGTGGCACGATTTTCTTTTCTTCTTTTTTTTCGGTGACACGACATTTGCTCCTGCGACAATTGCTCCGGTCTTATTTTCTCTAAGGACTTAGGGTTAGGGTTAGGGTTGTGATAGGGTTTTAGGTTTAGTTTGATGTGAGAATTAGGATTAGGGTTAGGGTTATGTTTATGGGTTGAATTTACGTTTGGCTTAGCATGCAGATATATCATGGGAGTAATTGTCGCAGGAACAAATGTCATGGAACCTTTTTTGACCCAGGTGCAGATGAACAGTTTTGTATGTCAGGTTTCAATGAGTCGGTCATAATTATGGTTATGAAAATGATCAAATTAATGCTGTTTAAGTTATTTACAAGTAAAAAGCTTATGTGCAGCACACATGCATCAACATTATATAAGGATCATTGATATTTGGTGAGCAGCATTGTTTTTCACTGCATTCTTGAAAGAATATATGGATAGACTTCTTTTTATCGAATAACACAAGGAAGAGAGTTCCAAATATCATGTTCGGTGTGTCTGATATAGATTTGAGAGCCATCACCGTCTAAGGATTAAATGAATGAAAAATTTCCGATTGTCTAGTAGGATAAGAGTGCATATCCTTGTTCAACTAAACTATTGAGAAAAAAGAAGCATGAAGGCATTGGTTCTCCTGATAATTGGTTTCTCATGAAAACAAATGAAATTAAAACAAATATAGAGCTAAATGATGCTAATAACATTCTCGGCATGGACTTACAAAGCCTTGGTGACAAAATTACTTACATATTTCAAGATGCAGCTTTGTGTTTTTCTAGCTGCTCTCGCGTCCTCTCAGTATCACGTCTCTTTGTTTCGAATAACAATTTGATGAATTTTAATAGTTTTGTTTATCAGTGACATATATACTGTAATTGCCTTTGTCGTGCAATTTGAGAAATAAAAATTAAAACAATTTTATTCCATTCATTCATGTCTTAGTCAATATTATTTTTCAAAAAGTATATCATATATTTGTGTGTGTATGTCTTAAAACAATCGTCAGCTAACATAACATCATATATCTGTTTGTATTACACTGAATGATATGACTGTTATTCAAATATTCCTTAAAAGAAAAAAAAAACAGTCCCAGTTATGATCGTCTCGACAAGAAATGTGAAAATGGAAGGAGTTATCAGATAATTTGACTTAAACTATTTCATTTTTTTTGCTTTTTTTTTTTTTACAGTGTACTCCCTTTGGATATTTAGACGCGTTCCCATTTGCTATAGATATGCCATTTTTCACATGGTTTTTGTTTACTATGCACAAACGCAGACAACTGAAATATAACCAAGTAAATGACGGAATTCTGTCCAGCATTGAAATAGACCCTTATTATTCTAATATCTATTTCTGTTTTTTTTTGACGAATTGACACCACACCCCCCCCCCCCCCCCCCGTTTGAGTTACGATATTAAATTTTGTAATGAAAACAAGAAGCATGCAAACAAGATGCAGGAGAAAAATAGGGAAGAAGCAAAAAATGAAAGAGAGACGATAAAGAGACAGGAGAGATAGAAGAGAAAAAATGACGACAGAAAGATCAAAAGTTGGAGGTAGATCATCAGATATGGTCAGTGGTTGGTAAGAGAGAAAAGGATGAAGGCACAAGAAATCGAAAATTATCTATTATAGCAGGAAAGTGCAGAGGGCGATTCCACATGTTCGGAGAACTGAAGTTTTTTTTAAAACAAAGAAGAGATACTACATGAATGAATAATTAAATGACTGAGCTTCAACCAACCATGAAATTGTAGAGGGCAAGCTTTCGTCCTCTCCTGAGGACTTTCTCAAGCCTTATGCAGAGTTGTCTTGCTGCCGTTGCCTTTCTTTATTAATCACTGGACCATATATTGGTGAAAGGGTATAGCCCGAGTCTCTGTTGAGAGCTGGATTGACCCTTCTGATCCAAAGTGCTTCCTTTATTTTTCTTTTTAAAAGGGCACTGAGACTGAACAATCCATCACACTCGGCGATAGCTGAGCACTCATACAATACAGGACACAACATTGAATGGGATGAGACACGTATCATTGACTTTGAAAGCAACTGGTTAAAAAGAAAAATAAAGGAAGCACTTTGGATCAGAAGGGTCAATCCAGCTCTCAACAGAGACTCGGGCTATACCCTTTCACCAATATATGGTCCAGTGATTAATAAAGAAAGGCAATGGCAGCAAGACAACTCTGCATAAGGCTTGAGAAAGTCCTCAGGAGAGGACGAAAGCTTGCCCTCTACAATTTCAAGGTTGGTTGAAGCTCAGTCATTTAATTATTCATCATCCCCAGCCGATGAAAGTTTTTAGTATCATACATGAATGAACTTGTTTTATTTAATTATGATATGGAAAATACGCGGAAAGTCGTTATAGATGCGATGAAAAAATCTGACAATACTTCTAAGATTTCAAAAATTAAATGGGGATATTTGCTACTGTAAAGCCAATTGATATAGCTGAAAATGTCAACAAATATGTTTTTCTTCAGTCGGTAAAAATTTGTAGAATGTTCAGCCGTCGCCAAAGCATTTCAACGACTTCTCCGTGCGCCTAATCTCAAATTGATTTATATATACATATATATATATATATATATATATATATATATATATATACATATATATATGTTGCACAAATATGTATGTATGTATATAAATATATATATATATATATATATATATATATATATATATATATATATATAGACAGCAATGGAGTAATCCAGAACATGGCTGGGTGGTGCAAGGACAATTGAATATAGATTATTGTCAGCAAAACTTGCACGTGAGACGTGGCTGTGATGTTGAGTAACAACCCCTTTAATTAAGCTTTCAGGCTAATTGCCCTTCTTCAGAATCTACAATGACAGTACTCAACATCACAGCCACGTCTCTCGTGCACGGTTTGCTGACAATATGCATCACATGCAAATGTTAAAAGTGCGCTGAGTTGATTATATATAAGCAACTCAGTGCACCCTTTAAAATTTGCATTTGATCTTTATTACAACAAAAGTTCTGGTTTTGATTGTACTAATAACGTTTATGTCCTTGTTATTGTTTTTTCTCTCTGTCCATTCCATCTGACGTCCTAATGTCAAGACCTTCATATATGGAGTCTTTGACTGATCTTGAGATGCCCTTATCTTCCAGAGTAATTCACAAATACATCATATTAAATTTGGCTATCATCTTTGAAGACCCTTTCCGAAGTGAAGCAAAGACACATAATCAGTCAGATGAATGTTTTATATTCAAATTTTCATAGATAACATTCTACTGAATGAAAAAAAAAACTTAAAAATTAGGAAATTATTTAATGATTTCAATTTTTCTAGATTTCCTGTAATGGACTTGGATCGTTTTTATATTCAGGTATTTAAATATCGATTGATTGCTTGGTTCATTTACAGAAATATAAAGACAAAATTACTCTGCGTGTATTATGTAATATCGCAATTTGTGTCATTCGACAATTATTTGAATTGAATTGAATTGAACTGAATTGATTTGAACTGAACTTAATTGAATTGAATTGAATTGAATATGTTAAGATGTTTGACGTTGAATGTATACAGCAAACTTACAAGAATCCAATATCAGTCCAACAGCTACAAGATGGAATAGATGCTAATATTTGTCAATATATTAACATCTTGAATTAACACCTGTATGTCTATAATTCATTTATGTATTATGGAAAAATGTCGTGAATCGTTTTTTATTACAAAGCTCTTAAAGAAAAAAGTACAATATTCATACACAAGGTCATTTACACATTTCTGGAAAGCTTAAGTCTCTACGAATATGAATAATTAACTTTCAAAAGGTAAAAACGTCTCCAGAACGATGGAGAGATGGTGTTTTTAGACCCTTTTTAGACCACCTGAACCCGCTCTGACGGCGAAATTTTGGTAACCAAAATTATGACGTCACGAAATGTGCGCTTTGCTACGCACTCCATCCACACAGTGGGCTCCGTCTATGGAGGGCCGTTGTGGCGCATACGTATGCCCGTTTCCATGTATGCCCCAAACAAGTTGTGTCCGCAGCGGCCTTCCATATCCGTCGCCTCTCCCTCGCTTCTTCTACAACACCGACTTTGCCACTGTCACTATCAGTGTCATTGTCACTGTCATCACTTAATTCACTCTCGATGTCAAATTCAAAGTCTTTCCGTACAATATAATGAAAAAAAAATGGACGTTTTAATGTCTCAGCCCAGAAAGCAGATGCGACAAAAGACAGGCCAGATATTGCATCCGCTCACTTAGAAATACGTGCTTTATGAATAGCGGCCTCGATATCCCGCTGCACTCGTTAAGGGTTTTGTTCATTTCGTGACGTCATGTTTTAGGTCTCGAAAAAGACGGCTGTTCCGGAGCGAATATAGGTGAAGCAAATCAGTCAGTTTTAACTTGCGATTTCTCAGTGGTGTGAATATCTTTTAATAAGTCACATTAAAAATCTGTTTTAGGAGACAGTTCCCTCTGCTTTGACATGTTCTTTTATATGATTTTCTTGATTTTGATGTCTCGTTCACCATGCTTTAAACAATTTTGTGCTCAATAACTTTGTTTAATTGACTTCGTGCAACATTTATGCATTAAAAGCAAATGTAGGAGTGAAATAAACCAATGATCTACCAATAACATGGTATCTGTTTTCAGAAAGGCTGGCTAATGCACTATCCTTATTCGTTATTGTCGTCATAAGTGTTCATAAGTATTCTAGCGGTATAGGAGTCGGGCAGGCGTAACATCACAACAAAAAGTGGAGGAACCAATTGGAGTTCCTAAGGGTATCCCTAATGTTCATGGCAGCATTGGAGACGTAATTATTTTACCCTCATATATGTCTGAGCTTAACGCTTCTGGTTCAGGAGAGTTGCCATTCCACTTGGCCGCATTCATTTGCGGAATCAATAATAGCGAGTGAAAATTTGCAGTAATACTTCAAAAGATTGTTTACAATAAGGTCGGATTTCACTTTGTTTTGGTAACCAGCCGTAATCGAGTCTTTGACCGAGAGAGAAAGACACAGGGAGTGGGGGGGGGGGGGGGACATGGGAGGGATGGGAAAAGAGATGGGGAGAGGGGGAAAGGGTAAGAAATAGCTGGACATAAGGGGATGGAAAAATTGATACAAATTAGAGGAAATGAAAGTGTGCATTGAAAAAAGGGGCGGGGTTCGAAAAAACCAGCGGGTAGAAATGCCGGTTGCCGATTGAAGTAAGAGATAATATGTAGGTAACATCATTTAGACAGAAAGGGAAACATATATAGAGAAAGTACGTATATGAGGTATTCATCAACATAGATATTGTCACCTTTATATTGAGCTCATTTCTTAGACATGATTATTATTTTGGGTATAGGATAATGTTATTTTGATAATTAATATTTTAACAGTTGTATTTCTTATATGAGTTCCCTCATGGAGGCAAAATGAGCTCCTTTGCGGAGACGTCCATTATGAGCTCCCTCGTGGAGAAATGTTATATTTAATATTCTTGTTTAATATCTTTAACAATTATTATGTTTGTCTTATGTTAGTATTGTCTGGAGTAAATAATATTTGTATATGCCCCAATTTTTTTCTCTCTCTTCCTTTTTCTTTAAAACAACAACAACATACAGATATACATCTATATATATATATATATATATATATATATATATATACATTTTCAATGCAAACACAATCCTAGGTTTAACTCTATGAAGAAAAAAAAAATATTGAATATCATGCAGATGATAGATATGATTATTCTGTATCGGGTACTCTCAACAAGTTCAGTTTAAAGTGGCAGTCATTCCAACATTTGTTTGTGTAAATATATACGAGAGAAATATTAAGATTTTTTTTATTCATGTTCCATATTCCACATTTCATACAAGTTTTATATTCCATTTGATTTTGAAAAAGAAATATTTTTAACACAATGGTCAGTTTGAACCCAAATTGCACAAATGTATAAGGACGTATAATTGACGTGTAATATGAGGGACCCACTAAAAAGCAAAGCTTGTAGGATGTGGGTTCCAAAATATAACATAGGCTTTTAGTACAGTATATCAATGTCAAAAGTGACGTAACGTGCAAAATTACAAGATATCTAGAATACTATAAAGTTTACGGAATGTACAAAGTATAGTATGATGTTTTTGATTAAACCTATGGTATAAATGCTAAGAAAAGTAGCAAGTTGATCAAACAACTGAAGTCATCCGAGCGAGGCATCATTTGAGTATGCAGAATTTTTCAAATGATTACGGGAAAATGATTAAACATAGGATTTTAGAAAATTAGCTTTGAGATTTTGCTTCAAGGAACCTAAAAAACCTAAAGAACTTGATTGCAACCGAACCGAATCTAACTCATTCCAGAAAGAAGGGCCGGTCGATGTAATTGTCTTGAGGGCTGAAACTGTACGAACAGGGGAAAAATGATAGGATTCACTGTGTCTTGTAGGGTAAGTATGAATATCACTGTTTTTAACAAACATTGAGGAAAATATACTAGGAAGATCACCAGTATTCAACTTATACATAAAAATTCCAACATGAGACAAATACAAGTCAGAAATTTCTAACAGTTTACTTGAAACAAACAATTCATCAGTGTGATCAAAAATTGTGCACGATTTATAATCCGCAAGGCCTTTTTCTGAATCAAAAATAACGAATCGATTTTAGTCTTAGAGCAATTCCCCCAGGCTAATATTCCGTCATTCAAGAAAGGTAATAATAAAGTTGTATAAAGAGAATGCAATATTGGCTTTGGGAAGAGATATTTCAGTTTGTGAATAACTCCAACATTGTTGCACAACAATTTGCATAAATAATCAACATGTACCTTCCATGAAAGGTTACTGTCAATATTAATACCAAAAAAAAAATGTTAAATCTATTTGGTTTAACTCTAAACCGCTCACTAAAACTAAACCTGGAAGAGATTTTATTGTGTTACTGAAAACCACATAATTGGTCTTATTTATGTTAAGCGACAATTTATTTGCCGGAATCCACTCAAATACCAGCTGAAGTTCATTATTCAAAGAATCGAGCAAAACATAAGGATCTGAGTGAGAATAAAAGAGACTTGTATCATCTGCGAACAGAAGAAAAGACAGCAGAGAGGATGAGTTCCGGAAGTCATTGATATATAAAATGAATAAAAGAGGACCTAAGAGGGAGCCCTGTGGAACACCACAACAAATCGAGTTTATTTCAGAGTCATGATTATTTACGGAAACAAATTGAGTTCGACCGGTCAGATAACTTCTGAACCACTCCAAGGCCTTTCCACGAATACCGTAATGATATAGTTTATACAAAATAATTTCGTGATCTATTGTGTCAAAGGCCTTGGAGTAGTCCAGAAAAAGACCGACTGTATTCGACTTTGTATCTATAGCTCTTACAACTTTCTCAACTAGTAGTAATATAGCATGGGTGGTTGCATGTTTTTTCCGGAATCAGAATTGATTATCAGCTAAAATATCACATTCGTTTACAAATTTGATTAAACGATTATAAACCACCTTCTCAAGTAATTTAGAAAAGGAGGAGAGAAGCGATATTGGTCGATAATTTCCTAACTCATTCTCTCTGTCTTTCTTATAAATTGGGATAACTTTAGCAATTTTCATTTTAGTGGGCACAATACCTGTTAATAAAGATAAATTCAAAATGAGAAATAATGGTGATAGTATTTCATTTACAATACATTCCATGAGGTGATTAGAAATATTTATGAGAGAAATGTTAGGAGAAGAAAGAAAGGGTTATGGTTGAATATTTTAAGTTATATTATGTTGCCATGGAGATAATAATCAATAGTCCATGGAGGTCTAAAAAGTTTGGAAAAAACAACCAAAAAAAAAAAGACAATCCCCACATCGTCATTATGACATTTTAAAAGCGATCTCCGTTCCGCAGAAGCAGGCATGCATAGAAAAGGGATTAAAATCTTTCTTCAATCCGTGGCAGCCCAACCCCCCCCCCCACACACACACACACACAAACACATAAACACAAGGTAAATTCCCCTAAAAATATATCACATGAAATCGTGCCTATTATTTTACCGGATGTTCCACGCTTCCAGCAATTTCCCTGTTGGTTGCCGGGCTTCGTGGAATAGATCGCAATCGATGCAGGATACAGAACACATTTACTGGTTCAGTGTTACACACTAAACAATGTCTATAGGACAACACGAAAAGGAAGGAGGGCCATGAAATACATCCGACTGACTGCTATCATCACGCAAGGCAACACCTTCGTTTCGCGAAGTATACCATTTCAGAGGGTCGTCGCAATTTACCGATATGAACTTCACAGTTGTGTGATCCTTACTATACTGGGGAGATCTGTGATACTGCTAACCAAGGAGGCAGACATACCTCCTTCTGCGAACTTTCTCAGAGAAACAGATTGACTAACTCATTAAATCTCCAGATAGTACAAGCAAACAGAGTAAAACAGTTCCATGGAGTGTGCGTGGATAGTACGGATATTGCTGTTCATATCTGCGGTATTGGACCACTTCGGAAATGGTAGGTCCTCTAACGTTAGTCAGACTCCTGCAGAGACGTTTTGAGTTTATTTCTTTTCATCTATGTACATACAAGACTGGTATTTGTTTATGTTTCACTATCAAAAGTGATAATATGTCGGTCACAAGTCTTATATCATATTTGTCTCGTACTCATTTTGGAAGCCAAGTAAGAGCACCATGCTCATGTTGGCTGTTAATACAAAAAAAAAAACCCAAAACAAAACAAATATTTCTATGCAGATACTGTTACCAGTAACGTCTGTCAGCAATGGTTAGGTTCGAATTTGTTCGGTTCGGTATGGTCAGATATGGTCAGTGGATGGTAAGAGAGAAAATGGATGAAGGCACAAGAAATCGAAGATTATTTAGTATAGCAGGAAAGTACAAAGGCGATTGGACATGTTCGAAGAACTGAAGTTCTTTGAAAAAAAAAAGAGATGTAGTCGTAACAAATGAACTTGTTTTATTTAAACACGATATGAAATATACACGGAAAGTCGTTATAAATGCAATGAAAACATCTGACAATACTTCTAGGATCTTAAATATTAAATGGGGGTATTTGCTACTGTAAAGCCAATCGATATAGCTGAAAATTTCAACAAATGTATTTTTCTTCAGTCGGTAAAAAATTATAGAATGTTCAGCCGTCGCCAAAGCATTTTAAAGGGTGTGTACAGTTCTGGTCGAGGTGAAGATTTAGCTTTTAACGTTTTGTGAGATATTCAGAAACCATTCTATGAGATGTGAAAGAGCATGCAGTTCTAAGGGGTATCAAAAGTTTATTTGATGAAAATCAGTTTTGAAATGGCTGAGATACCCAAAAACAAGGTGAAACAAAGAGATGCTAATAAAGTTGGGGCATGTCGCCTTTTATTATTAGCACTTTTTTGGATATCTCAGCCATTTGAAAACCAATTTTCATCAAATAAACGTTGAATCATTCTTAAAATTACATGCTCTTTCATATTTCATAAGAGGCTTTTCATTATCTCACTTTGGAATGTTCAAAACATGAATCCCTTCCTCAACCAGTACTGTACAGTCCCTTTAACGACTTCTCCATGCGCCTAACCTCAAAATGACATATATCTATATTATGTATATATATGTATATGTATATATATATATATATATATATATATATATATATATATATATATTATAGAGAATGTACGTAGTATGTATATAGTGGCAGTAATTGACTAATCCAGAACAACATGGCGGGGTGGTGCAAGGACAGTTGAATATATTGTCAGCAAAACTTGCACGAGAGGCTCTGTTGTTGAGTAACAACTCCTTTAATTAAGCTTTCGGGCTAATTGCCCGTCATTGAGAATCTACAATGACAGTATTCAACATCACAGCCACGTCTCTCGTGCACGATTTGCTGACAATATATATATATATCCATCACATGTAAATTTTAAAAGTGTGCTTAGTTGATTAATAATCAGCTCAGCGCACTTTTAAAATTCGCATGTGATCTTTATCATTATTATTTAAAGTTCTGGTTTTGATTATACTGATAACTGCTCACTGAAAAAAAAAAAGTATTATAGTTTATATTGTTGATCCCGTTCTTCACATTTTGTAATTCATCTATTTCTACGTTTAAATTTAATATTATTTAATTGGTTTACGTTTTTCCTGCCAGTTCCGGCCCTGTTGCGGTTCATGTACTTGTCGTAGTTTTTCTCTCTGTCCATTCCATTTGACGTCCTAATGTCAAGACTTTCATACATGGAATCCTTGACTGATCTCGAGATGCCATTATCTTCCAGAGTAATTCACACATTCACATTCTAAATTTGGCTATCATCTTTGGAGACCATGTGAAGTAATGCAAAGATTCAAATTTTTATAGATAACATCCCACTAAATAAAAAAAACAACAACAACCTTAAAACATTAGGAAATTATTTAATGATTTCCATTTTTCTAGATTTTCTGTAATGGACTTGGGTCGTTTTTATATTCAGGTATTTAATTGCTTGGTTCATTTATAGAAATACAAAGACAAAACTACTCTGCGTGTATTATGTAATATTGCAATTTGTGTGATCCGAAATTCTTTACCTATGTAAGCATCATCTATATTACCTTATTCTACATTATATGAAATACAATTATTTGGATTGAATTGAATTGAGTTGAATTGAATACGTTAAGATGTATAACGTTTAATGTACAACAAACTTACAAGAATCCGATATAAGTCCAAAAGCTCCACGATGGAATAGAATGATGTTAATATTTATCAATATAGTAAAATCTTGAAATAGCACCTGTATGTCTATAATTCATGTATATGTTATATATATTATATATATATATATATCATAGAAAAATGTAAATCTTGGTTGACTGAAAGATTTTTAAGCAATTTTGTGCTCAATAACTGTTTAATTGACTTCGTGTAACATATTTGCATTAAAAGCAAATGCAGAAATGAAATAAATCAATTAATCTATCAATAACATGGTATCTGTTTTCAGAAAGGGTGGCTGAATTCGTCATTGTCATCATAAATGTTCATAAATATTTTAGCGATATAGGAGTCGGGCATGCGTAATTTCACAACGTCTGTTGAGAATGAGAAGGGCTTTCAGTTGTCTCGAACACTATGGGTTTTGTGTTTTGTGAAATGCCGGTTGCCGGTTAAAGTGAAGAGATAACTAGAAATTTCGTGCTCGGCGGGTCGCGCAGCCGAGCACATGTATCCCCCGAACCCACAGCATCAAGAAGCATACCCTATTGGATTTACCTTTTCATGAATACAGATGGAACAAGCGAGGGCGCCATCACCAAAAACAATAATCCTCTTCATCTTACCATAATACACCTTCATGCCAAATTTGAAGATGATCGAAGAAGAACTGCAGCCAGTAGAGCGCTCACAAGCAGACCCTATTGAATTTACCTTTTCATGTATAAAGACGGAACAAGCGAGGGCGCCATCACCAAAAACAATAATCCTCTTCATCTTACCATATTACACCTTCATGTCAAAATTTGAAAATGATCGAAGAACTGCAGCCAGTAGAGCGCTCACAAGCAGACCCTATTGGATCTACCTTTTCATGTATAAAGACGGAACAAGCGAGGGCGCCATCACCAAAAACAATAAGCGTCTTCGTCTATTCATAATACACCTTAATGCCAAGTTTGAAGATGATCGAAGAACTGCAGCCAGCAGAGCGCTCACAAGCAGACCCTATTGGATCTACCTTTTCATGTATAAAGACGGAACAAGCGAGGGCGCCATCACCAAAAAATAATAAGCGTCTTCGTCTATTCATAATACACCTTAATGCCAAGTTTGAAGATGATCAAAGAACTGCAGCCAGCAGAGCGCTCACAAGCTGACCCTATTGAATTTACCTTTTCATGTATAAAGACGGAACAAGCGAGGGCGCCATCACCAAAACAATAGGCATCTTCGTCTATTCATAATACACCTTAATGCCAAGTTTGAAGATGATCGAAGAAGAACTGCAGCCAGTAGAGCGCTCACAAGCAGACCCTATTGGATTTACCTTTTCATGTATAAAGACGGAACAAGCGAGGGCGCCATCACCAAAAACAATAGGCGTCTTCGTCTAACCATAATACACCTTCATGCCAACTTTGAAGATGATCGAAGAAGAACTGCAGCCGGTAGAGCGCTCACAAGCAGACCCTATTGGATTTACCTTTTCATGTATACAGACGGAACAAGCGAGGGCGCCACCACCAAAAACAATAGGCGTCTTCGTCTAACCATAATACACCTTCATGCCAACTTTGAAGATGATCGGAAAAGAAACGCAGCCGGTAGAGCGCTCACAAGCAGACCCTATTGGATTTACCTTTTCATGTATACAGACGGAACAAGCGAGGGCGCCATCACCAAAAACAATAGGCTTCTTTGTCTAACCATAATACACCTTCATGCCAACTTTGAAGATGATCGGAAAAGAAACGCAGCCGTTAGAGCGCTCACAAGCAGACCCTATTGGATTTACCTTTTCATGTATACAGACGGAACAAGCGAGGGCGCCATCACCAAAAACAATAGGCTTCTTCGTCTAACCATAATACACCTTCATGCCAACTTTGAAGATGATCGGAAAAGAAAAGCAGCTGGTAGAGCGCTCACAAGGAAATCTCTGCGGCGGCGGCGGCGGCGGCGGCGGCGGACGCGGCGCGACGAGGCCAAATCCATAGTATCCTCCGAACTCTGTTCGGGGGATACAAATATATAGGTCATATCATTTTGACAGAAAGGGAAACAGAGAGTGTGTGTTTTTTATACATCTATGTGCATATACGATAATTCATTTTCAATGCAAAAACAATATCTTCCTCTTCATAATGACGTTTTAAAAGCGATCTCCTTTCCGCAAAAACAGGCATACGCAGAAAACATTGGAAAAGCGATGAAAATCTATCTGCAATCCGTGGCAGCCCCCCCCCCCCATCCCCACACACACACGCAAATACGCACATATAAACACAAGGTAAATCCCCCTAAAAAAATATATATGACAACATGCCTATCATTTTACCGGATGTACCAAGCTACATAGAAATTGCCCTGTTGGTTACCGGTTTACGTGGAACAGATCGCAGTCGATGCGTGATATAGAACAGATTTTACTGGTGCAGTGTTACACACTAAACAATGTCTATAGGACATCACGAAAAGGAAGGAGGGCCATGAAATACATCCGACTGACTGCTATCATCACGCGAGGCAACACCTTCGTTTCGCGAAGTATACCATTTCAGAGGGTCGTCGCAGTTTACCGATATGAACTTCACAGTTGTGTGATCCTTACTATACTGGGGAGATCTTTGATACTGCTAACCAAGGAGGCAGACATACCTCCTTGTGCGAACTTTCTCAGAGAAACAGATTGACTAACTCATTAAATCTTCAGATAGTACAAGCAAACAGAGTAAAACAGTTCCATGGAGTGTGCGTGGATAGTACGGATATTGCTGTTCATATCTGCGGTATCGGACCACTTCGGAAATGGTAGGTCCTCTAACGTTAGTCAGACTCCTGCAGAGACGTTTTGAGTTTATTTCTTTTCATCTATGTACATACAAGACTTGTATTTGTTTATATTTCACTATCAAAAGTGATAATATGTCGGTCACAAGTCTTATATCATATTTGTCTCGTACTCATTTTGGAAGCCAAGTAAGAGCACCATGCTCATGTTGGCTGTTAGTACAAAAAACAAATATTTCTATGTAGATACTTTTACCAATAACGTCTGTCAGCAATGGTCAGGATCGAATTTGTGTCGCTTCGGTATTCAGAAACACGCAAACTAAAATTATTGTATGATTATATAGGCTGACTATTATTTATAGTTATCGTACGTAATCATATAGATTGTACCTACAGATGTTTGTTAATCCAAAATGAAATATCCACAGGGTCTGTTAATCCGATCATTTGGTAATGTTGCTCCGAGGGTTTGTTATACCGAAAATAAAAACAAGGTGGGTCCGAACAAACCTTTAGAATAATGAAGAAAATTATTTCATTTTCGTACTAATGAACCTTAGACAAACTTTTAGCAAACGTTCGGAATAACGTACTTTCAAATAACGAACTGAATAATGCTTCCTACAATTTCAGGGGCTGAATATTTTGAGAACATCGGTACTGACTGTTGAAGTTGAAATTTTATACAGACTTTGTACATCGAATAACCGACGGCAGTTTCCATTTATCATTCTGTCTGGATCTATCGCTCATCTATAGAGTTAAACGTATTTTCGATTGCTTAACCCTTTGCAACATTTCTAAAGCGAAACCTGTAATCATCAGCTTTTTCGGAGAGTACCTTACTTGCAGAATTAAATTACTGGCAGGAGTCTGATTGATTGTGACTTCTTTTAGTGTAACATTGTGTAACAGCTATAGTAATTATCGAGGTACACTGTATATATTTCTCCTCGTTTATTACACACTGTATAACACTACATTGTATACTACTACTTCATACCTCTACCATGTACCCTGGTACTACCAAGCACATGTACAGCATATACTCCCTTTTAGTGTACATACTACACAGAGCCTTGTGTATACAAAGTCTCACCCTTCCCTATTCACAGGGAAGGGCAGAACGTTTTATAGGTCTTTGTTAGGTGTAATCCTTACCCTTCCCCGTTCATTGGAAGGGCTTACTTCTAGTCAAGGCGCTACTGAATTCCTGTACGGGCCTTAATTAAAGGGAAGGTAAACCCAAAGAGCAATGTGGATTGAGTGAAAGCAGCAACATTAGTAGAACACATCAGTGAAAGTTAGAGGAAAATCGGACAATCGATGCAAAAGTTATGAATTTTTAAAGTTTTGGTGTTGGAACCGCTGGATGAGGAGACTACTAGAAGATATGACGTATGAGTGGACAACAATACAAAGAAAATATAAAGGAATTTCAACAAAAATTAACTTTTCTAGAATTATGAAAGAGCAGTGGACCAACCGCTTTCAGAAAGCAGGGGGAATAATTGCTACCCTTAACATATGTCAATATCAAGTTGATGGAATTTGTAATTTTCATGAAAAATGGATTTTTGTAGTATATTCTTTATATTTTCTTGGTATTGTTGTCCACTCATACGTCATAACCTCTAGTAGTCTCCTCATCCAGCGGTTCCAACACCAAAACTTTAAAAATTCATAACTTTTGCATCGATTGTCCGATTTTCTTTAAACTTTCACTGATGTGTTCTATTAATGTAGCTGCTTTCACTCAATCCACATTGTTCTTGGGGTTTATCTTCCCTTTAAGGAGTTCGTTCAACCCACCCTGCAGAAAAGGTTTGACCACACAGAGTGGTAGATGGGACCTCCAGGAACACCCCCAGGTAGTATGTGAGTCGAAATTGTGGTATCAATAAAATTTTACAGGCCATTTTAGTTGCGACAAGACCTAATTGTTCGAAAAAAAGTCTGCGCACGCCAAGACTACTACACGCACCACTAACACTGCTACAGGTGCCAGTGCCAGTGGTGCGTGTAGTAGTCTTAGCGCACGCAGACTTTTTCCTCGGCAAACAAGGGTTTTTGCCAGCAAACTCACTAGCTGAGGTCAGTGTAGTTTAGTTTCTAGTCGTTTTTATTTCGTGTATATTTTTTCCGAGTTGCAGCAAGCCGAGTGAGGTTGCATACCCAGTGATTGTGACCCCAAACCGTTCGGGCGTCGCAATCACTTGGTATGCGCCTTCGCTCGGCTTAGCACAATAAAGTGGGCGCCTACACATGCGCAAGCTTCAACTCGGAGAGATGAAAACGAAATAAAAACGACTAGAAACTAGACTGGGGTCGATTACGACTGGCACTGAAAATTACAACATAATCAAAGTTTTTGCAGTTATTTCATGAATAATTCCTCAAAACACCGTAAAACCATATATATATATGTTGCTAGAGATGTCAGCAAAACAATGGGATACATTGTACGTTAAAATATTGTGCATGGTTACCATGGTAACCAGATGTATACAGGTGATTGATAATCCAAAAAATGCTTCCAACTGCTGCAAACTTTGGTATTTTTTGTTCAGTTTTTTTGTTTTTTTTTTTGCATCATTGCATCATTGCATCACTGATATGTTCTGTTGTACATTGTAAAGGCAATGAAGAAACTGTATTGCTGTACATTCTAAAGGTAATGAAGAAACTTACCTTGTTAGCACTTAATGTTTATGTATATCCATTCATATGTATGGTACCAACAATGTATATGATATAATATATGTGTATGTATCTGCATAAGAAATGATATAATGCAGGAACCAATAAATCAAATCAAAATTATAGGTCATTATTTGGAGTCATTTTAATGATTATTCTTTTATTCAGATATAAAATACTACAGTAAACAAATATGCACTTTAGGTACAAAACGAGTTATTTCCTGTTATTTCTAACAGCCATGATTAACCTCCATACGAGTAGTTCCTATGTTCCCCACTTAAACTTCCCGTTGGGAAAGCCGCGAGCGGTTTTTCCAATGTTACCTCTCGGTATTAACCCGTGGCTTTTGTTTTCCCCTGACTCGGTGGGCCGGATATATGGAATGCATTGTCTGATGATTTTAGACGCAGTCCTTCCCTTCAATGTTTTAGAATCATCTAACAAAAAATTCTCCTCGCATTGTGTGTCTGAGTGTGTCTTGCTCCTTTAAACAAGAAAAAGAGATTTACAAGATACCATATATCCGATGCCGCCATAGTAACAGTCAAGCAAATTGCTTTTATTGATGGCGGCATTTTCCACCTGTACGTTCAAAGTTCAAATTTATTTCATATTTCCATTTCTCAATGATGACATTACAAAATTATTGACAACAAAACAAGAATACAAAATATATACAATCATGTCTTTTGATCGTAGAAGAAAAGAAAAAGAAAATATACTTGACACAAATGTACAAGGTCATATTGTGTGAAAATGTCACTAGTAAGTATAAGAAATATGATGGGGCCTACATAAAAGCTTTAAAGCTTGTAAAACTGTAGGTTCCCGAGTTCATAGGCATATAATTTTACACGGAGAACGGATATGTTTGTCTTGACCAACTAAAATTACACAAGTACAAAAAATCGATGAGTAATAAACTAATGAACCACATAGATATCGCACAAACCAGACTGCATACAAATCTCGCAGTGTTTGAATAACAAAAATGCTATATTATTGAAAGATGTATCGGTACCATGAAATAACTTGAATGACTTGGTGCTGCGGACAAGGACAAAAGACTGGGAGCATAAAAGGGTTGCTAAAAACTTGGTAGTGTGTATCCACTAAGTAATAACTGTTTTAATTTGCGTTTGAAGGTGAATAAAGATAAGGAAGAAGTGATATCTAGAGGGAGGTCATTCCAATATCTGGGTCCAGTAAATATAATTGTTTTCTTTGCAAAAATAGTGCGAGTACGGGGAAGGTGATAGGCGTCACTCTGGCGAGTGGGATAACAGTGGATAGAACGATTCCTTTTGAGCATGTGGATAAAAACAGATGGTAATTCATTAGTTGTTAGTTTATACATGAAAATTCCGAGATTGTAATAAAATAGGTCTTGAATTTTCAGAATTCTGTTTTGATGGAAAAAACAATTTGTATGGGCAAAATATCCGGCGTGGTTTATGATTCTTATTGCACGCTTTTGAATACGGAGACGGGAATCTAGCAATGAGTGAATTGCATTTCCCCACGCCAAAATTCCATAATTAAAGTGTGGAGATATTAAGCAAGAATATATACTCTGCAAAATATGAACAGGAAAGAAATGTTTGAGCTTATTCAAGATTCCAATATTTCTAGACAAAATTTTACTTACAAAATTAATATGAGTTTTCCAGGATAATTCTTGGTCAATCCAAAGCCCTAAAAACTTTGTATTATTAACCTGCTTTAAACATAAATCATTTATTTTGATATCATATGGAACAACATTCAAGGAATTACTGAATACCATATAATGAGTTTTTTCTATGTTCAAAGATAATTTGTTCGCATAAATCCAGGATTGCACAGACCTGAGCTCAGTATTCATCATATTTATTAATGCATTAGGGTCTCGATGTGAAAAAAACAAGCTAGTGTCATCGGCAAAACAGATAAATGACAAAATTTGCGATGATTTTGGAAGATCGTTTATGTATAAGATAAATAAAAGTGGGCCCAAGAGGGAGCCCTGCGGGACTCCACATGAAATAGGCTTTAATTGCGAATCATGGCTTTTGATATTAACAAATTGCTTTCTTTCTGTTAAATAACTCTTAAACCATTCTAAGGGGGTCCCGCGGATTCCATAGTGACACAATTTATAAAACAAGATTTCGTGATCTATCGTGTCGAAAGCTTTAGAAAAATCAAGAAAAACTCCAATTGTATGTTCAAAACTATCTATAGCATGAGCTACCTTGTCTATAAAAGTAAGTAAAGCATGGGTTGTGTTGTAATGTTTTCTAAAACCAAACTGAGAATCTGACAGAATGTTATGATTTGTGAGAAATTTTAATAATCGTGTACACACCATCCTTTCAAGAATTTTAGAGATTGAAGTCAACAAAGAAATTGGTCGGTAATTATTCACCAAATCTTTCTGTCCCTTCTTAAAGATAGGGACAACTTTTGCGACCTTCATCTTATTGGGGACTTTGCCATTAAATAAGGATTGATTGAAAATGTAGGTAAGAGGAGTAATGATTTCGATTAAAACATTTTTTAAAAGAAAATTTGTAATTCCATCATATCCTGAACTTTTTTTATCATTCAAATTCTTAATAATATCTATAATTTCTTCTTCAGCAATAGGTTCAAAAAATATTGATTGAGAATTCCTATTACCTAAGTATCTATGGAATTCTATTGATGATTTCGGGATATTACTGGCAAGATGTGGACCAAGAGTTGCAAAATATTCATTGAAAGATTCCGCCATAATGACCGGGTCGTTAATCTGGCGGTCGTCCACTGAAAATATTTAGGAGAATCGGTATTATTTTTATGTTTGAGCGCCTCATTAATCACCTTCCACGTACTCTTCACATCAGATTTATATTTAACAAACTGTCGGGAAAAATAATTTCGCTTGGCTATACGTATTATGGATGTCAATATATTCCGATAACGAACATATCTCAATTTGTTTAAAGGGGATGGATCTTTACGATACTTTACGATATATGAAAAAATTTATTCTTGCGGTTAATGGACCTGAGAAGAGATTTTGTAACCCATGGTTGTCGTGGCACTTTTTTATAATTAGAATGGTGAGGTCTTCGGAGAGGAACACAAGAATCATAATTAGCGATTAAAATATTCATAAAATTTTCAAAGGCTAAATCAATGTCGCTTTGACTGTATACGGTGGACCAATCCTCTGAACTTAATTTCTCCCTAAGTTTATTGAGGTTGGATTCAGACATTACACGAATACCTGAGTTGTGGGTGTGAGAAACATTAGCAGTCATAAAATTGGACACAAGGGCGTAAATTGGAAAATGATCAGTGACGTCAGAAACTATAATACCAGATGTGATGTTAGAAAATGAGTCATTTACAAAAATGTTGTCAATAAGAGTAGATACATCATCAGTTATTCGAGTCGGTTTTCTTATAAGGGGAATAAATGATTTCGACAACATAAGGTTAAGAAAATCTGCGCATAAGGGATTATCACTGTAATTAAGGAGATTGAGATTAAAATCACCCATGACAAAACATGTCTTACTGTCAAAATAAGTGTTCGAGATAAGGCCGCAGAATAACTCTAAAAATTCAGCAGGGTTTGAGCTTGGGGGTCGATAAATCTCCCCAATTATAATATTACCTTTGTTTGGAGTTTTGACCTCGATAAATACACTCTCAAATGTATCTGACATCACGCTGTATTTTTCTAAGAAGACACAATCTAAATTCTGTGACACATAAAATCCGACTCCCCCACCTTTCTTCCATGTTCTATTATTTGTTATGAGTTTAAAACCGTCTATAATAAGCAGCGAAGAGGGTGATGTCTCCTTCAACCAAGTTTCACTGAGCCCGATGATATTATATTTGGATTTTAGTGTACTCACAAAAGATAGGAATTGATCAAAGTTTTTGTTTAAGCTTCTGATATTAAAATGTGAAATAAAGAGTTGATTTGCATCGGTATGAGTGAGTGAAGTAAGCTCATCCTCTGTGTGGTAGTGAGTAAATACATTTTGGACTGCTGTATCGCTAGAGTCAAAATCCAGTCTTAATTCATGAGTTTGCATATTTAAGAAAGTGACGATGTCGGGATCCTCACCCTCTTCGCTGTCTACTGAAATTACTGGGGTCATATCAGCAAATGACTGAGGATAAAGGGCGGCAACTGATGCGACATTCGAGTTTACAGTAGTATTTGGATTCATCATTGTGAATGATACAAGGCAGGTGAATATGAAGACAGGCTGTATGCAGGAAATAACTGCTTAAGAACACATCTGCTACTTGGTTTTATAGGGAGACAAGTGGGAGAACATTCACCCTGATGAATTATGGGTAAAGAATGTCCAATGGCCATACATAAAACAAAGCATGCCGAAAATTCAAAGGTAACTGCACCAGTATAGTAAGTAGGGAATGAGGTTGTTGCTACGCTGTATGGGGCCAGAATTGCACTGAACAGTTCAAAGAAACGAATGCCAGAGCAAACAAACGTGAGTGCACCTATATCTGTGCTGATTTATTTGTGCAAGTGTTGAAATGAAAGAAACGGAAACTGGGGGAAAAGGGGCAGTTTTTTCCTAAACTACTTCAGATATGATTATTATTTCATGGGAAATTCACCCCCCCCCCCCACACACACACTCATGCGTGTTTCCAAAATGCCCAGGAAAGGAGTACTTTACGCTCGACGAGATTCGGCCTGAAAATTGGAAAAGTGGAAAGTCTTTTGACCTTTTTTTTTTTTTTTTTTTTTTACGAAGATATTTCTTTTACAAAGGGCTTGTTATTCTCTCTTTCATTTTTTTTTTGGAGTCTTACGAATTCTTTTAAGGAAATTTTAGAAAAATGGTCAAATAATAGTGAAATCAAACATTTTACGAAATAATGTCAATCTTATATTATACAAAGACAAAATGCAGTATAAACAAGCATTGTGCAAAATAATATCAATCTTACATTGTGACTCTTTTTTTGAAACCAAAGAATCGAAATAATTTTTTCTTTTTTTTTTAACACTTATATTCTCGTAAGCTGCCCGCCAAACGGAGACATGATAGTTTGCTCAAAGCATGGACCTACAACAAAAAGCAACTGATTATATCCCACTGCTTGTTTCTCGGAAGAAAAAAATCGAGGCCATTTGCGAGAACGCACACGAACACGCACACACGCCGACATGCACCCCCACTCCCCCCCCCCCCCGACCCCAATTACCTGCTTACCCATTTACCTCCAGCCCTCAAGTTTCAGGTTTTATTCACACTTGAATAACTCTGGCATCTGCATCCTAATCATAATGTGGAAGTGATGTGGAAATAGTGGTAGAAGCAAAAATGGGAAAAACGACAATGATGTGACAATAACTCGCAAATTCGGCAAAATCAAGACAGCCAAAAAAGAAGAAAAAAAAAGAAATCACATCTCATCCTCTGCATACATCATCTATTCCCACTTAAACAAATGCATTCCAGCTGTTCCTTTTTCAATCGATATCTTATTTTCTTATTCTTTACACATCCTAAAATGCTTCATAACATCATTAAATTTTGATACCTTCCCTTCTGATCTCGCTAGATATAACATATAGATTTAATAATCAATATAATCATATTCCATCCTCTAATTTTTACGAGTTTCCCGATATACCTGTGTAAACAACTTCCAAATTCATATTTCCTAGTTCTTAAAATTCATTTTCTGAATGATAATTTGCCACAATTCCTGCACTTTCATACACTCTCAAAATAAATGCAAATATGTCTCGGTGCTTGTACTGCAGAATGAGCACAGATGATCCGAAACAAACCAAATTTAAACTGAAATATCCTAAGCTGATATTTTCTTTTTTGGGGGGATAATTCTTTATTCGAATTTCGTTCAATTTCATATCATGCAAACAGAAACGTTCACATAAACAAAACAAAACATCATACAAAGACAAACTGCTTTTTACACAAACATTATACACAATAACAGTGGCGGATCCAGGGAGGACCGCAACCGGCGCACGCTCCCCCCCCCCCCCCTTTATCTTTTTTAAACAAAAGAAATAAAAAGAAAAATGGGGAGGGGGGCATACGCCCCCCTCCCCCTTTAATTTTGTAAACGCGCCCCCTCTTTACGGAATTCCTGGATCCGCCCCTGCAATAACGTCAGTCTTACACTACATACGGACAAAATTCAGTATCACCAACATTGTGCAAACTAAATATCAAACTTACATTGTAACTCTCTAAACCAAGGAAACGAAATCCGACGGGTTTTTTTAACACATATTCTCGCAAAAGCCCGCTAAACGGGAACATAACAGATGATTTGCTTATTAAAAACACAAAACGGGGCATATTTCACTGTTTCTCTAAGAAAAACAAAACAAAACAAACGAGGCCATTTGCGAGACAACATACACACATGCACACACACTTCCCCACACAACGCCAAACATGCACCCCTCCCCTCCCCCCCCCCCCCCCCCGTGCCTTCAGCCCTCAGGTTTCAGGTTTTTTTCACACTTGAATAACTCTGCAGTATGAATTGCCATTTTGTTTCTCATAGTACTTCCTAGTCATAATGTGAAAGTGATGTGGAAATGGTAGAAGCAATAGAGACGAAGAAAAAACCCCGACAACGATATGACAATAACTCGCAGATGCATGTACGGCAAATTCAAAACAGAAAAAGATAGGATTATCATCCTCGGTATACCTCATATATTCCTTCTTGGACAAATGCATTCCAACTGTTCCTCTTTCACTAGCTATCGTATTTTCTTAAAATACTTCATAACTTCATTAAAATTTGCTACCTCCCTTTCTGATCTCGCTAAATATAAAATATGTTTAATCATCAATATAATTGTATTCCATCCTTTAATTTTTAACGAGTTTCCGGAGATACCCTTTTTAACACACACACACACACACACACACACACATAAACACACACAGGCACTAAAAATCTCTCCTAAGGAAATTGTCGAAAGTGTCCGAGGAGTGTCTGTCTTTCAGATAGGGGGTTGGAATGAGAACTCACCTCAGGTGCATTGAGCAGTGTTCCATACTGAGGGGGTCCCCAAGACAGGAGAAGCCTGAAGAAAGCTCGCAAGATGGGGGTTCAGAAATTTTGGCAATCCCGAGAAAGAGGGGAGGGGACTAGTATACGCGTAATACGGGGAGGGTTTGAGAACTCAGTCCTGATATTGTTTTGTATTAAAAGGAAAGAAAAAAAAATCAGAGAAGTAGATCAGACAAATTTTGGGGATAAAATCAGACACACACACACACACACACACACATATATATATATATATATATATATATATATATATATATATATATATATATAAATTATGACATGTTAAAGTAAGAAAAAATGGTAACTGTGATGTATAGGTGTTAAGAAGCTCTCAATTCGGTTTTGTACGAAAACGTAAAAAAAAAAAAAAAAAAATCATTATTATTCCGAGGAAAAAAAGTTTATTCAGACCTGTTTGCTGGTTTATCGTAGTTATAATACTAATACATTTTCGGATGTCCACCTCGAAGGAAATGTTCTGTCTGTCTGTCTGTAACCAAATACAAATTGAGAAAAATGAAAATACGTCATGTTTTGTATGCAAAACAGACGTTTCTGAATCATATCAGGTTCCAAAGTTTCCAAATTTCGTCGGTGTGTGGTTGACCTTTTAAGAGATTAATACCTAATTTAAAATTCCAGTCTGCATTGTGGCAATGTTTGACTCATTAGTTATTGGGGGTTTTTTCATGGTGATTCCAAGTAGTGATATTAAATCCTTTCACTGGTTCTAGGAGTGGAAGTGCAAGTCCGACTCTTCGGTGGTAACTCCGACTATGAGGGTGGATTGATGGTGCTTTACATGGGTTTTTGGGGGCTTGTGTGTGACGACCAATGGGGCATCAATGACGCCAAGGTGGCCTGCAGAATGCTGGGCTTCCTCGGGGCAGAGTCGGCCATCGCCAGGTCGGCTTTCGGCGACGAACCATCCGACGTTGTATTGCACAGAAATCGGTACCTCCTCGACGATGTATCGTGCAGTGGAAGTGAGGACAGCCTGCTGGTCTGCACTCACAGCGGACTCTGGACCAATAACTGCGGTCGGACTTCCAAGACGGCAGGTGTTGTCTGTACAAATAATACAGGTATTTTCCTTTTCTGTTTGTGTGCGCTAATATATTGTTGCATGAACTGTTTCAAGAAAGTATCAGCCCATATACTTTTGATTCTTTATTCCATCAAATAATAATCCACAGTAGCTCCCTCGGTGATACCCCTGGTCAATCAAGAGTCTTAAAAAGTAGATTTCGCAAAAACACACCTTGATCGAGAGAATTCGGATATAGTCACGTGACAGTGGGTAGAAACATCCGGTCAAAAGGACGTTATCACAAAGAAAGATGTATAGTTTTTAAATTGAATTCAACTGAATCTTATTCATTTTTATGTCCATCAAAAAAAAAATACTAGAAGATACAACGCATGAAATATAATGCGAAATGCATATAATAATAATGATAATAATAATAATAATAATAATAATAATAATAATAATAATAATAATAATAATGATAATGATAATAGAATAGTAATAATAATAATAATAATGATAAGGTCTTATCTACCCAGGGTAGTCTCTTCAGTTTTGCCACTGCTTTATCAGAGGCCCTGTTATTATTATTAACCTATTTATACACCTGGGTCGACAGGGACTTGGTGGGTAAAACATCCAGTTGCCCATGGACGAAAGCACTGGGCGGGATTCGAACTCGGGTCCTCCGATCGGGAGTTGGGAGTCTTATCCACTTCGCCACAGCGCCCCCATTTTTTATCATATAACGGAAAAGCAATGTGTACTTTGCAATAGAAATAAAGAATCAATAAAGCGATGAAAAAAGAGTGATCTACTGAGAAGCGAAGCTTGTAAAACCTAAAACACGCAGAAGCACAACGTATACCAATGACATAACTGAACTTGAACTGAATGGAATAGAATCATTTTGAATTTTAATTTGATATCCAAAATTAATGTTAACATGTACCTTTAAAGCATTTGAGATTGACATGATTATGATGCTAATGATAAAAAAGCATATTTATAGTACAACAGACATAGTATATTATCATGACCCCCCCCCTCCCCCCCCCCCCCCCATGACAGGCTAGCTAACGACACACCGCGCTAATTCTTGAAAATTGAAAGCAAGAGATTATTAAACTCAAGGGTAAAGATATGCATCTTCTTCAATTTGTCTCTGACCAAATTACATTTGTAAGATCGCAACTGCTAACGTTCATGTTAACAAGCATGTCGGAAAAGAGGAACTACCTTGAATCGAACTGGTTATCTACCGCTTTCTGGGCAGCGACACTACCACTAGGATATCCCTTGTTGCCGGCGGTAACAAGATGAATTTGGAACAATCACATAAGCTCCGAAATTCCGACATTGTTGTCCAAGGCAGACAATGTGTATTAAGTGAAAGCACAAAGAGGTAATGCAAGAGGAAATCCAAACAAAAACAAATCCCCCCTCCCCCTCCCCCCCCCCCCAAAAAAAAAGCGAGAAAAAAATCCCTTTTATGCAGAAGGTTCGAAATGGCAAAGGTGGGATAAGAAATAAGGAAGACAATGTTATGACATTTTGATTTTTTTTTTTTTTTTTTGGGGGGGGGAAACACATTTCTTGATCAGTCCTTATGAATATTCAAATGAGCTAGCTGATGATGTCACGTCCTCACAATTTCTCATAAATGTATATGACATATTTTATATCACTTCAGCTAATGCAAGTAAAAATATTCCTTTACCAACTTATATCAGTATAACACGTTCTTTTTTTCATTTCTGATGGCTTTAAAGCAAGATTGTACTCATAGAGATGAAATAGGAGATTTTTTTGTTATTTCTTTATATGAAATGAATAAGAAATTGTGAGAGCATGGCACCATCAACTTACTGACTTGAATATTCATAAAGACTGGTCAAGAAGTATTTTCCTGAAATTGTTACAATTTCAGAATGTCATAATTTTGTTATTTCTTAAAGGCTTTTGATCATTTTTGCACTTCTCTACAGGAATATTTTCCTCTTTCTTATAAAATTGATAAAATTCCGCAGTGGATTTCTTCTTTAAGGAGAGGGGTGAAAATATAAGGTTTGAGTTTTCTTCAATTTGTCTGCCCCCTGTACAAATGTTCACATGACCCGAATCTCCCCTTTCTCAAAATAACCCTGTTGTGTCACCCCTTCTTTTCCTGCTTCAATGTTTTATATCTGTCATGTTAACAAGCAGACGCGTGATAATCGGATTTGATGCCACAGTGGCAGCGTTTATGTGTTATAAAGAAAAGGTCATCTCCACCTGTCTATGGAATCGCATTATTAGCATTGTCATCATCACTTCGCCAAGCTAATGGCACTCTTATTTCTTTCATCAATATAATTTGTCATGAAGGTGCATTTATGAGATACGGTGGCTTAGATGTGTGCATGTTCACGTATGTGGATTGATCAGAATAGTGAGGGTATAATCAATGGAGAAGTTTCCTTTAGTTGGGATCCCTTGGACATTGATATGGATCTGCATAATAGAGTGAGTTTATTGAAGAAATTGTACTTATATAATAAACCTCCCGAACATGAAATTATTTCTTTTTGTGCAATAAACTGTTTGTTTTTTTTTGTATGAATGTAGTTAATGGTAATATGTCATTTATAGTGAGATCATCGATTGATAAAAATTATTATTGTCTTGCTTTTCACAGTAAGTCTCTTCAACACCCAGTCCCAGTGGGTCCGTCAAGAAGGCAGGGTCCAGGTCTATGCGTCAGACGCCTGGCGCAGCGTGTGTAGTGACACTTGGAACATGGACTATGGGCAGGCACTTTGCCGGGAACTGTCGTATCCAGGTCTGCTTCAAAATTTATATAGGAACAGTTCTGGCAGCGAAGAGCCAGCGAGCATCGGAAACTTGACATGCAAGAATGATGCTGAACCGACCTTATCAGAGTGCAGCGCAAGTGTGAGTCCAACTGGATGTCCAACTGGCTACGCGTGGGTAGAATGTCAACCAGCAGGTATTTCCTTAATCCATTTTCTTTCCCTTGTTTTGCCTTCGTTTGTCTTGTGCTGTTTTGGTTTCATTTCATTTAATTTCTGTATTTTATTAATAACACTTATTTGAGCAGATCTTTTTTAATTGGTTCCCCCAGTTAGGATATGGTCTGAAGAAAAATATTTGTATTTCATACTTCCCCTAATCTAATTTATCACGGGACCTTTTACGCAGGCCTCATCATATTTTTCGCATCATGACCACAGTTAAACTCGCATTTATACAGACCTTGTGTTTATACCACAACATACTTTTGTACATTCAGGCAAAGTTTCATGTAATTTATGTTTTGTATGATCTTCGTAATTATAAACTTTTTGTGATATATTTGAGAAATGTGAAAATAAATTGAAATGAAATGAAATGAGATTTCGTTTTAATCAAATTTTGATTTTTTTTTTCAGACAAACCTTTGAGTAGAAAGAAACATCAATCTATTGTAATCAAGTCTAATACTCACAAATTTTAATTTCTCTTTCATCTGTGGCATGTTGTTTGTCTGGATGCTTCACAACATGAGGGAGTTGTTGAGTACTGCTGGCACGGTGTGAAGATAGTTTACATGATTATAGAAAACTCACGTCTAACGATAACTATGAGACAAAGTAGCAGCTTGAACCAATTTCACGACTGACAATGCACTCCTTAACTGTCAAATGACCAGAACAAGGGATTATTGTAATTTTCAGTGAGCTGTTAACTTCAGTAGCATTTATTTGAGTGAAATTATTTGGTATTATGTGAGAATACACTGTAAGAACTAAATAGCTGTCTAAGCACTTTAGCGATACAATAACTTATACATCACAGTCAGGTAACAATGTAGACCTACATCACAATTGAGCTCCGAGAACGAGCTATTTGGCCTTAAAGCCGTACAGTGTAGTAATATCTTTCCCTTATTATCTGCTACTATGTGTGTGTGTGTGTGTGTGTGAACTTCTTCTCCCCTACCTCCTTTTGAAGCCCGATTCGCAAGCTCTACCAACGTATCGGGCGCGGTCGAGGTTTATCACGATGGACAGTGGCGAGTCATGTGCTACGGGAGTGGAGGTGACAGCGCTATCAGGGATGCCAATGCCAAGCTTGCATGCAGAATGATGAGACATCCCAACTCTCAAGTCCTGGGATCAGGGACCCTGAACACAACGGGTGGATTCCTGGGTATGTCCTACACCTGCACTTCTCCGTCTTCATCCAGTAGAGATGAGCGAGATCTCCGATTCTGCAAGAGCGATCGACATGATAACTGCACGATGGTACTTAGAATAGCATGTGGTACGTAAGTTATAATAATTATGCACGTATATGCATGAATATTTTACAAGGTGTCCGTGCATATATGTGTGGGTGTGTGTGTGTATGTTTGTACGTGTGTCTGTCAGTGTGTATTGTTTCTGTCTGTCTGTGTGTGTTAAAAATCATTGTGTTTGTTTGTGAGTACGCATTCTTATGCATTGAATTTGATGATACATACTGTACATAGTGAATTCTTGCTTGAATCCCGGCTTTATTGATGTATGTACGTATAGAATGCATACATAATTTTGTACTTTATCATATCGAATTATATCGCAGTTGTGACTCAGACTGCCACAAATGAAAGAGCATGACTGAAAGAAATAAAAGAAATTATTTTTAAAAAGATGCGTCTAAACTAAAGAACATCTTTATCTTATTTAAGCCACTAACTTGGAATTCTATACCGAAGATGGAAAAAATAGGCATCAATGAACTTTGACTACCTTGTTTGAAAGTCTGCAAGTGATGTAAATGAAGAAGTGTCATGTCTAACAAATGGAGGGGAACTCTCGATAGATGGAAATATTTTACCTCAATAATCATTGAAAAAAATCATCCGACGTTATCAAGTATGATAATCAATGATCATGAAATGTATGAATATTTAAACCGACATTATATTTTAGTTAACATTGATCTGTATCTTCAAGTCATTTACAAGAATTATTTTGCAGACCTCTAGCTAATCAGACCTGAAACATTAAACCTGTGTATTAAAAGAATTTGTTCATAAATGTACATTACTACGTTTGAGTTTGAAATATTGAATCACATTTCAAACAAAATTACAGAGAGGGTATTTTCATGGGTTATTTTTTAGGCTTTTGGACATAAATAAGTTTGAAAAGTAATGACCAGAGAAATCAAAATAAATGTATTGATTTTGGTGGAAAGCGCACAAAGCTGTGTCCATGCTGATCTTAATTTAAGATAAGAAAATAATCATATCTATTCAAAAAGTCTTCAAATTGCATTGTGCTACTTCGCACCATAGCTACTTATGTCATGTCAGGTAAGTTCAGTTGAAATCATGGGAATCAGGGGAAATCATGCCTAGAATTTACTGAATAATATCGATCACATTCTTCTCCTTTTCTGTTCCAGCCAATCCCAGTTATCCATCTGATACTAGTAGCGACATTTCAGGTATGCTATTTACCTTCTCGACAACTTTTCGTGTGAATTGTAAATTGAAAATATTTTTTCCGATGTATGTATGATCATCAAGAACCACTATTGTCTTTAGTCTAAGTCTTTACACTGTTAAAATGATGCAATGCGAATCATGAATTATTGTATTGCCAAACTTCTTCATGTCTTATAAGTTTCAATCGGCATTTTGTGAAAAACTACCAGCGAATGATATCACTGCATCATAGAAAATATGTAATTTGGTATGACGCCTAAAATTTCTTGTTTATTAGATTTTACTGTTTAGTTGTTATGGGGTTTTGAATGAGCTTTGTAAATTCCACTTGAGCGTTGAGCGTACGGTGCAGTTTCTCCTCAAGCTGTCACTATGGAAAAGGAGGAATTCAAAGATTTCTTCCGTTCACTTAATTATATATGAGACAAAGAATAATAGGTTAATTTGTTTATCATTATGATACGAACTTCTTGAAAAAAAACAACACCAATAAAGACTATATACAAGTCAGCCCAGTAGCATGCTCAAACTCTGTAGGTTTCCAGTCTTGCACGTCGCTTTCATTAGTGCAGTCCGCAGAAATAGAAATTTAGTAATAACAATAATAATAATCATTATTATTATTATTATTATTATTATTATTATTATTATTATTATCATCATCATCATCATCATCATAACAATTATGTAGTAATTTCTATAGTGCATTTCCAGTAAGCTGATCAATGCGCTTAACATCCAAATTCAAAGTACTGATACAGAGGGTGAGAGGCGAAGTTCCATTAGCAAGGTATTCCATGCCTTTGGCCCATGAAATTAGAAACTATGCTCACACCAGCCTTAGTTATTACATGTTATCTGGAGTACTGTATTATCCATGGCAGAGCGCAATTTATAAGCTGAACGGTGGGGAGGGTGCAAAAGCTGTGATAAGTGTTTAGGAGCAGAATTATGAAGGCAAAGAAAAAAGAAAACAAGCATATCTTATATTATGTGATTCTTCTGTCAACAGGCAATCAATGTAATTGTTTGATAAGTGGTGATGCACAATCACGCCTACATGTTCCAAGCACAAACACGAGCTGCGGGGTTTTGGATACGTTTAGAGGTCTTGCTATCCCCTTGTTCACAGAGTAATCTAACTCACTTAAAAACATTGAAAACAATACCTGTTTACATACATCCAACGTCAAAAATTTAGTATCTCTTGAGATGAGAGTTGAATTTTCTTCAGTTTGTCTCCCTCTAACAAATGAAATTTGTTAAAAAATTCAATATGATGGTCAAATTGTTGACAGAGTACGGTCCTCACTTATTCGAGAATGAATCTTATATGTGGTGCACAGGAAACCAACACAGAGCTACATCTCCTCATCATGCCAATGTTCAGAAAGTGCGTTTAAAGCCTATATGGATTCTCCTCTTCAGATTCCATGGACTCCTCCCAAGGGAGTGACTATGATGCGACGACGACTCTTTCGACGACGACTCCTTCGACGACGACAGTCTTTCCTCACGATTCTACTCCCAGAGAAATCAGAATAAGTAATTGACACTCCTTCCAGTGGTCGTAGTTTTCATAGTGTGTGCGTGTGTGTGGATGTGTGTGTGTGTGTGTGTGTGTGCGTGTGTGTGTGTGTGTCGGGGGGGGGGGTCCAAGAGGTCCCTCTCGCGATGGTGTCCATTGACTTCAAATGATTTGTATATTTCTTTTAGACAAAGTGTATTCACTTTTACTTTGGCAAAAGGCTAGGAATCGATTTCAAAACTTTCAAACACGTTCACATAGAAACTGATCCTGTGATCACTTAATGATGTATCATATACATACATATATGCATGTTATATACATATTATATACATAGAGAGAAAAAGAGATTTCCATATATCTATTCCTCTCTGAAGACTTGTCACGCTGATCTGCCATGATATATTTGTATTGTTTGCGATAAGTATAGCGACAATCGTAGCATTACAGCTCAACAGCGCCGCGTTAACATCAATTTTTTCAGCAATCGAAAGTTCATAGCTGAAAACGTCTAGAAAGTGTCTTAAATTCGAAAATTTTGGGGATTTTGAAGTGTGGTGCCACTGTGCTTTGAATCAACCTATTATGCTGCAAATACCTAATCTGCTGCACAGATTGATAGCTAATTGGGATTAGTATCATCACTGTTACACAGGGTGTATTATTATCATAATTAACATATTGATTGCATGAATGTGGTATAATAATAATGTCTGGGGGAATGCATCCTACAAGCATTGCTTCTTCAGGATTCCTCCCCATCTCCTACATTTTCTAAACTTCAGAATGTTTTGTGCCTTTTTTCACCGTATCATTTGTTTATCCTTAAATATCATTTTTCATATTTTGTAATTGTTGACAAATATATGTACGTATGTTTTATGTCTGGAAAAAAATGTATTTACAAGTTCTGTTGGAGATGAAAAAATGAATGAATGAATGAATGAATATCATGCTTAATGGCTACCAGTGTCGGGACTATAATTCTTGCAAGCAAAGCCACCATCCTTATAACTCAATTTAAAGCAACACAGAGCCAAACAGCAAGTTATTGAATACATGGTGTCTTAGATGTCACGCCATGAAATTGAAGGGGCGATGAATTGAGTGGATTGGCAGTTATGTAGCATGAAACCTCCATAGCATTTCACTTGCTTACCCCAAAAACATTGGGGCAGCATAACACATGAGGACGACTTAAACTGTGCGGAAACATAGTATCCACTCATTATAACAATCGGAACCATATCGAGACCGGCGAAGGGTGGCAATTTCCTTGTTGTTTTGTTCTTGTTGGTATTATTGTTGTTTCTGCTGTTGCTGTTGTTGTTGTTGTTGTTTTTGTTTTTGTTTTCAATACGTAGTATTTCAACCGATTTATGGGTAAAAGACTGCTGAAAGAGAATACAATAGGAGAGAATGCCCGCGTAATGACGATTTTCAGAAACAATACCAATACTATGAATTCTGTTTTCCTGCTGGGTAACTAAAAGAAAGCAAATTTAGTATCACTTATCTTCCGATTTCATGCGCTGTGCCATACATAACCAGGGAACAATGATATAACCTGCATGATCTCCACGATTATCACTAACATCTCAGTACAGAAGACAGTGATTATGATAGAATTACAAAGCAATACAAGGATTTTTTTTTTCAGGCAGAAACATATATACTTTAACTCACTAACCACCAAACAAAATGACTCACAAATGAAAAGAATTTTATTCATTAGTGGAAAATTGAGCAAAGAAAATGGGATTCCATCGGGATTCGAACCCGAGACCTCCAGATGCTAGCCTGGCGCTCTATCGACTGAGCTATAGAAAGCCCTAGTTCAGTGTTCGTCCCAGAAACCCTAAATTCTCAATGCTCGGATGGTCAGAAGCTATAGCAGTGTATTTGTGTGTAACACACACGTACACACTTGAACCTGGCATAAACCCGAAGGATAATTCAACTTGGGGATAAATGCGAGGGATCACCGAAGTGATGCTGCTTTTTGAGTATATAACAAACGCAAAACTGGTCAGTTTTTTTCTGTTTGCGTTTGTTAAATGAAAAGAATCGTAGATTTGCCTACCTTATACATGTCTGTATGATTATGTCATGAAGGACTTTTCATTCACATTTGTAGATTTTAGAAGACGTCCCTCAGTCTTCCTAGAGGACTGCTAGCAGGAAGAAAATTCCAGTAGAGTATTGAAATAAAATCTTCGCCAAATTTAATTCTAATTTCCCCACAAGCGCCACTCCCTTTACGTGACTCTCCACCAACTACGACGCCAGCTGCTGGGATTACCTTACTGGGGGAAAGTACGCGCTTTACCAGTCATTTGTCTACCGTGACAACACGTACACAAACGACAGGTGATTCAGGTTTTCTTCCCCATCTTTCTTATATTAGGGAGCTTTAGATTTTGACGCGCGGACGTTTGAGACGACGAGTGCGCTGGACGTTCTCCTCTCCCCGCGTCGTGTGGAAAAGTAGCTTTAGATTACGCTGGGACGCAACGTATAAAAAATAAAATCGCGCCCCCATATGATCAGTGCATGCAGAAGCTCTCTACGTCGCAAACTGTGCGGACGTGAAAATAGCCCGGTACGCGTAGTGAAAAACTCAGGCGACGCAAGCTAAAAATAGATTGACTTTACGCGCGCTACTGCGCAAGCTCAGACCATGCTTTTTTTTTCCTTTGAACGTCCGCGCGTCTAAAATCTAAAGCTCCCTACTGTATCTATTACTACCTAGGCCTATCTCTCTTTCTTGAAGCAAGTTTGTTTTTTTTTTTTCACACCAAAACTGAAGAATTTACTGTATGACGGCCGCAGTCATCCAAATCTACCCCTTCAATTGACAAAGCCCTTGCCGACGCTGGAATTCCACGATTTAAAGAACTGAAATGCGCGCGCGCACACACAGACACACAAAAACAGCTTTGACTAGCCTCTTTAAAGAAGAATTCCAGTCCAGCTATCAGTAACAGTAGTCATTAAAAAGACAACTTACGAGTGCAACAGTGAAAATCTGATCAAAATCGGACAAATCTTTAGAGAAGTAATGACATTGAAAAGTTTTGATAATTATCTGCAGATAACAAGAACTTTTTTTTCAGGCAGAAGCATTTACTATAACTCACTAACCAAACCAAGCCAAACAAAGTGACTCACAAATTAAAAGAATCGTAAATTTGCCTGCCATACATGTCGGTATTCGGGAACCACTCTACATCGTGTTCGGTGTCGTGAATTAATCAAGTCTACAGGATTATGTCATGAAGGACTTTTCATTCACAATATAAAAATTGATTTTAGATTTTAGAAGACGTCCCTCAATCTTCATAGAGGACTGCTTGAGGGAAGAAAATTCCAGCAGAGTATTGAAATAAAATCTTCGCCAAATTTCATTCTAATTTCCCCATAAGCGCCACTCCCTGACTACCTTACTGGGGGAAAGTACGATTTTTACCAGTCGTTTGTCTGCCGTGACAACACATACACAAACGACAGGTGGTTCATTTTTTTCCATCTTTCTTAATTGTATCTAATAGGCCTATCCATCTTTCTTGAAGCAAGTTTTTTTTTACACCAAATTGAAGAATTTACTGAATGAATTAAGGTCGTAGTCATCCAAATCTACCCCCTTCAATTGTCAATGCGTGCACACACACAGACACACAAGAAAAACAGTTTTAACTGGCCCCTTTAGAGAAGAATTCCAGTACAGTTATTAGTCAGTTTAAAAAAAAAAAAAAAAAATCTTACGAGTGCAACAGTGAAAATTTGATCAAAATCCAGACAAATCTTAGAGAAGTTATTAAATTGTAAAGTTGCGATAATATCTGCAGAACAGTTCTCATACAGTTAACATAAATTAGCAGAGGAGTGAGCTGATGATGTCATCACCTCACAATTTTCCATCGACTGTGCATTCACCAAAAATAATAATAATATTGAGGAAAATTCAGTTTCTGTTATCAAAATGTTTAACAATGGTCATGATGTTTTCCTTATTGAATAACTTCAATTAATATTATTATTCATACATTGATCGAATTTCCTTTCAGTAATATCACAGTAATATTGATATCATGCGGAATTTAATAATTCGAAGAAAGAAAATAAATATGTACATTAAATCCCTTAACTAAATTTGCATTGTATTACAAAATTTCAAATAGATAAGAAATTATGCAGAAGAATTAAACGACTGCATGCCACTATAAACAGTTGCTTGAACACGTGGCAGCCCAGAAAACGTACTAATACCTACGGGGGAGTGAGGGGAAAACTCAACCCATCCCTCTTCACACACCCTTTAAAGTACGAGTAGCAAACTGTTACCACATAATAAATATGTATGTATAGGCCCTACTTATAACACTTATTATAAAAACACATAACAATTTTGTATAGACCGTTTAGGGTGAAAATAGATCTTCAGGTCAGCAGCTCCTCTGTGGACTAGCCGAAAAATAACACATTTCAGCGAGGATTTTCTTAACCTTTTTCGTCTACTTTCATTGTCATTTCTTCAGGCGACTCTCTCACAACGCCTCCACTGGCGACAATACTGGCTTCTTGGACTACCTTACGAGGGGAAAGTGTGATAGCTACCAGTCGTTCGTTTATCATGACAACTCCTACTCAAACACCGGGTAATTCTGTCTTTTGGAGCCTACTCATCCAGACCCGGCATAAAGTCTATATTCAATTCAAAGTTTATTTCTCGACAAAACATATAAGTTACACTTCTTTTGACAACAGAGAATAAGGTAAACAGAACATTATGTATCGAAAAGAATGTAAAACAATTGAGGAGGACCTTATAGTAGTTATACATTGTAGTAAAAAAAAAACAGAAGTGATCGAAATAAAGCACATGTATAACTTTGCTTAAAGCGCGAAAAATGGAGAGACCCATTAAAAAAACAGAGCTTGTAGAGATATAGAGATATGATTATCTCTAGGATTCAGAAATAAAATTAAAAAAAATTGAGGAAAGGGAGTACTCTGGGAGAGCTGTGCTTACACTGAAAAGTCCACTCCTAGTCAAATGAGCCTACAGTATTTTCATCATAAATAATATTAATAAATGTTATCATTATCATTAATGGTGGTAATATTACTGGTATAGTTATCTTCAACAGCTGTAAGAGCTATGTAGTCATATAGTTTGATAATCGTCATTATTATTCTCGCTATCGTTGTTTGTAACGCAGGAGCAATGTATTACACAGGTATAAAAACGGATATCTTTGTCATGATACTCTTCTACATTTTGATAACAGTGGCGACATCGTGTCCACGAAGCTCCTTCGTCCTCCCTTCCGGTGACCTCGTGACCTTTGGTGAAACGGCCATCGGCTCAACGGCCGACAGCTCTTTCACGTGTGTTCTGAACTCTACCACAAGTAAGCACAAACTTATTTTTTTTTTATAAGACATATATATATATATATATATATATATATATATATATATATATTCATTTTCATTATATATTCATTCACATATATATATATATATATATTCACATTCATTCATATATATTCATTTTAAAACATATCTTGCTGGGCTACCATAACTGACAATAAGCGCAGCGCATTAACATAATCTTCTCTCTTTTTTTTCTTTTGTTGGAAAGAGAGAGAGAGAGAGAGTGTGTGTGTGTGTGTGTGTGTGTGTGTGTGTGTTGTGCGTAAATGCTAAAGCTGAATTACTTCTGTCCGTCTTTTAAAAGATAAAGCCATTCTGTTCCTTGATGATTTGTTTTCATTGTTTTGTGAAAGAGCATTTACACAGTGTGATAGCAGATTGTCCGTTTTTGCACCTTAACAGAGAGACAACTGTGTTCAGTCATGTATGAAAAATCTGAAAATGAGCAAGTGTTTACTTTTTCTTTGTGCTGAGTGTATATATATATATATATATGTGTATATATATACGTGTATATAAACATATATGTAATAGATAGGCATGTTATATATATCATGTATAATTATATTGATTATCGATGCAATCGTAATTCTTCGATGAATGCAAAAAAGAGAAAAAATATAAACACCAACAAAGCGCCGGTACCCCAGTGCACTGCTTCAAAGAAACTCCAAGCCATCTCTGTAAGAAGAAGAAGAAGAAAACGTTTACATCTCTATTCTATGTTTCTAAACCCTGTATCCTTGTGTAAAGGAGATTGAATTGCATGTCAAAATTAGTATACCCTGCACACACTGTAAGTGCTCGTAAATCATAAATCAGCTTCACACCCATGCATGGTAACCCTACTCCCTATATAATGACACAAGTTTTAATCATGGCATTGGGTGACACAGATGATTGGGTAAGCGACCGCTCTGAAAAATATGAAAGCTGGCTTCGATTAAAGTTACCAATATGGTAGCAGCATTTTTGTCTAAACAGAGAAATCTAGAGGGAGAGAGAGAACAAAAAGCTAATGTCCCCCCCCCCACAAAAAAGAAAGAAAAAAATATAACACCTTACCTATATATTGCAGAAAGCCCCATTCAATTCACACAAAAAAAAAAACCCAAAAATGAAATAAAATAAAACACTAATTCTTCCTCTTAAGAAGACATTTAATTATTTCTTTAACCAAATTCAATATTTGTCACAGAGAAATGTGGATCGTTATAAAGCATGTCATCGGTCATGGGTCTGTTTCTTCCGCGTTACGCACTTGGATGCTCTTGGAACTGGATATCAATGTCTGAACACAATGGGCAAAACTTGGAAGGAAGGGATTCCTGACATGCTCTACAAAAACCCTCATTTCTCTTTGACCACTGAAGCGAATCGGACGGGATTTTTTTTTTTTTTTTTGGGGGGGGGGCAAGATGTCGGTAATAAGTTGTAGTTTCATACCTTAAAATTGTATTTGGATTGATTCACTATTTATAAAGTTATTGTTGCGGGGGTTACCGTTGTAATTTCATTTTTTTTTTTTGGGGGGGGGGGACATACGGTATATTATAATTTTAGGTCAGTTTATGTTTGATTCAAAAAGCAACACTTCATCTGCCTTATGTACTAATATGTTTCATAAAAATCTGTGTAGTCATGAATATCCTACCAGGCGATCTGGATAAGATTATTTACCGTCATTGTTTAATAGCACAAAACACGCTTACATTGTGACGGCCCGAGATTTTGGAACGCACTGAGTAATGATAACAAAAAAGCTAAATGAATTGCTGTACTTAAGGACAAAATTAAAGTGGATATTGTTTATATTCAATTATATAGTTTAAGCACATTTCAGTTCATCTCATTTTATTTCATTTTCCATTTTTCTCACATTCTTCCTTTCCTCTTTTCTCAACACCCGTCCCAATCTTCTTTCTATTGCCTCGTTTATAACTCGGACTCGTTTCAGTTGGATGGAACTATTCAATTAGTTTTATCAACCTCCTATAAATGATATATTTACAGAGACTCCAACCCAAATCACCTTCTGATCTGGAGATTCTCCCGCCCGAAACCCCTAGCAAACGGGAGACTCCAAGTTGATGTGTGCGAAGCGCGAAGTTCCTAGGGTTCTAGATGTTTTCTGGTGCTATCTAAGGCTTATTTTTTCAACATACGATAGCAATAAGTAAGAAATCCTTTCCACCGGGAGACACAGACCCAGGGCAGGAGAAAGCAACTCTCAAGCGGGAGAACGGGAGATTTTGCAAAAATGGGCTTTCGGCGGGAGATCTCCCGTCGAAAACGGGAGAGTTGGAGTCTCTGTATTTATGAATATATATTTAATTTCGTCAACTGATGAAGCAAATATGTATTGTACTTGGTGACCAAACCTTTATCTTTTTTATGTATATTGCAACTGATGGGACCCACAATCTACAATTTCCCCCTTAAAGAGATCCCTCATTCCTCCCCCCCCCCCCAATTATTCATTACTCAAATGTTTCACTTCTTTTATTCTCATCAGAAGTATTGTACATGTACCATGCTTTAAGATTATTTCTTTTGGCATCTACTTCTTTTCTTTTATTTATATTTTACATAGATGTGATATTGATCATATTAGAAATAGAGGGAAAATAAATTCGAACTTGAACTTGAAATGTTTGGAGATTGCTTAAAAAAAGACATACAACTTAAAAGATAAAAAAAAAACTGTCTTATTCCTCCAAATCGTCTAAAATGTTATAAATGACTACACGCGTATTTTTCTTTGACATTATTCTTATTGGTATTAGCTTAATTAACCAGTTTCATTATTTCCAATTTTATTTGTATTATCATCATTGTCATTGCAATAAATACATGTCAAGTATAAAATGTCAACAAACCCAAATACATGTTGAAAGCCAGTGTTTTGCAATATCACCACCAATTATCATGATTATTTTCAAATTTTTGGCAGTTTTCAAACTTAAGTAAGTCAACCGGTTGAACTTATTCCTTGCAACAAACGTTTCACATTTTCACAAGTAGAATAAACAGGCAACAGTTTACTCGAATATGCATTGCAATTAAGTTACTCCCTTACAACCAAAACAGTACATTACAAACAAGTGCTAACCTGAAAATGCATCTTGTAAGAAAATTATTGTGTTGAATCAGTATTACCCAGTTGCAAATTCCCAAAGGCTACAGGTTGTATACACGAGGCTCACATTTTAATTGCATTTTTTCTTCTTATTGTTTTTTTTTCTCGAAAATATATGATTAACTTTGCATACATCTTATTCAATTAAACACCTACACACCGTAATTTGTGTATTATAAGTGTGTGTCTATGTATTCTAAAGCGGCATCAATGACACGGTAAAGTACCAGCAAAAAAAAAAGGACATAATCATCTTATGAATAACTTTCTTTTATGTGTCTCTATCACTTCCTTGATCAAATAGCGGAAGAACACTTGATATCCAGACTGTGTACCCGGACCGTTAATGGCGAGGCGTTATGGCTACAGCCAGTGTACGCTTCCTGTGAACAGCTACCCAACACACAAGATGCTTTACATCGTTTGGCTAAAGTAAGGACTATACATGAGTGTCGATCTTTTTTTTTTCTTTCCCCCTTTTTTTTTTTGAAAACAATCACCCTTTTTTTATGATAGCAACATAATGGACTCACCGGTACCTCAGCCACCTCAACTCACGTACGTCTCACACCGTTACATTAAAAGCGGACCTGCTGCATTAGCCCCATCGATTTCTCGTACCAAATATATTAAAAGAATACTGGAGAAGAAATTTAGAAAAGAATAAGCCATAACAGACTGTTAAAAGATTATTAGGTGTGGCTGATGAATCATAAAAAAGCTGGACACTCTTTCTTTTAAAGTTATGTTCGTTTCGAAATACATATAAAAATTCTCCTGGAGTGGAGTTTATATAAAAATTCAGAAAACTCGTGCAGTTTTGGTGTCAAAAACTGTAGTCTCTCTCTCAGGAGCTCTGAACGGAGTTTGAGCAGAAACCTACCCCCTTCCCTCTGTAATTTGTAGGAGTAGAGTGAATTATGTTAGTTTATTTGGGTAAACATGAAAGACACTGCATCCTTCTTGTGTTTTATATAGTTTTCTGATTCTTTTTAACAACTTAAACCCGGGGCCCGTTTCATAGAACTTGTCATCAGTGACAAGTTGTCATAGATGTGACAAGCTACTGAAATCCTTACATCTGATTGGCTGAGAGAAAATTTGTCATAGAAATGTGGCAGTTGTCACTGATAAAAAGTTCTATGAAACGGGCCCCCGATCGAGTGTCTGCGTAGAATTGTTCACAGGTGTGGGACCTGTGCATGACAGTCTTCTCCAACTTGTCCAAAGTATATCATTAACATGGAGTATATCATTAACATGGGTCTAGTGCAGTTACCCCCTGGGCAATTACCCCGGACCCTTCCCCTGGCCCTAATCCTAATCCTAAACCTAATCATAGCCCTAACACAAACATCTAACCCTAACCGTAATGTTTACTCTAACCTTTATACCACTAACCAGTATTTAGGCGGGGGGGGGGGGGGGGTAATTGCCCTCTGGGGGTAATTGCCCGGATACGCATTAACATTTAACTAATGATCCCAACAAAAGAAAGAATGTAACCTGGCAAGATAAATTTTAGGATAATGAATGATAACTGATTGTTTTACAAAGCTTCTTTTATGATTAGTTCTTTTCTATTATACTTTTTACGAAAGGGGGGGGGGGGGGGGGGCAGTGGACCTGTACAATTGTTAATACAGACTCCATGGCCTCTTGCTACACTTACATCGTGGAGATGTATTTTCTTAGTGATCTCTACGACTTACATGCAAAGGCACCTACACCTGTGTGCACGCACTGTGGCGGAAGTATAGATTAGGGTCAATAGGTCAAACTGACAGAGCTGTTTTGTGTCTGTTGAAAATGCCAGACAAATATTACAAACAATTGAACAATAACAATAACATTGATATTGACAGCTTTATAACGATGAGGATGATTGTAATAAAATCAATAATGATACTACTATATACGACTAAAACTATTGATAATAGTAACATGGAAACAATGATAGTTAAGAAAAGATATAATAATCAATATAATTATCAGTGATGTTCCTATTATGATTATTTTTCATTATTATCGTTATTATTATTATTGTCATTATTTTCATTCATTATTGTTATCATTATTATTATCATCATCATCATTATCATTGAGTAATTGACACTTCAGTGCTTTATCCACTGAACAAGTACTTCAGAAATGCCGCTCTACGCTCTCAATCTTTATCTCATTTGCCGATTATCTTTCTCAGGAGAATATCACTCGTGAAAATGCCGAAGACGTGTCGGAGGGGCTGGTGCAACTGACAACCAACTTGACGGATTTGAACGTTGAAGAATTATCCGATGTAACATCCGTCTTGTTCAACGTCACTTATCTTGCGGCGGAGAAATCTGAGGTAAAACGCATTAGCAATCAATGTGAATCAACGAATCCAGACCCCCCCCCCCCCCAAAAAAAAAAAAAAAATGATAATAATAATGTAGATGCGTCCTTTTCAAGTCTATTTCAAGAAATGAAAACATTATTGACATTGAATCAAATCATATTATAGGTTATGCGGATCTACAATTTGAACATGTCGTAAAAGTTAGTTGAAAAAATATACGTATGCAGTGGCAGATAAGCGGGTGTAGGGGTGAGTGAAGGGGGGAGGGCGGGGTTGTGATCACCTGGTAAATGTACCTTTCTAGCCTGGTATCAACGTGTAAAAATAATTAGATAGGCCTAACAGGCAAAACAACGATTTGTCAGGAAAGATAGTTGCTCACTCGTTTTCTCATACCCATAAAGGTGTCGCAAAATGTCCTTGAGGTGGTGGACAACATACTTGATGTTGCAACGAGCAAGGAGAGGGTCGACCCCGAGTCAAGCACCGTCAGGAGTGGCGTACTGTCCACAACAAATGCCCTAATTTCCGCCATCCAGCGAGGGACGACCGAAAAAAACGTCACGTACAGCGGATACAACATCGATGTGGCTGCCGTGAAAGTGGTTAGAATCAACTTCCCACTGACGGCTGAAATTCAACGCGATAGCTCGTCGGAGAATAATGCCATCATGTTTAAGGCTAATGAGGCCGAAGAGCATGACCCAGAAGACATAGCTTCCGTGGTCCTTCCTGATGCCATCTTGGACTTCCTTCCTGGCAAGTTCCTTGAGTCATTAACAATTTTGCACTTCTAAAGTGCAGCGATTAAGTTTGTCATTGTTTCGTCCTATTTTTGTTGAATAAACAGACCGTAATATATTTCCATTCCCAAACCCAAATACTCGTAGAATTCAAATTAAGAAACAAACAAACAACAACAGCAACAGCAACAAAATGCCGTTCGATTGGAGTTATGCTGGATAAAAAACTTATTTTTCATATGTGTAATATTCTTATTGTATACATGGTTATGGTTAAGTTATGAAAAAATGAGATGGATAGAATGCGCTTACATGATCTACAATTACTGTTAAATCATTTCTTGTTAGACATGTATCCAAAAAGTTTCGAACATGCTTTCATGAAGATGCTCGATTTTCCTTTGTCCGTCAAAAGTGACCTAGCAGTGCGAGGTCGTTCCTGCACTTCTCACAAAATAATACCATCATGTACTCCGTGTTCTACGCCTTCTTTCACAGATAATGACACCACTCTGTCCGTGAGCATCTTCGTACTACATTCTTCGAGTTTATTCCGAGAAACTCCTCAAAATTCTTCTTCATCTCAGCAGCAAGAGCCGGAGAGGGAAGTGGTTTCTCCTATTCTCTCGGTCACGATAGAGGGCGCGACAATCTTTAATCTCTCCGAGCCGATTGTTTTGCGTTTCCGTACACTCAGAGAGGTAAGAAGTTTGTCTTATTTTGTGATGTACATAGATAAATATTTTTGCGCGTTAGCCACAAATTTTCAGTGGTGGTTGATTTTCGGATTGTTTAGATTTGGGAGAGAAAGAACACCAGCTGGAGTCAATTGCTTACGTACAGTTTGCTCTTTCCATGTGTCCATCAAGTAACAACCGGCACTTAACAAGCCTGTGTAACCCATCTTTAGCTAACTATTTATCTGGAGGGAAGTAATAGTAGACTGGATAATGAAGATAATAGTATTACCAGTTATATAATTTAAATTTGCGTCGAACCTATACAAGCTAAGAATCAGTAGAAATATTGGTTCAGTGCGACGCGTAAACTTGTTCGACCTGATGTTTTTAGGGGTTATGGTATTGTATTTCTGTTGAGATCCCGTTAAATTGCTGAGCACCCTACATTGTAGTCGGCTGGGTTTTCACGTTCAAAACATCATAAACCACAATGTCATTCATTCTCCAACAAACCATGGTCTAGGACACTTTGTCGTGAATCAGATAAAGTCATCAGATTCACACCTCTCTCTAAACTTGTAAATGATTAATCCTCAGTCTTGACTCTCGGTCGATTGATGTCACTTCATATCCGTATATGCATTTCAGGTGTCTCCTGTACATACGCGGACCCAAATCCGAAATGATCTATTTCCATGTTTTACTTTCCCGCCAACAGAAATTGTCCAATGCCAAGCCCTACTGCGCCTTCTGGGATGTCGAGGCGCTGGGAGGGATGTGGTCCAGAGAGGGGTGCGAGACCCAATACCTGTCCAGGAATAGACAAGTGGTGTGCACCTGTTCTCACCTCACAAGTTTTGCTGTCCTACTGGTGAGTAACTCTAAATCATTGCGTGTGTGTGTGTGGTTTTTTTTTTTTATGGATTTCTGATAGTGTAAAGATAGTGTAAAGAATTAGTCGGTGTTTTTTTTTTCTTATAAATGATTTCATTCTAGATTTGTATAATGTATTTGGTTTTTCTATTATGCCCTTGTAAGTGAGAAGGAATCACGTAAATCAATATATTCAAGGGATATAGTTTTGGTACATGTCAAAACTTTCTCGTGAAGAAATCGTTAGAAGGGTTGACTTATAATTGAGTTATCTATGTTGAAAAGAGATTATTTGCAGTATAAATCGACAGATGGATTTGTTTGTGTTTTGAATTGCATTTTAACTGTTTTTGTTCATGTTACACCCAGAATGAGTTGATTTATGAATGATTTGAAAGAAATCAATAAATATCAAGGGGAAAAAAAGTAAAGAATCGTCAATTGACTACGCAGGTGAACATGTTTCAAAAACATTTGCTCTTGTCGTTACTTCTTGTTGTTTCCGTTTTACTGATAAACGTTTCTTCTCTCCGATTGCTTCACATTATAAGACTCTTCCTTCCTCATTCATTTTTTTTTGGAACAAATTATTTATGATAATAATTTATGATCTGTCTGTCCATAAAACTATATATTATTCGAGCTATCGCCTATTTATCGATCTATCATTTATTTATCTATAATCTATCCATGTAATATAATCAGACAGAGGGGGGTGGGGGTGATGGAGACAGAGACAGAGAAACGGAGGATGTTGGGGTGTAAATAATATGCACTGATAGATAAAGTGAAACTTTATGATGCAGGACAAACACGGGGACGTGACGTCAAAACCTGCACATATCATCGGTCAGATTGGCGTGTATATCTCAATCGCCTGTCTCGTGATGACCCTCTGCATATTACTTGGCTTCAGGTAAGATCATAATCACCAATAGTAAACTATACATTTTATCAATATTCAGAGCTCAACGTCACTAACAGTTTTCTCTGGTGACCCGTTCGTTGCCCGATCAGGCCACCAAATGGTAACATTTTTTTTTTCTAAGTTTGTGGCATACATCAATTTTAGTGGCCCCGGGCCAGCGGGCGTGTTTTTGCTTATGTATTTATAATCTTTAACCTTTTTCTGGCTGATGGCCGCTGCATTTGTTTTGTTATTTTATAGTTTAGATTTTTTGGACAGTAAAGTGATAACGATAATGACGATGTTTTGGTTTTCTCGTGTACTAAACGAATTATGGAAATGGGTAACCATGATACGGCAAAGTGTACTCAGGTGCATGTGTTTTTATGCCTCCGCCACGAAGTGTCGCCGGATGCATTATGTTTTCGGGTTGTCCGTCCGTCCGTCCGTCCGTCCGTCCGTCCGTCCGTCTGTCCGTCCTTCCGTCCGTAATCAATTTTGTGGACAGCGTATCTAAAAAATTGTAAGAGGTATCCTAATGAAACTTGGCATGTATGTGCATGAGTGGGCGAAGTTGTGCCTATCAACTTATAGGCACACATGCTCAAGGTCAAAGGTCAAAAGTCAAGGTCAAATGCTCAAAATTTCACTATTTCCCCTATATCTATCCAATGCCAGGAGGTGTTTTCTTGAAACTTGGTGTATACATGAACTACCAAATAAATATTCCCCAGAGAGAGCTTTGGATCATGAGGTCAAAGGTCAAAGGTCAAAGGTCATGTGAAAATGTTGAAATGTCACTTTTTTTTCCATATCTCACGAATATTTTAAGGTATCTTCATGGAACTTAGTATGATATATGGATGTACTGACTGGCAGTGATCATGTAGGGAATTAAGGGGTCATGGATCAAAGGTCAGGGGGTGAAAGGTCAAGGTCAACTCATTAAATGTCATTATTTCTCTCTTATCTAATATGCAATGCCTGCAGGATTTTTTCTTGAAACTTAGTGTATGCATATATTACCCAATACAGATTCTCTTGGAAGTTTCTTTGCTAAAGGTCAAGGTGAAAAGGTCAAAGGTCAGGTGAAAGTGCTAAAGTTCACTTCTTCTTAAAACTTATAAAAGGGTCAAAAGTTGGGTACAAATCCTCAAATGCCCAAATACCTTCACTCTTAGGCAGTATAGCCATTCATCCAAATAAACCTAGTTCAAGGATAATGAACACTCGATGATGCATTTGTGACAAACCTGTCATTTTGATATTTTGCCAGTTATGTGAAGCTGTCATCACACATTGTCAAGACATAGTGCTATAGACCTATTCGGAGAACCATGCATTATGTCGGAGGCACACCAGTCGCCGTAGCGACATTTCTAGATTTTATTTGTTCATTTGTCTTGTCGTTGCTTGAGATGCGTGAGTATGTAGATGTGAATACAGACGTGTGCAAGGCGATTCGAGTTACGTGTAGAGTGGGTTGTGTACTTGAGGGAGGGACGAGTTGGTGGCTATAGGGTAGTTGCAGGCGAGAGAGGTATATTTTGAAGAGTATATCCCTATCAAATATTTAATGGATGGGGTGGGGGAGGAGGTAGGGGAAAGAGGTATCAAGGGGGTATAGCTAGTTCGGCTGGTAAACGTAGCAAGCATACACGTGTTATATTGTTATTCTTTTCCTTGCACTAATGAAATAATCAAGAGAAAAATGAGTTTTTGCTCTCTGCATTTAACCAGCATTATTAGTCTGATCAATTCATCAAAGTGAATGATTGATTGTACGACTTTTAGTACCATGCATACATAGTTGTAGGTCTTGAATTCTGTGTTTGTTTTGTTTTGTTTTTTGCATGAACCAACAAATTCTTAGACGAAATCGTCTCATTTCCTTGGTAGGAGCTACGAAGCGTGCTTTAATTATAGCGATCTAAGTACATTATTGTAGTCCTTTTTATCAAACCGTTTGGTGCAATTAACGATAAGATGACTGGGGTTTTGATATGATTGATGTGACACAAAAGTCATAAATATGTCACATTGTGCGCGTTTGGTAATTTGTTTCCACTGCATGTCATTAATGTGTGTAAAAAAAGGAAAGTACGACAGAAGCAGCCGCATCAAATCCAAGCCAACCTGAGCTTGGCTCTTCTTTGCCTCTACGTGGTCTTTGCCGTGGGAGTAGATCGAGTGGAGTGGGGTGTGGGGTGCATCGTGGTCGCCGCTCTCTTACATTTCTTCTGTCTCTCCTCCGTCCTGTGGATGGGCGTGGAGGCTTTCCACATGTACCTTCTCTTCGTCAGGGTTTTGAGAAATTACGTCCCGCGTCTCCTCCTCAAATGCTCACTTGTCGCGTGGGGTGAGTTTCGATTCATTCGCAGGGATGCCAAGTTCAAAAAATTTTTATGAGTGAGATTTTCATGACTCGGCATCGCTCGGCATCTACCTGGTATCTCGGCGCGCAAATGTGCGCGCGAGCAAGGGTGTGGGAGGGGTTTTTTCCACCTGTGGCCTCCCACGGTAGGGAGCTGTTCCAATGTTTAGCTCTTAATGGTGCGATCAGGTGCATACTTAAGTGACCATTTTTTACTTATTTTGAAAGACAAAAGGGAAATGTACCTTCAATTGCAATTATCACTTTAATCTTTCGAGCTATGCTCATTATTATAGGCCACAGTTGCAGACTTCGCCCGATGCGTGAGAAAATAGGGTGCTATGCGTGAGATCGTGAGATGGCCCCTAAATGCTTGAGTCTCAAGCAGAATGCGTGAGACTTGGTAGCTCTGCATTCGATGTCTGCATTCAAAGGGATATGAACATCTACACGCATTAATAAATAGTATACAGAATATAAAACATACATATTGCAAGAAAGACTAAAAGTTGATATATATCAGAACGAGCAAATAATATTGTCCGATATTCTAAATAACCAATGTAGAAGATCATGATGATGGCCTTGAAAACAGAATGATGATTATTATTATGATTATGATTATGATATAATAATATGATAAACATGCTACACGAGATTTACAGAAAAAAAAACCCACACGAATAGTCCAACTCCCAAAACATGATTATAACAAAGATTCGCGATAGATACATGTATCTCACATTTAGGCCTAATTTCATCTATTCTTTTTTTCGAATTTCAGTCGGTGTTTTTTATGCAGTTCTTTTGTACTTTTGTCTCTCAGAGCTAAGTCGTACGTGTACCCTATATAGCTTCTCTCGTTATGAACATGCCTGGGATGGAATAACTGAAATGTCAGAATTTCGAGAAAGCGAATAAACAATAAAAGTTCAGCAATAATCAAGCGCTATGATTTGGTTTAAGACCAGAGTATCATTTCTCCTTCTTTTCTTTGTCTCCCTTCGCCATTTCGGCACAGGTCTACCCCTGATAATCACCGTGGCATCGGTATCGTCAAAATGGAAGGCCTATGACAACAAAAATTAGTAAGTAGTTCCAATTACGTAAACAGCCACATTAATCCTGGTATATGTTGTGTTGCATATCAATTTTAATTTTGGGATTAACGATAGCTGGAAATAACGAAGCTTATTTCTTGTTAGGATTACCAAACCTTCGGACCAATGAACAGTAGGCCTAAACGTTTAAAGTAGCAGTTAAGTATTTGAAATAGATATCATACCTGCGCCCATAATCGTGTGTAAACTATGTTTCTTTTTTGTTTCCCTTGAAGCTGTTACATGATGCCAAGTCCATCTCTGTGGTATGGTCTACTTCTACCTGTGGCCCTCACTCTTGCATTCAACTTCGTCGTGTACGTCCTGGTTATCTACAGGCTGTCGTGTGGAAGGAAGATGGTAGCCACTTCCAAGACTGGGGGCAGCTCTGCGGGCGAGCCAGCTGAAATCCTCCGCCGGGCTAGGAATGCCATCGCCATCGGTTCTCTCGTTGGAGTGACGTGGGTGTTTGGCTTTCTGACGATTGGCGGGGCCCGCGAGTTTTTCCACCTGCTTTTCAACATATTCAATTCCTTTCAGGGTGCTTTTATCTTCCTCCTCTTTGGTATCAGGCAGCCCGAAGTCCAGGAGATGTGGCGTTCGGCTCGGCTGAGATGGAAGTCTGGAGGGCGACGGAAGAGTAGCGGGTTCGAAAGCTCTCTAATGCCGCGTATGTCACCCCGCCCTTCCGATGTCACCGAGTTACAATCTACACTGCCCAGACCATCCGTTTTCTCCTCTACTTCTGCCAATAGTAATTCCGGTCAAAAGTACCTGGCGGTGCCCACGTCATATTGAGGGCAGCTGTCTGCCTTTGAGATAATTCACGACGGTTTCGAAGTTTCTTTCTGCATAAAATTATCTACTTTTTATCATGATTATTGTCCTGATTTCAGTACTCTCAGGCAATTCTGTGTCAGATGCCTCTTCATTTTCACATTTCGCTTTCACAATTAAATGTTAACTGTCATTTAATCTGTGTAAGCACATGGACTGGTGCTGTATATTATTACGTTGAATAATAATCTCATCGCCATTTTTGGTGAAGGTAAAATAGAATTCGTTAACATCTTTACTTTGCTACAACTGTCCATAATTATCGTCATAACAACCCATACAGAAATAAAGCACCGAGGGGGGATTTTTTTTTTTATTTTATGGTTGGAGTGTTCATTAATTTGTGCATTGTTAAGATAGCCTATGTACCACTATTCATTGACTTATCCATCACTCGCACTCTTCAAGACAAAGTCTTGGTACTCGGTGAAATTTTTGTTTTTGATTCAATATCCCCCGAGTTTTCACTTTGGAAAGCCGAAAATCTGTGTAATCGATGTAGAGTGATGACTTTAACATGAGGCTTGTGTTTTGTAAATAAACTTGGAATGGGACGGCATAGGATATTGTGTCAGAACAGCTCCATTCTCTGTAGCTTTTACAGCAATGCCCAATGGAAAACGAGAAATGTTTATCACGGTCAAGCTTTTATAGAAATTACGTCATTTTTCCGTATATATAGCTTATATCCATTATATATGATATAGATGTATAGTAAGTAAAAAACTAATGATATGCGTTATCATACGCGAATAGTGTATACATCATAAGTATTGCAACACAACAAACATTGTAAATTACAGGACCTCGTTATTCTCCGGAGGAAGAGAAACTCATGCAAAGACGTGCTACTCCTTATTAGGAATTTTATCGTTGTCTCACCATTGTATATTTTTGGTTGAGATGGGGATTCAGGTTTTAACTTTTTGCTAGATAATTAGAAACCACTGATATGAAATATCAGAGAACATACAATTCCGAGAGGAATTCAAAATCTACAAAATAAAAATCGATTTTGAAGGGGCTGAGATATTAAAAAAAAAACCAAAAAGTCTCAATAAAAGGGGGGACCCAACTTTTATTAGGAGAACTCACTTTGTTCTTGTATATCTCGGCCATTTGAAAACTAACTTGTATCATTCTCAACCTTTCATCCAAAGTTTCATCCAAATCCGTTAACTACTTTTTGAATTATTTTGTACACTGACAAACTAACTAACAAACAAACCAACGGTAACGATAACGTAACCTCTATCCTTGACGGAGGTAACTAACATACAAACCAACGGTAACGAAAACATAACCTCCTCCCTTGGCGGAGGTAATTAAAAGACGACACTCGATCGTCTAATCTTTTTGTTGGAAAACACCATGACGACGAGGCCCAATCCCGGTAAATCGCGCCAATTGCGTTAAAAAATGTCGGTTAAAAAGAAAGTGCTAAAAGAAAAACAAAACAATGTTGAGGTAACATGAAGATGTTATATACAATACTTATAGTCCATTCATATATGAGTATTTTATATATATATATATATATAAACAGTTAATCACAAACATGTCTTTTTTTTTCAGTGGCGATATTTAAAAAGGTTCGTTTGATGAATGCAGCCTGTCGCTAGATCGGTATTTTCTACATAGCGACTTGCCGCGTCATTATTATTCTTCATAATTTTGTCGATTCAACTTTTAAAGTGAGAGGAAATATATATCAAAGCAGAAAACAAAACAAAATCTTGTATACACTTTATCTTCACTGAAATTTTCCCATTCACATCTTGTCGCCAAATGTCATGAAACTTACGTTACCGTAATAATTCTAGATGGGGCCCAATTCTCAATTATGTTAAATACAACGAAAATAAGGCAGTCTGCAGATCAGTACCATTCAAGAAGTATTTTACCCACCCACTTTACATTCACCCCATAAATTAATGGGTTTTTTTCAATACAATCAGCAGTAAGTACATTTCGTTTTTAAGGTGTGAAACTTTCGTTACTGAATTTTACACCTGAACGGATAAAGGTGTAGCCATAATGAGTTTTGACTGAAAGGTCCTCAGCTGCAATACAGTTTACGAGAACAAATTAGAAAATTCTTACTATCACTTCTGCAGCAGACGATCACGACGATGTTAGAGCGCGGTGCGAAACTTGCGTTACTAAACTTACGTTACCATCATATTTTACTTGCCTTATATTTCACAAATTTCACTCAATCATAACCCCTGTTGCGACACGGATTGTCGCCCCTACACGGATTGTCGCCTCCTGCTCGGGGCGACAATCCGTGACGGGCGTTGGCGGCACGGATTGTCGCCCCCTACACGGATTGTCGCCTGGCGACAATCCGTGACGCTTGTGCAGTTCCCAGTTTTTGACCTCGAAGGCGACAATCCGTGTTGGAAAAAAATTTGTTGCGACACGGATTGTCGCCCCGTCACGGATTGTCACCTCGGGCTCGGGGTGGTTCCTCCGGTGTTAAGCTTTGGTGGGATGGGTATGACTGGTAAGTTATGCGTATGTGTGTGTGTGTGTGTGTGTGTGTGCGTGTGTGTGTGTGTATTGTGAGCTGCATGATATGTGATGTGTATGATTTGTTGTGTGTGTGTGTATGTGTGTGTGTGTTTGGAGTATGTAGAAGCTGTGCATGTGTGGTGGTTGTATAGTGGTAGTGGTTTGTTTGTCTGTGTGTATACGTGTGCCTGTATGCTTACGTGTGTATGTGGAATATAGTGGCGTATGTGTATATCAAAGGGTATGTGATGGTGCGTGTTTGTGGGCGCAGTTTTGTGCCTGCATGAGTATCTGAGGGGTTTGGTGTTCGTGGGCTACGTAGGCCCTACGTATGTGTGTTGTGTGTGAGCGTTCTTGTGTCTACGTAAGGCCCCAGTCACATAATGCTCTGCGTCCGGCGTTACGTCCAAATAAGTCATTCTTTTTTTCTTTTATTTCTGCGGACACCCGGGGATCTCTTGCTGTCACCAGAGCATTTTACAAAACATATACGGGAAAAAATATTCGGGGCGATACGGAGAGATTTGGCACGAATTGGCACGCAATTTTGTTCTTTCGACTTGCATTTAAAACTTCCGAATAGACATGCGGAGAGTTGCGACTATTTACAGAGAGTTGCGGATATTTTCGGATAGTTACAGATTGTTATAAATAATTATGTACAATTATTATGACGATCCCTGCCAAGTCAATGTATTATGACAGCAAATTCATCACATATTGGACTGTCTTACATTGTACACTGGGGAAAAGTGAAATTGAATTTCCGTACAATTTGTGAAAAGTTTTCGCATTTCTTTAATTTGCTTTACAGTAATGAAAGATATGTGAAATTTTGAACTTGAAGTTGGAATTTTATTTTTGCAGCTCAGATATGGATAAACATCATAATGTAAAGACTACATAACATAATTATACCACAAATAGAATACTATCTAGATCGATAAGTTAAACAGAGTAAGAAAATACTACTTACAGTTATGGAATAGACAAACCGTGGTTATGCTCTCATTGTGCAGCGATATTCATGACTTTCTGGGATAACCCATTGTTATTATAAAGCGAAGCCTCATTTCCAGAAAAAAAAAAATCATTAAAACATTCGGACACCCCTCCCACACCCGAATACAATAAAAAAAAATGTAATATCCATGGAGCGTAAAGTGGGTAAGACTACAGAGAAATACTAAATTCGTTCTCATTGTATATCTTTTATCGCTGTCCCACACCTTCCCGGCCACACACACACACGCACACACACACACGAAGGTTCGTTATTCCGAAGTTTCGTTTTTTCCGAGGCTTCATTTATCCGAAACACACAATTCCCTATACCTAGTGGTTCGTTGATCCAAAAATGAAATTCGGAATAACGAACCTTCGGAATAATGACCCTTCGGACGAATGAGCCTTCGGACGAATGAGCCTTCAGAATAACAAACTTTTGCAATAACGAAATGTAACCCTCTTCCCACATACCGACGCACACCCGAACCGATACCACATCCTTCCTGATGAAACGATTTCCCAATAATGATAAATAAGATATAATGGACCGTATGCAGAAAAGCAGCATCCGCCCGCACGCAAGCTCCACTCCGAATTCATATACAAATCTGCCAAACAAACTCATCAAGTTCAAAGCTGCTGATAAAATCAATATCAACATTTATGCCAGCAACAGCTTACTAGGTATCCCTCCCCACGCGCAGCTAAAAAACACATACGCAAAAAACTGACATAATAAACACATTCTTCCATCACACACACACACACACACACACACGCACGCACAAACGGACACTAAATTATCATGTGCACGCGCACATACACACTTCCTTGAAATCTCACCATGACTTTTTACATGGCATGTTTGCATGGATGTAGCCATTTAAGTTATGTGTTAGTATTTCAATGATTATGTCCAGAACGATATTACCCAGCAAAATGTGCTTCGAGGGCGGGCGACAATCCGTGTAGGGGGCGACAATCCGTGCCGCCAACGCCCGTCACGGATTGTCGCCCCGAGCAGGAGGCGACAATCCGTGTAGGGGCGACAATCCGTGTCGCAACAACCCCTAAACAAAAGGAAAATATGCCATATACATTAAAAACCCCTAAAAGACCATAGCAGCCTCGTTTTCTGACCTGTCATGGTTGTCTGTGTGTGCTTCATACTGATTTAGATTCAACTGTTTCTGGTAAGTTCTTGCTTCATTCATTACCATTAATTCAGCATTACTATCAGTTTCTCATTACTTACAGTTGAAACATGCCTAATTACCATAATAATAGTAAATAAATGTGTCTATCTTAAGTTAGATGTTAGTCAGATTGCAACACTCCAACTGATGTAAAATGTAATGTATCACTTTTATATCCCTTTCACGTTGATGTTTATTTTCTTATTTTTAATGCTATATACATACATAGATTCATATAGCACAGTGACGTATTGTATTTAGTAAAATATGCATCTTTGTGGTTAATTGTGCCATGCTTAATTATATATGGAACATGATTAAGTTCGAAAATATGATTAATTAGGTCTTAGATATCATGCTTGATTTCGAGGTATCGTAAGTTTCATTTTTGTCGTGTGATTTTTATCATCTCATGTCATAGTTTAATTACTATTATTGAATTGTGACCAAAAAATATATAGAAATGAGCTGATAGATATAAAGCACAATTCTTCGTCTTTTCAAGATTGTACAGGCAATTATAAAGTATTCAACTTTCTGCCACCTATATCATTGGTAACGTAAGTTTCATTATTTTTTAGAATGTTTTGTCTTTATATGTTCAATCAAAGACCTGCCAATTTGCATCAAATACGGGTCAATGTGAGCTGTTACCCTTTTTACCATATAGTCCATGGGCCAAGACCAGATTTTTACGATATTGGTACCACTTAAAGGGACAAATTCTGCTTATGCATTTTGAAATGGTATGTATCTGTAGATGATATTTTGCTATGATAGCAATTCCAGAGAAGTAGCTTAGTCTCAGTATCAGCCGTTAATCCTCATAACTCCAAATACCTTTTTTAAGCTCGGTAAACCATGGAGGGCACAATCCGCTCCCTCTATAATTTCAATATTTTTCTATCAATTGCTCTGAAATGTGGCACAAATGTAAATCAAGACATACTCTACAAAATGGCACCATTAAAACTTTTTTGGGGGGAAAGCACAAAGAGGGAGAAATTTGTCAAAATACAAAGAAAACAAAGAGAATCCCATTGAATAATATTCAATTAACCAATTTTAAGACATAATATATCTGGCAGTTAAGGCGAAAATGCAACTAGTTTTTTGCTGCTGATTTCTATCTAGACATATTAAGACATATTTGAACTTCATTTTGACCTTTTCGGAGCATTTACAGGTCCAAATCTTAAGTAAATGGTGTTAACCACAGAAAAAAAAAATCAAGACAAAACACAAGAGGGCGCTGTAGCTATTTCAAACATAATTGAATACTTCCTTTAAAAGTATAACATTTTATTATTTTATGTTGTGAATACATAAAATAATAAGTAACAAGAAACTAAGAACGAGTCAAAATGTGAAACAGAACTTGCTTATGTTTATTTGTTGCCATGGTAAATATATCTTATACAACGTATATGCGTAATAAGTTTCAGGAAACGACATCAAATTTGGAGGTGATCAGACAAGATATCAAACTTAAAGTGAGCAAAGTTTAATTTTCAGTATCAGCGGAGCACTTCCCTCTCCAAATTTTTGCTATTTTGGGGATAATAACAATTCATCCACTGTCACATAATCAAATGCGAGGGCATCCCCATTCCACACACGCGAGCTGTTGCATTCTTCGTGTTCTTAGAGTTGTTATTTAACTATGCGATAAACACTTTGGGGAATATTTAGGGGAAAAGAGTGAAAAAAAAAAAAAAAAAAAAACCGGCATTTCAAAGGACACTATCAACGGCGAATCGTATCTGTCACCCTTTGTTAAAATCATGATTACTATATTCGTAATCAAATATTCTGTACTACTCCAAATAATCAGAGCCACTATCATCACCAACATTTCGATGTCATTTTGACATAGACACCTCAACAAACAACTCCCAAGTACCAACACGCCAATAGTGAGATATCTACATACAGTGTATTCACCAAAATTAAGAGCGCAACGAGAGATAGCAAAACATCCTTCTTAATATAATAATTCTGCAAAACGGGTGAGTTAATGTTACTAAATATACGAAACACTCTTCAGAGCAAATTTACTTCGACACTTAATGGAAAGGATAAAGTGACAGGAAATATGATAGATAGTGCCATGATAATCATACGAAAAGATATACGAAAAACGAACATTAATTTTGATTCAAACAAACTAATGAGCAAACACAAAATAGGCACGCAGATGTATATTATGGGCGTTAATCGAAAAGAGAGAGTTTTGGGGCGGCTTTATTCTTCTGTTTTGTTTTCATTGGTCACCGCCATGCAACTTCAGATATAACTGGGGAGTAGCAAATCTCCGCAAATGCAAATAGAGCTATGTCGACGGAGCAAATTAGTGTTTGTTGCAGAGTATTTGTCAGAATTTTCAGAGTAATTGCATTTTGGTGGAGTTTCATAAGTCTGGAACAGGGAAGAATCGTAACGATCCCCTCTGACACAAGATATAAAAACAAAAATCCAAGTAGATACCGAGAAACAAATAGAATTGCTAAATCGAAATTACTTTGCTCCTTGTCATGCGTCATGCTAGGATAACCAAATTTCGAAAAGCACAATTAACAACCCCCCCCCCCAAAAAAAAAAGGATAATTTCTTTAATTGTTGATTGACTTACTCAATATCTGATAAATCTGAAAATGTGATGTCCCAGTAAAAAAAAAAACCAAAGTCTGGGTTTGGGGTAAAAGTCTAGGAATGGGAATGGGCAAAACCCTCCAATTCCCTTGCTGTATACAACCCTTGGGGTACGACCGCGGTCATTTGCTGGTATCAAGATCTGCAAATACCTTGTTTGACGCTGTAATCTAACTTTATATATAATGGAATTTACATTAGTACTCTTCCGTTCTGTATGATCTTGTCATTTTGAACTGCCATCTTTATAGTGATTACTCCATAATGCCAATTTTCATTGTTCTTTCAAACAGGAAATTTATTATCACTTATCTTATCATAATATGTAAGCCTTGATTAGGCTATGTCTTAAATATTCATTGATACAATAGTCACTTATCCAGATGTAGTCCTTGAATTGGCTATAAAACTGTATGAAAACAACGTTAAATTGTTATTTCTTGCTCGGCAAAAGATATGAAAATATGCACAGCGGAATGTAGCAACTTATCGTAGAAATAAATTCCCATGGGTATTTTAGCGAGAAAATGAATGACAATGAATAATAAGAAAATACCGTTTTGCGGTAACGTCTCCCATTCCATACATTTTTTCCTACATAAAGAGAGGTACCATGCAGAACAGCCTTTGGATATGGCCTCGGCTGCCTTGAACGTAGTCTATGACTCCACGGAGAGATACAAGGCGTTCAAAACAGTGCGCTCCGCAGAGACCGTGCTTTGTCGTTCTGTGTATAGTCTCGATTCAGACGCGCGGGCTGATTATTAAAGCCCAGAATGCATTGATTAAAGACTACATTTTTCATGACTAAGCTACTCATTTGGAATTGCTATCATAGTTTGATACACATATATATGCCTAACAAACAAAACGGCACCACAAAGGTTTTGTCCCTTTTGGTGGTACCAATATCTGACCTGGCCCATGGACTAATATATGGTCCAACTACACATGGACATTCATCGCTTGTTAATTAATTTCGTGCAACTGTTTCTATCAAAAGCGTCACAAAAACATTTTGATCATGCTTTCCTGCTTTGATCCGGTCTTGTCCACCGACAGCCAACCTGGATATAAACAAGACGGCGCTTTGAGAAATCTAAAAACTACATGCGGAGAAGATAATAACTCGCTTAGATCAAGAAAAATGCATGTGCAGTTGTAGTGTATGTTGCCAAATCATTGCTAAAGCAATTTAATTTGCGAAATACAAGTACTTCACAAAAAATAATAATAATAATTAGGCAGGTTGACTGTGCTTTGAAATCTATTTTTTTTTTATTTGTCGCACATTGTTTTAGAGTAAACATGGACGGTAACAGTAGACGACACGTTTGTGTTACCATACAGGGATGTTATGTGTGACCGCAGTGTCCGCTTCAGTAATTACCAATATTTTGTGACGCAATATTTGTCCTTGTTTGGGGTTTGCTGCTCCCTATCATTTGTGTTTATTTAAAGGCAGTTGAGTCTGAAAATGCACCTCAGCCAAATAGGACCGAAATGGGGGAAACGGTTCTTTTGTCAGTGTCGATGCACGATTACACAATCGTCAATGTCCAAACGTCTGAATGTACTCTTTAAAGGGCAAGTTCACCTTCATAGACAAGTGGGTTGAGTGAATACAGCAATATTAGTAGAACACATCAGTGAGAGTTTGAGCAAAATCGGACAATCCGTTAAAAAAAATATGAATTTTTGAAGTTTCTGCTCAGTCACGGCTGGATGAAAAGACTACTATAGCTTGTGATGTCACATGAGTACAACGATAATATCGTTGTATATAATAATATTATTGTATATCTTTATATTATAAAGAAAGAATAAAGAAAATTTACCATCAAATGTTTGCTGCTCTTTATTTGATGACGAATTTTAACATTTATGTTGATAAAATATATAAATAATATTGCTTAATCAAATGACTTCAAACTATAAAAAGGTGGCAACATAGTAACTTAAGACAAAAAAAAAGTTTGTTTGTGTTTGTGTTCCTGGATATGTTCCTGGATGTATGATGTGTTATGCATGTTGTTAAAATGTGTTTTTACAGTGTAAATTCAAAAAATTCAAAAACTGTAAACCCAGTTGAAGCCATAAGCCTGTTGTTATAGACACACCCAAAAGAAAATATATATTGTTAATATTAAGTGTTTGTTGCTGAAGTTGTTTTACCAATTCTTTAGAGTTAGAAACTTACGTTACCTACGGTAGAAACTTATGTAACCACTATTCTCTAGTGGTTTTGCATGTTTTGTAAAACGTTTGAACTAACTTTAAGTTAGCCAAGATCGTCATTGAATTAGCTAGACAAAATATTTCCCTACCATTTAAGATGTGGTCATTGATTTGAATTTTTAAATGTTTGTATTTCGGTACTCAGTAGTTTGCTCTGTGTTTTAAAATGATATAGTCATACACTTACAATTCAGGGTATGAAATATGACCGTCGTACCAGAAACACATCACTAAAAATATAGTGTTAAGCATCTTGCTGTTGAAGTTGTTTTTACCACACTTTGGGAATTGGAAACTTACGTTACCTCAAATCGAAACTTACGTTACCACTATTCTACAGTGGTTTGTCGGCTTCATCCCACTAGACCGACACCCACGAGTCATACAGCCCACGAGTTCGACATTGAAAAGAGGTCCATGAGTCATACAGCCCATGAGTTCGACAGTTTAGGCAAATAAAGCCCATGAGTTCGACACAATGTAAGAACAGCCCACGAGTTCGACAGATACAACACGGGGCTTGTGTCGGTCTCTAATGGGCTGTATGACTCGTGAGCTGTATAACTCATGGGCTGTATGACTTGTGAGCTGTATGACTCGTGGGATGTATGACTCGTGGGTGTCGGTCTCGTGACGTGCACCCGGTTTTTCATGCATTACGTAATGTAAAGTTCATCAACATTTTTTGTCAAATAATTTGTAATTAGGAAAGTAATATTTTGTCATTTAAATGAAAATATGACCATTGTCTAGATATTAATGTAAACCTACAATTTTACCATAAACAGATTGTTTGTGGCATTATCTTAAAAGATAACCCTTGCCTTGTATTTCACAATTTCAAGAATTAGCGTGACATTTATAAAATAATGTGCAGGTGACTTAAGGGGTACTTTAATAAGTAGTTAACAATTCATATGCGAAAATCGCAAGACTGACTCTTTATATGCAAGTGAATTTAAAGCCAACGAGATAACGTAAGTTTCACACTGAATTATTGTACACTCTCTTCAAACCTCTGAATTGTCAGTATGCATGGTAGATAAATGACCCTGCTTCAGAAGTATCTTCGAAAAGTTGTCCAGTTTGTTTGGACTCAAAAATAAAGGTCTTTTACAGAAGTTCATTTTTCGTTTTTTCTCCATTTTTTAATTGTCTCGATTTATTGGGATTGGGCCACTAGTTCTTGGAAAATGTTCAATGAGTTAATAACAATATCCATGGGCAGTCATGGACACTGCATATATTGCAGATAAACATCACAGCCAAATACCATGGTGTTCACATTCAGAAAACCTCAGTTAGAACACAGAGCTGCAGTAAATGTCGTAGCTCAGTTGTTGGAATTATCACACCAAGCAATTACCAACAAAGTCAACTCTACCATAGAGCCTTTCTCCAAAGAAGCACCTACGTATGTCCAATACAGATCAATCCCGGAGTATATTATATGCCAGCATTATATAGGATCATTTTTTACTAACTGACATCGATATGTCCGCTTCACACAATGTCCTGGTGCACACTCCAGAACCGCAGAGTTCAAGCAGAGTTGACACGATGTGTTGTATCATGAATTGCCTTGTAGATATCACGTCCAACGCCCTACCTTCCCATACCGTCCACTCTCATGATCTAGATGCTGAATGTTCCGTATACGCACCATAACATATCAGAGAAGATTTGGTTGTTTGTTGTTTTTTTAGGTGATCCGAGTATCCTCTCGGATCACCTTCTGTATCTGTACGGATTCTTTGTATGTTCTTCTTCTTCTTTATTTCTGGACAAAATTTGTGTATCGATTAGCTCAGAAAGTGTTCTTCCTATCAATTTCAAACTTATACCATATATGTATCGTGTCCCAAAGACGACGGGTCTAATAAAATCATAGTGATCAGTCGACCGTGACGTCACTATGACGTCATTATATGAAAACACATTCTCAATCATATCTCATCAATGGAATGGAATTTTTCAATGAAATTTACGTCACATATATTTCAAGTTATGCGCATTCTACTCATATTCTCAAAATTCATATTTTCTCTTAAAACGCGCGCGTACGCGCGCATTGAAATATTTGTATGCTCAAATCGAGCTCAAATTTTTTTTGCACACGTTTCAGACCATTTGGAGGATTTTTTGAAAAATTGAAAAAAATTGGACGGACGCGTAAGCGCGCGCGCATATACGCACGTACAGCTTATATGCAATTGAAATTTCCACTTTTTTTTACACAGATCGGATGTCTGAAATCTCAAGGAATATTTCTGCCAAGTTTCAAGTCAATCCGACTCAATATGACGTCATACGGGCCCGTCAAAGTTGAAAATCCGCGCGCGCGTTAATGGCGATATACAGTGCAACAATGCCAAAAAACCGCCAATTTTAAATCCGAGTTTACTCGCCAGGATAGACGGTGACCCCCCCCCCCCCCCCCCCCCATTTTCTTGACATATTTTGAAAACTGATGAGTTGAACATGTCATTTCATGGGTTGGCAATGCTGAAAAAATGATGAAAAGGTATCAAATTTCTTAATAAATCAAAAAAAGTAAATTTTCAAAATGACGTCATCAAATTTCAAGTTTACTCGAGCGTATCTCACTTATCCTTGGCCAATTTTCACCCAGATTTCAGTATGCTGTAGCTTATTTAATACTCTATCAGTTTTAATAATCAAAAATTTCGCTGGATGAAGTCTTCACCTCGTAAAAATAAATTTTAGATTGAAGGTAACCTCGTCAAATTTGATCCATTTGCGAGTTATCTCTATAGGAGTGCAGTTTTTCTTGAAATGAAAATTAACATGACTGTCTTTTTCGAGCACTATCTAACTTATCCTACGGTGAATTTCTCCCAGATTTTAATGTGTTAGCTGAGACTTTGCGCTATCGGTAATGTGTCCTCCGTTTTTTTTTTTTTTTCATACGACGTCGAAATCACGTCGAAAAACTTCGCTTAAATTAAAGCTTAGCTTCGATGTATTTTCATATTTCTTTCTTTTTGCAAATTTCTTTGCAATAACACATGAAAGACATTCCCTAGTACCCCCATATTTTGAACATGTTTAGTTCATGTGACGTAGGCCCTATATTATTTTATAAGGTCACAACTATGTGTGATTTATGTTTATGTATATTTTATATGTATATACTTTATATATAATGTCAAATATACATTATGTATCTTCGTTATAGTGTATACCGACTTTGGTACCAAAGATGGCAGACCTGACTCTCTTTTCTAAATGAAAATCCAAAGATCACATGGCCAATGTCCATAACCACAGATGAAACCTTTACGGTCATGCCTATTGGGATCAGGACTCAAATCATTGATTTTCGAAAGTGCACTAGCTCACTTACCCTTCGGTGGATTTCTTCGTTTTTTCATACGTCAAAAAACTTGGTTGAAATTAAAGCTTATCATCGATGTATTGGGATATTTCTTTCTTTCTGCAACTTTTTTTTTGCAATAACTCAAGAAAAACAACCCCTATCACCCCCATATTTTGCACATGTTTAGTTCATGTCACGTGCATTATTTCATAAAATAACAACTACTTAATCGGACACCATCTTCGGTATGGTAATTAGGGTCAAAAGTCATAAATGTTTTATCCTGTATCTTGGTGAATACATGTCCTGTCTTTCCCATATTTTGCACACGCAAAGACCATGTTACAAGAATCATTTCACAAAATAACCACTTTTTGCTCAGATGCCATCTTCTCTGTGCAAAGTGGGTTCAAAGGTCAAATGTACTTTTTCTCTATCTTCGTTATGACGTGTTATCTCTATGGGAGGAAATTTTTCTAGATGTGAAAATTGACATGATTGTCTTTATCGAGCACTAGCTCACTTACCCTTCCTTGAATTTCTCCCAGATTTTAATATGTTGTGGCTGAGACTTTGCACTATCGTTATGTGTCCTCCGTTTTTTCATACAACGTCCAAATCATGTCAAAAAACTTCGCTAAAATTAAAGCTTTTTGCTCAGATGCCATCTTGGCTGTGCAAAGTAGGGTCAATGGTCAAACATACTTCATTCTGTATCTTCGTTAGTGTATACGGAATTTGGTACCAAAGATGGCAGACCTGACTCCATTTTCTAAATGAGAATCCAAACATCACATGGCCAATGTCCCTTAACACAGATGAAACCTGTATGGTCATGCCTAATGGGATCAGGTCTCAAATCATTGATTTTCGAATACATCGGATCACCTAATTTGTCAACTTGATGACAAATTCCAAGTCTAGTTTTTTTGGTTTTTTTTTTAATCAGACACTGCAATGCTGTGGAACAGCCTACCTGACCGCGACCATCCCATCAATTTTTGCACCTCTCCTCTAACGTTTATGATTAAGGTTAAAGGTACAACATTTTCACCTCCTTCAGTTATCATGAGCATCTTTATATAAATAAAACGAAATGATAATAATAATAATCTAAACAAGTAAACTACACACTTTTTAATCAGCACTGTACATAATATGCCATCACATTAAATGTTTCAACGTACACTGTACACGCCTGCACCTCGTAATCATCCCTGTAGGATGATACACACCATGGTGACCTGTATTTACTGACAGGATAAATACGTGTGAAATTGTGGGTGTATGTTGTACGTAATTATTGTTTGGTTCACTTGTCAACTGGAAAGCATGAACACGTCAACCTTGTCTCCTCCCCTCTAAGGATGAATAAACAAAATCTACAAACAAAACACGTTGTGTAAGTAAAATATTATAGATTGACAAGTAAAAATAAACGATCTGTTGACACTGGATGTGAACAATATCTCGTTGTATTACTCAGTTTCACGCACATACATACATACATACATACATATATATATACAGAACATGGGAAGGAGAATGATTCTCACGAATGTACATGGAGCGGAAATCTATTTCTTTGCCACCAGATCTACCCGAATATGAGTGCATTGTTTAAAACCAGTGCGCTGTGAATTATTGCGCTTGGTTATTGCGCTTGGTTGGCTTACTGGCTTTCCCTAGTGACAGTGCAATAGCGACAGTGGACATATTACATATGGACACTAACTGTTGCATAAAAGTTGAGATCAAACATAAAGAAAATCAAATATAAGCCTTTGAATACTCAGTTCAGATTGGCTGATACCTGAGTTATGTTTGATTTTTCTTACTTATGTTTGATTGCATCTTTTTTTGCAAGAGGGCCCTGGACCCTGTTACATTAACTGTACAGTTCAGATCAAGCATAAGTCGGAAACTAAAGTATGAAGTCTCTGAATACATAATTCTGAATACATAATTCTGATTAGCTGATATGTCTACTTTCCTGATGCATGTTTGATTGCATCTTTTAATGGAACAGGGCCCAGATCAGACATGGGACATAGACTTTGGGGAGGGTACTACTAAGCAGCTGAACATGACCATGTGTATACAAAAGGCAGGAGAATACTTACGGAAAGCCATTCTTGTGTGTGTCCGCAAACATGGATATAGGGCTTTTTCTATACGTCACTCGCAGCATATACCTTCATCTAAAAGCATAGTTATTATGCCTCTTAATGCATATGATTCTTGCGTCGAGTTGTGTTGAATGCACCTGATTGATTAATTGATTGATTGATTGATTGATTGATTGATTGATTGATTGATTGATTGATTGATTGATTGATTGATTGTTTGATTGTTTGTTCGTTTGCCCTTCATCACGTACATAATCATCGATTGTTCAATGAGCTCAGTTGAGTTATGTTAAAAAAAAAAGGACGGGCACACACTCTCTGAGGTACTCGGACCCATGAAATAGGGGTTAGAACCATCTTACTGGCTATCGGGCAAACCTCGGTAGTTTACAGTGGATATGACTCCTGCATGTCTACTATTCAGGAGTTTGTAGGTTCGAGTTCCATTCGAGTTAATTTCTATATCCCCTTGATCTTTTATCATGGCTACTACTGAGACTTTGAATAATAATTGGTGTGTATTTACATGTAAGTCATGGAAGGGCTATTCATCAATCAGTTGCAATAGGGAAAAAAATCAAGGTTCATTAATTTGCATAAATGCGCAATACCTTTTGCTCTAATGGATTTTATAAGAACCATCAATGGTGGTTCTCGGGCGGAAGTCATGTGGATAAGACGCCTGTCGAATCAGGAGGTCTGGGGTTCGATTGAGTCCCACCCGAGTATTTGTATACCCAGTGATTTTTATTGAGGCTATTACTCAGACACTGAATAATCGGCGTTACTTTACGTCCATGAAGGGTAATTTATCAATCATAATATTATGATGCATCTGCAACGTAGGATAAATTAATTCAAAGTATTGTATAAATTGTCATTCTACTTATGTTAGAGGTGCGTCAGAGATTGCAGCGAGATGTCCCATCTGTAGTTAAAATCATCTCTACTCGTGTCTGATCTAGTAATTTGGTGTGGCCCTCGGAGGTAGACGGTTTAGTGGTTGCAAAGTCTGCAAAAGCGATAAATTTGACTCAGCCACATAAAGGTTAATTTCCAAGTACGCTCTCCAATGCGTGAATCCGTGATTCTTTGAAGCAATAATCACCCACTATGATATTATTATTACAGAGCACACACAAAGAATAATAATCATGTCAGCCGTTAGAGGCACAAACTTGATGAACTCCTCACGGAAGAAATCACGCATGAAAGCACCTTTTGATTTTGCCTTTTATATATGATTGCAGTTTTGGTTGACGGATTCCAACTGCATAAGGCAATCTTCACGCGGTTTTCAAACAAAAACGTCGCAGGGAGTCGCCAGTGTTGCACGAGTACTATAGTTCGCACGATTTGCAGTTTTCAGTGGCTCCACTCAACGTTATGAGATTATAACTTAGGGATTTGCAACCAGTTTCCTCTCAAGAAAGCCAATTTGTCCGGTTCGTATATGTCGGATGGTGGCGGCAAAGTGTACAGAGTCAACTACGGATGATTTCATAGTGTGATGCAGATGTACCAATAAGCTAGCAGAATGCATCACGCAAGGTTCATCATCGCTCTCTGCATCTGCATGGGCGTCCTGGCGTCTGCAGAGGTGGATCCCGCACTCCGCGGACATCGCTCGAAGAGATCGCCTACGCCGTTTAGTGCTGAGGAGAGAATGGGAATACTCGATTTGCACAATCAGCTCCGGAGCGGTGTTTCACCAGAGGCATCCAACATGCGTTACATGGTAGGCTATAATGTGTAGTTGCCTGTCCGGCTGTAGGCTATGTTACGGACTTTTGTTTCTTGCCTGTACTTCATAAGAACGGAGACGGAAAATTACTTTATCCGTTCCTTCCGAGGTATGATGAATGGCAGTAGATTTTTTTTTTTTTCGGGGGGGGGGGGGGGTAGCTTCATCTCAGCAGGCACTCTTGGTCTACATAAGGTAGGGCGGGGTAAGGTCACGTTATCATGGTAGGATCTTCTAAACAAGAGACCTTATGTGACTGATACACAGCCTGGTCCCCTTTTCTTTATTTGAAATACATCAGCTTGAACGTCTGAAACACAAAGGTGCCTGCCACAAACAACTACACATGAATAGTATTGTGCTTTCCAGATTACCCACAGACTGTATTCTTCCTTTGTACATTTCCATTGGTGAGCGTTCATGACATACCTTCACCTCAACAAAAAGAATGAATTGTCAATGGGTATAATGTGCATCAAGGTTCAACCAAGTAATTCAGGTTTGCTTTTAACCTGCACTTTTTTACTACTAAAAAATGAAGGAACAAAAATGCAATTACCAATCCATTCATAAAACAAAACAAAAAACAAACAAAAACACGATAAAATAATGCCCTCCAAGGAACTTGTCAGAAAAGGACATTTTGGGCAGCGGTACTTTTTTTGTTCATCGAAGGGAATGGAAAAATAAGAAACACATTTAATTCGATGAATGATGTATGTAATTTTTTTTTGTCTTTATCAGAACCATGGTGACAATGTGAATATGACCAATGATAATTCGAGAAAGTGCCTTTCTTCCGCCAAAATCTCAATTGAATTTTCAAATGTTAAATTTTGGGTTTGTGTCATATACTTTAAAGCTTCTGCCGTTGTTGGGTTTTAAAGAAAGAAGACAGAGAAAAAATGGGGCCCTTTACAACCATATAGCTTCTGACCACACAAGCAATGAAGATTCAGGAGTGTTATGGACAAATGGCGTACCTATGCGCAGGGCTTTCCAAAGCTCAGTACCGGTCTCGCAATCTGGAGGTCTCAGGTTCGAATCCCAGTGGAATCCGATTTTCACTACTCATTTTCATGGGAAAAATAAGTGGACACAAAATGCTAAACGCCAAAAATGCAATGAGTAGTCCGTCATTTAATACATTTAAACATTACTCTGATAGTAACGTATATAGATGAATTTGGTTCGTCTTCAAAATGACACCGAGGAACTCTCAAATAAGAGTATAATTTCTGGACAACTCATGAGGTGCAAACGACTGCTGGGAAATATGCATACGATTTAAATGTGATTCTATTTCTTAACGTGCTTTAGCCAACCTCGTCTTGATAGAATTGAAATACACTACCTGAGAAGGTCAAGGCTGTGTATGTATTCTCTTACAGTGCAATTTTTATTTGAATATTTAACTTCATTTATTCCATTTACAACAAAATTTATTATGATTACAGCATATCCGGCACATTTTGCAATACGAAATCAAAGATGCCCATTTCTTGCAATCAGGAAAAAGATATACAATGATATAGTGCAATGAAATGTTATCATATAATGTAACTTTACTTTATGAAAGAAAAAAATTACCAATGGAGGGGACTGCTGGTCGAAAGCAATATTTATCTAGCGTCGTGCTGTTTTTACTCCACGCTACAACGGTCTAATGGAAATAGCTGAGGTCAGTGAGTTCCATTCCGTAAACAAACAAGTATAGGCTTGCACATCATTCATTGTTCACAAGAAGAATTTGTTGTCCTGGTTTCTTACAATGTCCACTGACCGGAAGGAACAAAAAAAAAGTTCAGGTCGACTTAATTTCTATTCACTACTTTTAAAACATATGAAAATAATATGACGAAGTTTCTGTTTGTGTCTTAACTCACAAGTCATCTACTATCTATCTCAATCATGATTTGGTTTACAATTCTCCCTCCCTTTCTCTCCCTCTCCCTCTCTCTCTCTCTCTCTCTCTGTCTGTCTCTCTCGCTATCTTTCTTTCTTTGATGACTTCTCTCTATTTTTTTTTCTCCGAAGTGAAGATCACTTTCTAGGAAAACACATTAAAGTTTCTGATACAGAAGTTGCAATTTTGGTATTGCTTATAACCATACCATGAAAACAGGAAGAGGAACTAACCGTGGTTTTATGAATATGAAGTTTTAGTCTTAGAAAAAAGACAAAGAAATATCTGTATTAAAAACATCTTATGGCGAAGAAATTCTTTGTCCAATTGCATTCCCTCGCTTATTTTGGAATCGTTCTATGAATAAGCTTGTTGGTGCTGTACTCTATGATTGCTATAGTCATTAATTGCAAGATGAACTATTACAGGTTAAAAACGGTAACAGTTATTTGTCGCAAGCAAGAATGTCAGTGGCATAATAGTTAAATATCAAAGTGTCAGGTAAATCTGTCAGAAGTGAAAGTTACCCATCTTGAAATTAACATAGTCCAAATATTGTACTTTGAATGTCACCGCAAATTAAGGGGAATCACCTTAACACTATGGGGTATAGTCCAGCCTTTACACATTTCAAAAACTTATTGCCGCGACTAGCCTTGAATCGAACTCCTATTTTTCCTTCGAACTAATGCAGAAATATTAGATTTTACTTTGCTATGTCAGAGTTGTAGACATTAGGATGAAGTTGGTTGGTTGGTGGTAATAATGAAGTCAGTCCAGAAATTTTTGCCAGAACGGTTCATTGATTTTGGCGATGAAAAATTTAATTGTGACCAGTTTTCCCCCTGTCAACAAAAAGGCGTTTCCGGGAGTGCTTTGTAGCGTGAGGGAAAAAGATGATTTATAATGTCCCAGTTCAGTTTAACGGTAAACAACTCATGAAAAGAAGTAACACAGAGGGAAAAACAGATCATAAAACGGGACGGTGCGGGTGTGTGCTGGATGATGAAGGGCGCGGTACCTGAGTGCGTGCTTTTTGTTTTCTTATTCTTTTTTTTTTCTTAATAAAATGCGGGCTCGAATTCCAGGGTAGTCGGGAACAAAAACTGCATAATCTTCATGGAGTATCAAAGTCCTGTTCTGTTCAATGTTTAAAGTAAAATGAAGTGTTGATAACATGGAGACAATCATGATTAAAATTTTCAGGTTTGGGATGATTCTCTGGCAACCATGGCTCAGCAATGGTCGGACGGATGCGTATACGAACACGGCAACCCTGCAAACATCTCCCCGTTTGATCCCGTGGGCCAGAATCTCTGGGCGGGCACGTCTTACGATGACGGCACGCACGCCACGCAGTCTTGGTACGACGAGGTAACGGACTATAATTACGAGTCTAATCAGTGTTCGGCGGTATGTGGTCATTACACCCAGGTAAGCATGTTCCCTTTCGGATGAATTTCAGTCCTTTCTTAACATCTTTTCAGTCGATATCTTCCCTTATGTGTGTGTGTGTGTGTGTGTGTGAAATTATCGATATCATTAATCATGTATCTTTTTGTGATTAATTATGCTGTTTCAGAATATTCAGTGAATGCAAGGCAAGCAAATCATAACGTTAGAAATGTTTATTGTGTAATAATAACATCTAATGCATGCTATCTACAAACAAAGAAAAACGTGTGTGTGTGTGTGTGTGTGTGTGTGTGTGTATGTGTGTGTGTGTGTGTGTGTGTGTGTGTGTGGGTCTGTATCTATATCTGATGAGTCCGTCAGTTCTTGTCTGAATGATCTATACAAACAATTACTAGTTTTACCCTATGAGGAATATCTTACTGTAAGTGGGTGACACATTTCTGTAGAGGTCAAGCGTAATATTCGCCTAGAGAGGCACATATTTTTTCTACTCCTTCTTCCCCCTCCCGTAAAATAAGGCAAAGATGGTAATTTATTATTTTTCTCACATACGAGAAGAAAAAGAGGATCAAGGGAAGGGGAAACATAGAGACTAACGGAGTCCTCTGTAGCAGAAGGCCTTGTAGTGAATACATGTAATAGATTCTTCTACCAAGCAAGCGAATTTTAAATATCCCAATTGTGGAACACATTTTTCCCCTATCATTTCCTCGTGTAAACTGATCATCATTAATTTTCTCCCCATTATGTTTTGCTCATCACCATACTATTAGTATGCGCATATACGTAGATATTATATTGCATGGATGCCAGAGCGGATAAATGCAAAGTTTACTAAAGCCAGAAAGAGTGAATTCGTGTATCTTATTCTAAGAATACATTACAAATACATATCTTTGCGATGAATAATATGAGCTTTGGCTGACTGTAATATTTAACATCATGTGCCTAGTGTAACAGCGAAGATCAAATAAATAAATTCTTTGTCGACTGCGCTTAGGTATTATGAAGCCTGGTTGAAAATAAAACAAAACAAACAAACAAACAAAACACGCTCAGGAGTGTAGAGTTAGCGGATATTATAATTAGTCCATGGGCCAGGCCAGATATTGGTACCACCTGAGGTGGCAAAACCTTTTTGGTGTCATTTTGTTTGTCGGGCATAGATATGCTTATCAAGCTATGATAGGATTTCCAAATAAGTAGCTTAGTCATAATAAATGAATTTTCAACCAATTTGGTGTAGTTGTTATATCCCGATACTTCTGAATCGAAACTAACCGCTATACAAAGAAGAGCACTGTCTCCTGTATGTTCACAGGTGTTGTAGATGCGGTGCGCTTAGTCTTTATTCAAGGCAGCGAAGGGAATATCCAAGGTTATGATGTCCAAAGCGCTTAGTCTTTATTCTAGACGGCGAAGGGAATATCGAAAGCTTATGATACAGTGTATATCCTTTTATCTAAAAACAACAACAACACCAAAAACAATTCCTCATGAATTTTACCGTATTTTTCAATTATTTATCATTTTCCGGCGAAAACGCTACGGTGAAAACGCTAACACCACGCCGATGTCGCTTTATTTCCATCCAACAATAAAAGATAATGCAAAAACAATGTACCGGTACACTACACTACATTATAATGAATAATATTGTAAATGAACAGAGTGGTTTTTGTTTAAAACTGATGTATTTGTTGAGAGGGTAGTATAAAAACAGTATAGATAATCCCTTTTATGACGAACTTTAGATATGATAACGGTATATATTGGTCTAGATAAAGACTTATAAGCGCACCGCGTGACAGCTGTGGACATCATAACCCTTTGGTTATTCCCTTCGCTGCCTTGAATAAAGACTAATCGCACCGCGTTTACAACAGAACACCACAGAACTCGTAGTTCTGTGCAGAACACCTGTGGACATACGGACCAGACAGTGCTCTTCTTTGTATAGCGGTTAGTTTCGATTCAGAAGTATAGGGATATAAAAACGAGACCAAAATGGTTAAAGAATCAGTTATTATGACTAAGCTACTCATTTGAAAATGTTATCATAGCTTGATAAGCATATCTATGCCCGACAAACAAAATGACACCAAAAAGGTTTTGCCACCTCAGGTGGTACCAACAACTAAATAGGCATCAGACTACAACGGTTATGATCTATATATCCACCCTTCCCGACCCAGGTGGTGTGGGCTGAATCATATGCTGTTGGATGTGGACGCACATTCTGCGCAAACTTGGTGGGGTTCGTCCAGAATGCTTACATGATTACGTGCAACTACGGACCAGCGTAGGTATTAGTTCGACGAGTTGTGCTACGTCCATCGCACTTGCGTATCTGTCACTATTGACGCTAGACTCTGTTGCATGTGAAGTAGATAGCTAAAAGAAGTCCGAAAATTAAACCTAAGTCTCTGAACACTAAATGTTGAATGGTTGATATAGCTGACTTATGAATGATTTTCTGACCTACAGCTGTATGTCTGATTAATGACATGTTTTTATGTGCAGGGCCCTGGATGTCCTAACGGTTCGATGTCTTCATTTCATCGGATGAAGGATGATTTAGATATGAGGGACAAATTGACCGATTGTAATGTTACTGAGTTTGCATAGCTATATCGATTGTAGGAAGAAAAATATGTACCCGGTACTGAAACAGGCATTTCCCTCTTTTGTTACTGTACACTTTGACTTGATATTCATTTTTATCAGTTAGTTTCTCCTAAGATGACTCTCTTTAAGAGTCAGGTGATAAGATCGATTGTGTCTTAGGATAAGATTTTTTTTTGCACGTCAGTGTGTGTTTTATTCATATCATTCATGAATACTGAATCTTCATTCTTGGTGTTCTCCCGTAAAATACCACGCATACGAAAATATTAACTAAACCACTGAAAACACCAATTATGCTAGAGCTCATTTTTTCGTTACCACATGCACCACATGGATCACACATTCTCTGAATATGGCTGATTTAATTCGCCCATGTCCGACTTAAAGACTTTGAACTTTGACCCAAGCTGACTACTTAGCTCGTATATTACTGCATATCCGTCAGCACTGTCACGATCGTCAATGTCTCCTGAATGAATTCGGAAATATTGTAACAATATATATATACTTTCAATAATTCATAAGTATAGAAAATCCATTATACTGATACAATTTGTGTACTTATCTCTGCATGAATGAGATTTCTTTTTGCTTTTTTTTTTTGTCTTGATATTATGTCTTTATCTGTCACTTTCGGTGGATTGCATTGCGTTTTGTAAGAACTGTAATTCCTGCAGAAGGGTGATTGATCTAAATGCAAAATTATCATGATGTGTCTGTGGCAGGGGAAATTTTGTGGGTCAACGCCCGTATCTAACTGGTCTTAGCTGCTCGGAATGCTCAACCGGCAGTGGCCAGTGCTTCAATAATCAATGTAGTAAGTTTTTTTCACCTCTCCCTTTTTTCCCATCTTTTTCTTCTTCTTTTTTTTTCATTTTCCATACATTTACCTACTGTAGTACAGTTAAGGTATGTTTGTGACATTTCCCTATGTGATTGCCACTTTGCGTTTTGTCTGTTCATCTTTTTATCTTAAATATAAATCTTTAGTGAATTAAGGATGCCCTGTGTCAGAGGCAATCGAGATTAACAATAAAAATTAATGGATGTGAATGCTTTTACTTCCCTTCAAGCACAATTCAGGTTCTTTTGTTTTACTTTCACTGAACGCTCTTTCCAGTGATGTTGAGATTTATGCTGAAATTTAGAATATGTCATATTTTTCGTTTGAATTTCCAGATTTTATTCGTCAAAAGAACAATGACATTGTGATTCTCGCACTCCTCAGTGAGAGCACATCAAACAAATCAATAGTTCTTGATATCAGCACAAATAAAGACGTCTGATCCAGTTTTTGCGTAATAACACAACACTGTATGTGTGAGCATCGATATATACAATTCGAAAGCATTCACTAAAAACATAATAAAACAAATCAAAACAAAATGCAAAAAAAATGGAAGACAAATTAGTCACTGATGAGGTAGAAAAGACACACACACACAAATTTGAATTTGATGGAAGGAATAAGAACGTCACAGGAACGGAGGTATGATTAGACTACAGCTTTTTTTTTTGGGGGGGGGGGGTGGGGGTTGTGCGTGTGTGTTTGTTTGTTTGTTTTTTTAACATTTATGTTCAGTTCCCGGCAGGAGGTGATGTTATGCTAATCTTTGAAAAATGCAGATTTTTGCACAATAACTTGCATAATTATGCTTTTTTTTTTTGGTTTATTTACATAGGTATGAAATCAATTTTTGCAGGAATTGTTTCCACATACTCTATAGAATATTTTTACCAAATTAGGTATTTCCGCTGGATGCACATATATTTTTGAATAATTTTCATATGTATTTTTGCATAAATTATGCAAATTAGGCTTATTTGCATAGATACAGATTGTCTCTTTAGATGGAAAAATTCCAATTGTACAGAGGAATATGTGTGCCAAATAGGACATTTGTACTATAAAATGCAGCGATCACCCTTTTTTCGCCCTTAGCAAGCCTACTAAGTAACCATGATGACTTTTTCTTGTGTAAGCAAGAGATCAATATTGACCAAGCATGTAAGTGACAGAAACGGAATGTCGTGTATTGTTTTTCAACTATACAGGACCATGTTCTGAGCACTCCGAGCCCTGTGGTGAGTATAGAGTTGATTTGCCCTATCCAGGGGCGGATCCAGGAATTCCGTAAAGAGGGTGCGTGTTTACAAAATTAAAGGGGGGCGCACGCACCCCTCCCCCCATTTTTTTCTTTTTATTTCTTTTGTTTCAACAAAAAATAAAGGGGGGGGGGGCGTGCGCCGGTTGCGGTCCTCCCTGGATCCGCCCTTGCTATCTATACGCTTCATTGCTATGAAGATTTCGACTCGGTTAGGTTATAAACAAGTCAAGCATGTGCCAAGGGATCTATTTTATCTAGTCAACTAGACTATTAAGTAGAAAAGAAACAGACAACGAAAGAAGACAGAAGGGGTATTAACATCACCCCTTTACTCAGTAATAACGATTACACGTTTGCCAGTCACAAACAACAACTACAGAAGGAACGACACTATTGACGGAAGCCAAGTCTGGCAGATAAGTGGGTAGATGTATATCGATTAGTCATTATATACCACATGTTGTCAAATCTTATGCCAGAAATTAAACATGAATGGGACCTTTATTATTAAGACTAATGAACTTATGCTTGATCCTAATTTCTGAAAAATATTAAACCTGTGTTTTAATGTCAGTTTTAATTTTCCGATAGATAAGGACGGAGATATAATTGCACAGGAAATAAGCCTCGAAAGTCAAGTGAACAGAGATTGGGATGTATATACCATCGTCTGATAATGACGATAATAATGATATTAATGGTAATGATAATAATAATGATAATGATAAACAATGATAACAATCACTTGTACTGCGTAGCTGCCATAATGATAACAGAGTGGCATAGTGGCATACTAGTAGTGGCATAGTGGATTAGTGGATAAGACTCCCGACTCCTGATCGGAGGACCTGGGTTCGAATCCCGCCCAGTGCTTACGTCCTTGGACAAGATGTTTTTACCCACTTTATGTCCCTCTCGACTCAAGTGTATAAATGGGTACCTGGCAATGCTATGGTAATAATAGTAGCAGGGCCCTCTGGTAGAGCAGTTGCAACACTGAATAGGCTACCCTGGGTATATTAGACCTTATTATCATTATTATTATTATTACTATTATTATTATCATTATTGCCATTGTTATTTTTATTACTATTATTATTATTATTATTATTATCATTAAAATTATTATTATTATTATTATTATTATTATTATTATTATTATTATTATTATTATTATTACTCTGTTGTGCATTACAAACAAGTTGTCGTGGCATCCATGTTTCAAACCTTAATAACATTTTTCAGAAGATGAGTTTTTAACATGATAGATTTCGGGGCATAAACATGAACGAAAGCCTGTCCCCAGGTGTTCTGATTTTCTCATCCATGCAGAGACATACATTGTTCCTTCACAATGACACACAAACTTGAAAAAAAGTGTAATTCGTCATATGCTCAGTCATGCATGACGTTTGTCTACATAATCAGCCACAAATGGAAAGAGGAAGAGTTCATCTTTCCAAACAACCAACATTGTGCTCTCCATAGCTGACAATTATGAAATGATAGTCCTCTAAAATTGGAGTTTCATTGGAGTTTCAGAGTTTGTGGTAATTGGGATGAAGAATAAGAACATTTTCAAAATCTAGAACAAATTGCAATGAACAAGGATGATGGTATGGCAGAGTCACCATAAGAATGCATGAGTTGGGGCTCAAGGAATCAGAACAAAAGAAAAAGGCATGTATAGATTGTACACAGGTGAACTCGCAAGCAAGCGGTAATGGAATTACACTGCTACATTTCTGAAATATGTGAACCTCCTATGTCATCATCCTTGTTCAGTGTAATTTGCTTAAGATTTTTCAAAGTATTGTTTCTCTGCTCAAGAACCACAATAAATTCCACAAATCTATACATGGAGTTGTCGATTTATGTGCTACGTGATGTGAAATTATGAAAATCGTCTTGAATGTCCCTTTAAGTCCCCTATTGTAGGCAGGCATTCACCTACCAATAGTTGATGCTAGGTGCGGCAAATAATTCGCGAAGCTTTGTGGCCACTAAGGGCAACTCATATGAACAAAGCATGCGCATAAATGCCTAGAATTTGAATTCATTACCAAATCAGTATATTATTGTACATCAACGTTCATGTTGATCATTTTTATTCCCTGCTCGGAGACCAAATGAATGTAATTAATGCCACTTCTCTTCATTGTTCGTCAATTTTCAGAATGCCGTTACACCTGTGAGAACTGCGGAATCTTGAACAGCGATTGTACCTGCACATGTCAGAATGGCTACCGCGACAACAGGTGCACCAGTATGTATCCTAGAGAAAAATAGATGAATTAATTAATTAATAAGGAAATTGACTTAAGCTGTGTTCAGACGGAGGCAGTTTTGGTCGGAGTAACTTCGGAGGAAGGGTCGGAGGAAGCTTGGTCGGAGTAACTTCGGAGGATAGGTCGGAGTAGTGCCCGTCTGAACAAGGTCGTGGTAACTTCCTCCGATCGGAGGAACTTACCACGACCTCTTCCTCCAAACGAGATACTCCTGAGTTTTCTCAGGAGTATCTCGTTACCACGACTAGTCGGTCGGAGTAAACTGCCCGTGCGGACAAGCCCTCGGAGTATCTATAAACTTACATACCTTACGACCTAGGTAACACTTCCTGGGTCAATCGCAATGCTGACATTTTGCGAGTACACATGCGCGTGTAGCGCAATTCTAACCTAATCGATCGCGACGAAGAAGCTACCGCTCATGCCAAAATTTCCATCAACAAGAATGGAGAAGACAAATGCCACTGGTAAAAAACAATCGCATGGTCGAAGTGCGCGGCGCTACCACTTCCGGAATTTACACCAACCCTCGCACATAAATTGGTCGGAGTTTCTTCCCACGACCGTCGTGTGGACACAAGGCTCGTGGTCTAAGATACGCATTAATTTGAATTTTAATTGACGAGCCATAAATTTTTACTCCAACTAGAAATACGTCTGAACATGGCTTGTATAAACCAATGCGCAATGAATGCATTCATACAATATACATGCACACATACGAAAACCATGTACACACAGATAATTATGTACTCACACAAACATACATGCATGCATACATTTCTTTACAGACATGCATATACACACATGCATAAAACATGTAAGAGCACCTACATGCACACATACATATTGAATATAAACACAACAACGAAAAGAACACTGAAGATGAAAAGATTTAAAAGTATCTCAAGTTTTTATATAGTAAGATGTTTTGTGATACATCTGACTTACACATAATTATGAATATGATATCTTGAACATCCAGGTGATCTAACTTTGTGTAGACCTTTAGCGAAAGCAGACAGACCTCTCCATTCCTTTCTTCTTTCTTCTATCCTATCTCTCTCTATATATATGCAAGTCATCCCTCCCTCCTTTTTTATGCCTCCGCCACGAAGTGGTGCCGGGTTTTCGGGTTGTCCGTCCGTCCGTCCGTCCGTAATGAATTTTGTGGACAAGGTAACTATCGAAACCTTTTGAGGTATCCTAATGAAACTTGGCATGTATGTGTATTAGGGGATGAAGTTGTGCCTATCAACTTTTGGGTGCACATGCTCAAGGTCAAAGGTCAAAAGGTCAAGGTCAAATACATAAAATTTCACTATTTCCACCATATCTATTGAATGCCTGAAGGTATTTTCTTGAAACTTAGTGTATACATGTATTACCCAATTAAGATTCTCTGGTGAAAGTTTGGGTCATGAGGTCAAAGGTCAAAGGTCAAAAGGTCAGGTTCAAATACATAAAATTTCACTATTTCCACCATATCTATTGAAAGCCTGAAGATATTTTCTTCAAACTTAGTGTATACATGTATTACCCAATTAAGATTCTCTGGTGAAAGTTTGGGTCATGAGGTCAAAGGTCAAAAGGTCAGGGTCAAATACATAAAATTTCACTATTTCCACCATATCTATTGAATGCATGAAGATATTTTCTTGGAACTTAGTGTATACATTCTCTGGTGAAAGTTTGGGTCATGAGGTCAAAGGTCAAAAGATCAAGTAGAAATATTAAAACTTTTTTTTCTCTGTACCTTGGAAAATTGTTCAAGGTATCTTCATGGAACGTATAGTATATACATGTACTGACTGATTATCTAGAGAATGTAGGGTTCATGGGGTCAAAGGTCAGGGGTCAAAGGTCAAGTGCAAGACTTCAAAATTTTACTATTACCCTCATATTTATACAATGCCAGCAGGGTTATTTTTTTACACTTGGTGTATGCGTGTGTAACCTAATAGAAATTCTCTGGAAAGTTTTTTTTTTTCTCTCTTTTTGCCTCAAAGGTCAAAAGGTCAAAGATCAATTGAAAGTGCTGAACTAACTTTTTCCTCCATATCTCGGAAGTGGCTCAAGTTACCTTGAAACTTAGTACATATTATGCATGTTCTACCTGAAAGTAATTATCTCATGAATTTTAGGGTCAAGGGCCAGATGAAAATGGTAACAATTTACTATTCAATTCAGAAATTGCACTTTTTCTCCACACCTGTACCTTGAAAATTACTCAATGCCTAAATGTATGAATGGTTCAAAGTCAAGTTAAAGTCCTTAAATCCCTAGATACATGCTCTCCTATTCATCCAATTAAACCTACGTCACATTTGTGACAAACTTGTCATTCCAATATTTTGCCAATTTTGTGAAAATGTAATCACACAGTGTCCACATGTACTATCTAGACCTATTGGGAAAATCATGCATTATGGCGGAGGCATACCAGTCGCCATAGCGACATTTCTAGTTCCTATTTGTTATGTATTATACGAGGGCTGCATGCAAATCAACCAATGCTTAAGCTGTAGTCCTTCTGTATTATTCATTGCATCGCTGATATGTTTTGTTGTACATTGTAAAGGCAATGAAGAAACTTACTTAGTTCACAACTAATGTTTATGTATATACAGTACATATATATATATATATATATATATATATATATATATACATATACATATATAAATTATTATGGCACCAACAATGTATTATAATCATTGTGTATGTATCAGCATGAGCAATGATATAATGCACGAACCAATAAATCAAATCAAATCAAATCAAATAAAACATTCTTAAAATCACTTCTCCCAATGGGAAACAGTGCCTATAAAATGTGTGTCTCTCTGTCTCAAATTTGTGAAATGAATTGCTTTGCATATGATTGTCTTTGTTTCTGAACAATCACATTCAATTGCATTTCAGTTACATTTCAATCACAATGTTTTAATCTGTTACTTTGTGCATCATATATTCAATCGTGTTGTTTATTGCATATAAATTTACACATATACATGTATAATGTGTGTGTGCGTACGCGTGTTTGTGCATGTGTGTGTGTGTGTGTGTGTGTGTGATATTAATGTATCTGTCACAGTTTTTCTTAATTCTCATCCACCTCACTAGCTGCATGTGTTGATACGCATGAATATTGTGGTGCTAGTCCCGGTTGGCCGTTGAGCTGGTGCGGAAACCCCCAGTACTCATACGTTGATGCATATTGTCCCGCCTTTTGCGGAATTTGTGGTAAGTGTGTGTGAGGAAAACATACTTTGATGTCTTCCAAATCCTATTTTCTTCGCTCTTATTCTTTTCTTTTTCTCATAAGGTATAGATGTTGCTTTGAACTAATGTAAATGGCGTGCCACATCATGGTATGTATACAATACAACCATCGTTACATCATATAACGTACGTTTGTGTAAACCAAGCAAAGTCTTGTCCATATTGACCTTATACCTTTTTTTTTTCAGATACGGTGGTTGGATTTTCTGCTTACTGCATATATACATCTTTCGGTACATCAGTAATAGTTTGTCTCCTGTGATTTCCTAACACAAAGTAAACATATGGTTGGAACGTGAATATTTTATCTTTGTTTTTGACGAAATCACAGTTATCTTGTTTTCCCTTGAGTGGTTATGACATTTTGAACATTATTACCATTGTTTGCTTATGCTTGTTTCCTATTTCTTTCGTCTAATCTGTCATCATGGAGAAATGTGAGAACTAAAAATCGGATTTAGGGCGAAAATTGAAAAAAAAAATGAAATATTTGATAATGAAAATCACTGTCAAAAAAAATGAAATGCATATCTATTTTCGATCACAAAGACTTCCATTATAAAGCACTCATATCATGTCAACCTCATTACATCATCTACAAAGCGTAAATGCGGCAACTTCACAGATAAACCCTTCAAATAATATTTTGGTATCTCAGTCTGTAGCCAGTCTTCACGTCAGGTCGAACTACCGACCAGCCACTGTTTTTTAATCATCATTCTTGTTTCCTTTTTGACTTGATTCTTTCGAATTGATATATTTTCTTTAAGTATAATAACAACATGAACATGAGTATAATGAATACACAGTGCTCACCACATTTAAATTATCGTTTTTTTTTCAGGTTACAAAAAAAAAAAAAAAAAACAGCAACCGGCATGACCTTCTCGCAGAGAAGTAAAAATCTTTAACCCTAAAGGGGCCGGGCTTTTTTGGCTATGCTCAGACCGGGGGGGGGGGGGGATTCCGCCCCCCCCCCCCCCCCCGAGATCTCGGCCATCGGTGGTGCGATCGCGATGAAATTTTGCATGCGTGAGACCCGCGTCATAATCTACAAGATTGTGTCATAAGATTTTTTGAAACAATCAATTTCTAATTTTAATTAATTAATTATGCAAATTAAGCTCAAGGTGATATTTTAGCTTAATTAAAAGCATTGAGAGTCTAATTTTTGATCTGTAAATCTGTTTTAGCATATTCAACAATTGTACATCACAAAAACTTCCAAAACTCATTTCAATTCTTATGTATTTTATTGTTTTCAGAATTTCTTATGTATTTCCCTGTTTTTCAACTTTTGTTTTTTCTTTGTTTTTTCATTGGAAATTGTCACTGACCACTTTTCTACCATAATTAGCACAAAATTAATCAATGAAAGTGATTAATTGTAAAAATAATCAGGTTTTTATGCCTTTCATGACAGAGCACTGTTTTCCATAGGAAATGTACACAAAATCACAAAATTGTGCCCGCTTTGGAGCGACATTCCGTTACAAAAATGGGCGTGGCTTCGCAAAAGTATGCGCGGACGTTGCAAATTTGGTCTCAAAAGTTGCGCGAGACTTGAACGAAGAAAGTCAAGAAGCCTCGCGATGAGGCCTTCTCGCGTTACCGAATTATAGCGCGAAACGTCGAGGGGGGGGGGGGCGGATTCCGCCCCCCCCCCCCCGGCCCTTTTAGGGTTAAAAAGTTAATACTGATGTCAGCTACATGTATGCATCTATTTCTTTAAAGCTTTTCCCGGATTTTGTGTGTGTGTGTGTGTGTGTGTGTGTGTGTGTGTGTGTGTGACAATAAAACTAGCAACAGAGAAATGCAAAAGAATGTAATATCTCCAGAGACGAAAAATATCCAAGTAATGCGATCTCATCACACCTTTCAGGCAAGGGCAATTGGTTTCTTCCAGTCTGCTTCACATGAAATACTGGAATATTGGGGGGATGCGTAAAAATAACTTTTATTCTCGTACTCATTATATTCTTTTTCCATCTTCCAGATCCACCAGACCCGAACTTTGTTTGCAGTGAGTATCTACACACTAATTTTATGAGGGTTCGCAGAAGCAACATTCTGGTTAATAGTGTAATTCCCATGTCATTTTAATGCATATTGAGCATTAATCTGGGGTTGTATCACATAACCAGGTTATCTGTTGACTTCAGGACATGACAGAAACTACGCTCTTTGTTTCGAACAGTGAATTATGAGGAGACATGCCAAGGGATTCACAAAATGGATTCATGAATATATAGTAGACAAACATATACTGATAATTGCTTGACTGATAGCAAATTACAACTTTTATTATCATCCTGCTGTTTGTATAATATCTCCTCTTAACTCATTGATCATATAAACATGCGAACCAAAATGAACAAGTGATGACAGAAGAGAGCTACATCCTCCTGAAACGTTTGTCATTACTGGATCTTGATAACTCTATCATGTACATTGATGTTGAAATGTCACGTCCCCTATTCAGTTGAATTGTATAGACCACGAAGACTTTCATTTTTTTTTTTACGATGTAGTTTTATTGTTGCTTATTTTTGTATACATATTATTATCATGTAATTATTCTTATAGTTTTACAAGATGTGATCCTTGAATAAGATTCGCAAGCACTCTCTATTTCAGTTTTGGTTTCTCCGTAGCTTATTAGTTTTGATTTTTCAAAATCATTCTTGTCCGCACGGCATAATAAGGACTGCCAACTACATCAGCGACTACGACCACGAAAGCACCAACACCTGCACCCACGACCACGAAAGCACCAACACCTGCAAAAACCACCACAAGAGCGCCAACACCTGCACCCACTACCACGAAAGCACCAACACCTGCAAAAACCACCACGAGAGCGCCAACACCTGCAGCAACCACCACGAAAGCACCAACACCAGCAGCCACCACCACGAGAGCACCAACACCTGCAGCCACCACCACGCGTGCGTCAACAGCCAAACCTACCACCACAAGTTCCACCACGTCTACCCAGGCATCTTCGCGAGCGACAACTCCTTCACAAGCCCCCACAACCATGAAGATTACCACACGCGCAGCTACCAGCGAATTAACCACCACTACCACGACTGTGACAACCCAGCCCACTGAAAGTCCTTGTACGCAGGAGTGTCTGAATGGTGGGACGTTAACGACCAGCGACTGCTCATGTCGTTGTCCTAGCACTTACCAAGGGAGACGTTGCCAGAGTAAGTGATGTTATCCCTTTCGCCCATCGCTTTCCTTCTTCAAAGTGAAACATCATTAGGGGAAATCTAGTCCAAATATAAGTTAGTCTAATAAGAAAGAGTAATGTATTGCAAGTTCAACGGTATTAATTTGATCGAAATCGGATGAAAAATAAGGAAGTAATAACATTTCGAAATTTCGTTATTTTTGGGGAAACAGTTCTTGAACAGTCAATATGAATATGCAAATGGCAAAGTGAGCAAGTCATTCCCTCACAACTTGCCATAATATAGTTTGTTCATACAATTTTGAAATTTCCAGTTTTTCATTCAAACGCAATTATGCCCGAGGCTCAAATCCTCGTATATCTTACTGATTACTATTCTGAAGTTAATCAACCAGGAATAACGTCATGTTTCAGACTTCAATGACAGAAACATTGAATGTTCGCCATTTTTTTTTTGTACACAATCAATGGAAAATTGTGAGGGTGTGACATGGTTAGTTCACTTTCATTTGCGTATTCATTCCCACTGTACAAGAACTGGTTTGAAGAAATTATCCAAACTTAAAAATGTCATAACTTCCTTATTTTTCATCCGATTTCAGAAAATTTTTTACCGTTAAAATTTTACTCTTTTTTATCAGACTAACTTATATTTAGACTGGATTTCCTCTTTAAAACTTCCGCCAAAGGCTCGCAAGGATTAATATCATTCGTGGATGATGACTTACAGTGCCTGTCCGTTTGAAATCAGTTTCATTGTCAGCTGTCAGCATCTAGTAATGTTTCAAATGTATTTTATGAAGTGTTGTTTCGTTGCGTTTTTAATCCCTCGAACAGATCAACCTGCCACAAGATTCTCTCAGATATTGTCTATTTCGAACCATCGGATGATTATGAAACGGTGGCATTTAATTCAATTCAATTCAATTTATACATTTATTCAGTAATAATCGTTGGGTATACAGTATAAAATGTTTACAAAAGCCCTTTTTACACTTGTGTTTCTTAACCCCGTACTTTCTCTGACCCAGGACTATCGTTTGTCCCGTACCAATTTTTTTTTCAGCTTTTTACACTCGCCAATAAATCCCGTACTGAGCTCTTGTCCTGGGCTAAGGAGAAAACTGACCTTTTAGCACTCGTATTTCTTAGTCCCGTACTTTCCAAACCACACGAATATTCATGATTACACTATGCACTGTACAAGTACACGCACGCTCCGGCAGCACTGATTTCTGATTGGTCAGTGGGGGTCGGACTTCGTCTCCGTCGCTTAGCCCCGGATTATTTTTTTCGTTCTGTTTACACTCGCTTGCTTGGCATCGCAATTGCGGGGTTAGCACCGCAATTGCGGTGCTAACCCTGCTATTTTGCGGGGCCAGATAGTACGGGATCATCGGTGGGGCTAGCCCACTTTGGCAAAAACAAGTGTAAACAGAAAGTGGGCTAAGGAAAGTCCGGTACCAACGGTGGGGCTAAGGCCCCCGCCCCCTTAGCCCCACCGTTGGTACGGGACTAAGCAAATATTTGCAAGGGTAAAAAGCCCTAAAATGAGACAAGTATAGTTCAGAGAAAGCCAGAGGCTTGTTAAAATAGAATGTACCCTTAAAATCATAAAATAATTGCAACCTAAGCATTAAAACACCACATGATGAAAGATACCAATAAGGCACGAAATTAGAATTGCTAAAAGTTATCGATAACATCAAAGGAACATTTAGAGAACGAAACATACTAAAACAGAGCACCTAACAAATAACAAAAATACATAAAACAAACCAAATAAAACAAAACAAGGAATCAAACGAGACTACAAGTATGCGTGTTAAGAGTACGAGAAGCATTGCCGATTGAAGCACATGTGAAGTACACAATAAAGAAATGTAATTTTGAGTGTAATGAAGAAAAGGCAAAAAAAAAAATCGATTTTTCTTTTTTTTCCTTGAAATTGTGCAAAGGCAGCTTTTTGAGATTTTCAGTTCCAAATATTGGGTCCATAGGAACTTTATCGATTGTTTTGGGCACGAGCTGTTCGGAACCAAAATGGATAAATATCAGATTGATGCGGTGTGTTTATTGAGTGTATCTCATTGCAATGCAACGTATGAAATGATTAGAAAAAGCATTTATGAATTGCGTCGCAAAATCATTTCTTATTCCTTGCTCTCCTCAGACCTCAAGACCCAAGTACAGTATGGCATCATTCTCGTCATCAGGGGCAGTATTGCCATCGTAAGTTGGCATGTTAATAATCCATAAGCTGCCAGGCGACCTCAATTTCAATGTCATGATGAATAATTATGCACTCATTATTCACTATAAAAACCAAGAATAAAAGAATCAAAGAGAAGGTGCAGTTTCGGTTGAGATGGGTTTTGAGGCTCCCAACATTGTGTGATGGCGATTTTTTTTTATTTTTTTAGATAATGAGAAACCTCTTCTAAAATATTAAAAAAACATTCAATTCTAAGAGGAATTCAAAGTTTAATTGATGAAAATAGGTTTTGATATGACTGAGATACCCAAAATAAAATGATCCCAATAAATGATGGGACCCACCTTCTATCAGGATTAATTTTTTTTTATGTTTTTTTTTTTTGATATCTCAGACATTTCAAATTGATTTGCAGTAAATAAACTTTAATGTGTTTTGTTTTATAGAATTGTATGCCTTTTGTCATTTCATAAAGTGATTTTTAACTATCGTACGAAAAGGTGAAAGTTGAATTTTCACCTCAACCAATACCTTTCCATCCCTCTAAAACAAGCAGATGAAAGAACCCCGAACCTATACTAAACAGACTGTAACTCGGTATCATTCTGCTCTTGTTTGGTCTTCTCCCAAAGTATAGACATCGCTCTACGAAAGAGAGTTTCCGTGTCTTTTGTAAGACTTTGTTGTATGTATCAATTCATTGCAGGTGTTTCCCCCCCCCCCCCCACAGTAGTAGACATATCTTCTCTTTTTTTTTTTTAATTCTGGTTCCCGTTACACTGAACTACACCAGTGTGTCTGGATATACTTGACACAAACAACATCCATATTACCAATGTTTAGGTAGAAAAGTGGAATGTAGCTAGCACCATGCAGGGCGGTAGACCAAACTTAATAATCTTTTTTTTTTTTTTTTTTTTTTTTTGCATCTCACCCATCGCAATTGTGTGTGTGTGTGTGCACGCGCGCTAGTGTCCGTCTGTCTGTCATATTACTACATTATTCATGTGTATATTGTTATGTGTGCATGAGATGTAATTCCCAATGACACCTAGTTATTTTTTGTAATTTCTACTCTACTGTCTACTGTTGAGGCTGGATGCTATCGTCACTATCATGCCCTGAAATAATAATATAAAAAAAATCAGTAATGGCTCACCCTTAGTACTAGGGGCGACCGCATCGACACGACCAAGTCTAGATATCCTCTATATAGGAACGGATTAGGTAAAGGAAATATCAACTTACTCTATTGATATAGATTTGGTTTTCCCTTTGATTCTACACAATATTCTGAATGCTTGGTCTTTCACAATAGTTTCCACGGTTCAAGAACGACCTGTTCGCCATAGTAAGTGCGATAGTCACGTCTACATGTAACGGACAATACTTCAGTGTGTGCTGCCCAAATTCAGGAACAAAGAATACGTGAGTAAAACGCATTCTTGATGAGGAAAAGGAGAGACCGAAATCAAACTCTTGAAATGGTTGTCAATCTTCTTTGCCATCAAACAAAGATATTGTGCATTTATGATAAGCTTGTCATCCCCTATAGTATACTTATTATATACTATTTTCGAGTGTAATGAAAATTATTATATCAGAATTATTTGCATTATACTTTTCTTTCATCCCCCTACTTATCATGCCAAATTTCCTCTAATTTTGGGAACATTAATCTATGAAACATTCACAGATATCATACATTTGATATGTTGTTAAGATTGTTTTGCAAATATAGGCTCTTTTAATGGAAAAAAAAAAGTTCATCCTGACTTGAAAATTCACTGTCACACAGGTGGTATATTCCATCGCCTATGTAAATGTTTCACCGCAGTGTATGTTATTTCATAGTGTTGCGATCACGTACCACGTGTTCCATTGCCTGTTGGAAGACCAACGATGTTATTGTTGAGTGGGTACGGGTACACACATAAAAATAGCCACAGGGAGAACTCATTAAACTTTCATTTTCAAAACTTTGTTACGCGCTGCGGACTGTCAGATTTTCGTGTATATCCATGAGTACTGCGTCTACGTTGCTGCTTTTGTTTCAAGGCATAATTTACTGCAGATGAAACAAAAACCCAGCTTTAGTGCATCAAAATGGTTGTAAAATGTGAGTTAGGGATAGAAACAACCAATGTAAGAATGATAATTAGTATAATCAATATTAAGTAATTGTTAAATATGCAAAATGTGAATAGTAGTTATAATAAAATATTTCTAAAGTAAACCGTCTATAGTTATAGTTTATTGAGAGAAATAGTGAAATCTCCTTATCATAGACTTTAATGCCAAAATTTTATATAGAAGCATGTTTTGTGATACAACTAACCTACACATTTGCATCAAATGTGATAACCCTTTTTTTTTTTTTTTTTTGTTAAATCACTGCTCCCAATGATAAACAGTTCCTGTAAACAAAGTTGTTTTACTCCTTGTTCACATCAAGAAATGAACGGCTGGATTACGTGGACAGCTCCCATGTATCAGTAGCTCAGGGGTTCCCAGAAATACTCGACCAGTTCACGTTCGCCCTGATGCTCCTCGTTACCCCACCATCGACAAGTGATCTGTGCAGTGCTGGCGTGCAGGCTGTCGCCAAGAGAAGTGTGGAGGTGCAAATTAAAGCCGGGAGAAATAAGCGACAAATCGAAGAAGGTGAACACACTATCACCTTTATTCAAAGATCTCATTTATTCAAAGACAAATGACTTTGTTTTCACAATTCCTTTGAGACATGCATCAGACGACAGTTATTCCATAATATAATCATGGTTGCAGGGATGTCAAACCTGATGAATTACATTTCCAAACGTTTTTCATGTCTGTTTATTTTCATTCTCCTTGTGAAAGGCGGCTACTTGGACCAGGACGTGTTGTACGACGCCCTCACCGACAACCTGGAGACTATTTCGAGGGCAATCAACGCCACCATTGAGAGTGTGGAGAGAGGACAGGTCGAAGAAAATCCGCTGACTCTTTCCCAGACTCTCGGCATCATCGTAGCGATCATCGTTTTCATTGTCTTGGCAGGAACACTGACTATCATCTGTGGTGCCCTGTAAGTGATCCTTAAACATATGAACAGGGGCGCCACTATACATTGTTTATTGCGCATCTTTATGGCATCAGTGCACAAAGTGTGATGTTCTTGTGCCCGTGTACATATGTACGCAATAACACATATCAAACACACGTGATGTTCAGTTTTTCCGTCTTTTTTCTTCATCCTATCATCGCTCTCCTTTTCTTTTCAAGTCCATCAACTCTTTGTCTTTCCTTTACAATGCGCGTTATGACCTCTGTTATCATTTAGGTAAAGGAAATTGAATGAAACGGAATAGCACTGATTAGTTTATCATTATCATTAATATGATCATTATTTCTATCATTGTTATTATAATTATAATTATCATTATTATTATTATTATCATTATTATTATTACTGAATCACTTGTTATGGAGGGACTTCGATGGAATGGCTAATACAGACTTGCATCATATATTATTAAACTGTATGTATAGATTACGCTATTCCATGTCAGTTACGTCTGTTTAAGTTTGAGTTGAATTGAATTAATGCCCATTATCAGATATCGCAGTTATAATCAGAGATATTTGTGCATACATACACTTATATATTCCATGAGGTATATATTCCATGAGGTATATACGCCATGAGGAATATATTCCATGAGATAATATTCCATGAGGTATATATTCCATGAGGTATAATTCCATGAGGTATATACGCCATGAAGAATATATTCCATGAGTTAATATTCCATGAGGTACATATTCCATGAGGTAATATTCCATGAGGTATATATTCCATGAGGTATATATTCCATAAGGTATATCACTATTGGTTGCAGCTTCCATTTCTATGTCTGTACGTGTCCGCATGTGTGTAGGTGCCTACATGTGCACGTCTGAAACAAGACACCAGAAAAGAAAATAGTGGTGACGACTTACCCATACATATCACAAGACAAGGGTATTGAACACTATTTATCTTCTCTCCCTTTCCTACAGGTGCTGGCAAAAGCGACAAATTACTGGCAAGTGAAGCCAGTATGTGTAACGTCTCACGGGCAAAATAGAGAAATCAATTTCCACGGCGAGATTCAGCTCAGGAGGTGCAGTTACTTCTCCGCATCTCCATCTTTTCTACTTCCATCTTTCATTTGTTTGGGGTTTTTTTATATTATAGTAGCTTCTTACATATATTACTGCTTGTAGCATTAAGTCCCACCTGTCTTTCAATCACTTTATATTCTTTAAGTTCTCCAAAACATTTTATATCGAATTTGTATTCAAAATAATACTTTTGTATTTACATTTTCTCTGTAAACTTTCACAAATGGAAAGGTTGCATAAACCAATAATTGAAATAATTTCCCCCAACCCTGGTGACGTAAATTTAGATCAACACTTTATTATATAATAGTCAGCCCATACTGTGTAATCTTTCCCATTTGTTTATGTGTGCTTTTACACCAAGCGCGAGCTTCCGTGTACTACATGACATTTAAACGTACAGTACATGTTTAAATTCTCTTCGCATTTCTAGCCATTTCCAGTACATTAGAGAAGCAGTGTTGGTTATGGCGATACTGATCCCATACAATGACAAACGATGTTTTCGTCCCAAGAGCACAGTAATACAGTAATACGGAACTCGTGTTCAAGATAAACATGAGCGAAGCATGTGGGTTTAGATTTTTCCCCGAATGTCAATAAGAAGAAAACATATCCCTCCTGAAAAGAACGCAGTGTCCTACAATGTGAAAAACAATGAAAAACACAGCGTGAACGCAGTGTGAACAAATTGTGAACACACTGTGAAATCTCTTCAAACTTTTAATTCGAGCGTTTTCACAATTCACAGTGTAAAAACAGAACATTACCAAGTGAACTCTGTGAAAAAAAAAAAAACAACAAAACAATTACGCACACACACACACACACACACACACACCCCACAGTGTGAAGTCATCTCACTATCAAATTCGACCGTTTTCATTACACACTTAGAGTCGACTATGTTAACACATTGTGAACACACTGTGAGACACCGTGTTCTTTCCAACGGGGACGAGTTGGTATAAACGTGGGTTTTTCTGCCTTTCGTGCATGGTCTAGCTTATGTTTGGGTTACTGCCTCTTTTATTATGTGTATGGTATATGATAAGGATAAAGTAAACCAATTATTTGCTGTTATTATTGGAGTGTATTTGTTACTGACTAGATATCGTTAATCAAAATTAGCTGAACCCCTTTTCCCTCTGATATATCATGGAAATTTGCCATGGATTTAGCACAAGCAAATCAGGTTGCTGTTCACACTGAGGTAAAGTTCTGATTAATACATCAAAATTTGTGATATACCTGCATGCTTTGTGATGTGGATTTCTTGTTTCTTTGAGATCATGGTCGATAAGGTTGATTGTCTCAAGATAAACGCATTAAGCGACATCTAAACACCCCGACACATTCATGCAAAAAATCAACACACACTGGTGCAGTCCAGAGCACATAGAATACATGTATTAAATTTAAAAAAAAAAAAAATCAAAAATCTTTGAAGTGATCCCTAGGGTCATTCCAAAGTAAGTGAAAATAAACATTGTCACTCAAAATACACTTAATTTTCACTTTAAACTAACTCTGTTCTGTTATTCACTCCTTCAAGAGGGAAGACAGTTTGATATGTCAGTGTCAAAAACGAAGAGCTGTACCATACACTAGAAACCCTCTATTTACCTAAAATTGCTAATTATGCCTGACGTAATGCAAGTACTGGATTAGTCAGCTATAATAATACGTAATTTTGCAAAGTAGCATTTCAAAACCTGATGGCAGATGAATACGCATATTCCCTAAACAAAAGTGATCATTCTGTTGTCACAATCCGATATGGATTCGGCAAATTACAACTGTACTCCAAGCTGTACTTCGAGATAAAGAACCACTTCGAACCGACGTACACACGCACACAGTCATGTCAAATGACCGCTTAATCTTTAGTGCTTCAGACAACTAAATGCTGCCCTCTGCAGACGCTGGAGAGCAGAATTTGCCATGTGAGATATTCACGGAGATAACACATACTGTATATTTCCCGGCAAAGACCACCCTTCGGTTTAACAAAAAAAGATATCATAATTATGGTGATCATGAAGATGATAATGATGATGATGATGATAATGATAATAATGATGATAATAATAATAATAGGCCTATAATTCATTATTATTATTAATATTATTATTATTATTATATTATATTATATTATTATTATTATTATATTATATTATATTATTATTATTATTATTATTATTATTATTATTATTATTATTATTATTATTATTATTATTATTATTATTATTATTATTATTCACAATTTTCCGTCTACGACCATTGTTGAATAAGTCTTATCAATTCGCCGATTTGGAATCAACAAGATTCAATGGATCATTTGGCAATGCCGATGGTACTGATTGAAGACAGCTCTACACAGATATAATGCAACATGTGTATTGCACACTAAACACAACATAAATAAGCAGTGGATTCCCATGAAATGTATGTATAAAATAAATAATCTCATTTATTCACAAACTCCAACATGATTATTGGACAAAAATGGTTCAACCATCAACGGAAATAAGAACACAAGTATGGTGAAAGTGACGAAGATGCTCCTGACGATGTGATTACACGTAGGTAATTGAGATAATCATGATAACCGATATCATTATCAAAGCTTTAATTCGTTCTTGAACATCTTTTTTACCCCACTTTAACTGCTGAATAATAATTAGTTATAATAGCATGTATTTAATCTGCTGTCAGGCTGCCTCGGCTTGGCCAAAGAGACACAAAGGAAAAATATGGGGACAACGCAATCTCTTTTTGATTTCGAGGCACAGCAAACTGCTCCCGAAACCAGGGGTGGCTTACAAAACAAGGAGAGAAGAAGAAAGAAAGAAAGAAAGAAAGAAAGAAAGAAAGAAAGAAAGAAGGAGGAGGAGGAGGAGACCGAAGAAGAAGTAAAAACAATGTACAGTAGTAGTAGTAGTAGTAGTAGTAGTAGTAGTAGTAGTAGTAGTAGTAGTACGTAGTAGTAGTAGTAGTAAAAGAAGAAATGGCAGCAGTTTTAACAGTAATATTGTAATAGTGGCAATAATAGGAGCAGTACTAGCAATTCTCGTTCTTCTCTTTCTTGATGGCACTGTACTACTTATATTGCGATAGAACGGATAAAGCATAATGCTGGGGAAAACCGGAATCAGGGTAACTTTTAACTGAGGATGAAGACCTACTCAGAAAATAATTATGTAATTATAAAGAAAGAAAGAAGATAATAATAAATGGGAGCCAGTGGAGGAAAGACATTAGTTACACATGATATGCACTCTCAGCTTCTCTGCTCCGATTCAATCCACATAAGGCAAGACTTTGGAATCTCTCAGAATTGCCATAATTCTGTCGTTTTGAGCTTCAACGCTGATGCATTCTAGCACATTTTTAAACAGTATAAAACGCACACACACACAAACACACACACACACACACACACACACACACACACACACACATACAAATACAAATTTGTCATAATTATTTTGAGTTTTCCCCCAACGACATGATGGGAAGGGGTTCACAAGGGAATAATTGCTTTGGATTAGTGAAATATTTTATGTGTGTCCGTCGCGTCTCCTCTCTCACGCTCAAACACATCATGATCATTTGATATACTTCATACATAGAATGATATAGCGCAAAATCCTACGTAATGGACAATCAAGATATCAATTCATTTATCACACAAAGTAAAGTAGAAAATGTCTGTATGCCCCAAGCTGATGCTTTCGACTCGGTATTCCTAAAATATCACAATTACCTTCAAATCGAACGATAAAAGATAACGTAAAAAGAAAGTGTGAGAACCTACTACAGCTATTGGGTTGATTTTGAGGCCATTTTAGCGGTCTGACTACATCATAATGCAAAAGCCTCGGTTTTTGGCATGAAAACGTGAAACTACCATTCATTATCAACGCGGTATCACTGCATGATGACTTCAATAGTCATGATAGTGAAAAAATTGCACAGCAATCTCGTTCCGTTGATGATCTTTTGCCAGTGTTTACCCCATGCGTCTTGTAGAACAGCAGCAGCAGCAACAATATCAACAACAACAAAAGTTCCAAAGTTTTCACCTAAACTGTTGCCTGGTATAATGTACATGTATTTCAAATACGATTTGCTGCATAATTATCATCAAGAATCCTTTGGCGGTATCGCATGGTACCGCCATGATGAAAACCTCGCAGCGCAATACCGTGGCACAAATTGTTAACACCCACAATGATATCTCTACACTTTCTCCTAGAAGAATCGGTTACAGCTCGTTATTCCGAAGGTTCGTTATTCCGAAGGCTCTTCAGTCCGAAGGTTCGTTATTCCGAAGGTTCGTTAATCCGAAACACGCAAATTCCCTATACCTAGAGGTTCGTTAATCCGAAAATGAAAAAGGGTTCGTTAATCCGAACATTTGTGGGGTTATTCCGAAGGTTCGTTATTTCGAAGATTTGTTCATCCGAAAATGAAATTCGGAAAAACGAACCTTCGGAATAAGGGATGTCGAACCTTCGGAATAACGAACAGCACCCGAAGAATCTTGGGACTTTAGAAGGAGAACTCTTTAGAGAGCGATTGAAAATACACACACTGAAACACACATCAATTTGTAAATTACAATGCATTTAGCAAGGAGCTAGAATAGCAATCTCCACAGAAACAAAAGCGGTCCACACTAACAGCAAGCCATCTAATGAAACTGAGAGGCTATGAGGGCTGTAAAAAACAAAACAAAAAAGACGGCAAGGTTCTTTAGAAACCTTATAGACATCCATGTCAAAAGGCTTAGCTATCTTCCCTTTCAATTAAAAAAAAAAGCGATAATTGGGAAGCATAAAATGATCAGGCTGTACAGAAACAGATGCCATGAAGACAACAGTCGAAAGGCGTCCGTCAGTCGTCGTATTCTTATTGCAAGGTTACGAATGAAAGTTTTCTTGATGTTTTTCTACCAGTCGTCATTGTTCACGGACAGAAAGGCAAGAAAACGCCCGTTTCTTCTTTTTGAAGTCATTACGCCTATCACTATTCAGATATTCTGTTCATTTCTTCAATAATCATTGCAAACGCATCGTGATCAGCACCGCGGAGGGGCGGGTATGAATACTGCAGTTTGGGCGCAACCTCTGCCAAGTTCGACTGCAGTTCAGAGATCTTCCACTTCGACACGCCCTTCAAAACCTTGGTCACGTTTGTCCTACCCGAGAGCACTTCGTCCACTGGGATGTTGATCGAAAATCGCCGGTAGTCCAGAGTCCTTTCAAAGGGGTAAATCACGTGACTTCTCTTGGATCTGAACGTGACGGGAATGCAGCCGCTCATGACGGAGTCGAAGAACGACTTCCGGATGTTGGAGTATCCGGGAGGCTGGAGGCAAAAGACGGAGTGACGCATCCAGTCAACGATGGGCAGATGTAGATCCTGGTGACACTCCGGCGTGTGGAACCACACCGCCTGCATTTCCTTCAGGGTGGCGTGTGCGGAGAACTGCGAGTAGCGCTCGGATGTACCCGCCATCCGTCTTTTTAGGATACTCCGGATGTCGTGACCCTTCCGGCTGCTGGCGGCGAGGAGCATGAACACGTCCCGTTCAGTCTGGCGCACGTCCGCTGGGAAGACGTTGGTCTGGCGCGCGTTGAGCGCCGCAGTCTCCTTGGAGTTGAAGTGCCCGTAGCTCGGTAGCGGGGCGATGATCATCTCCTTGCCGTCGCGATGAAAGTAGCGCCTCGTTTTCTCACTCGGCTCCTGCTCGATGCCAATGAAAGTGATGCTCGACGTCCTCGCTTCGTCTCGGAGAAGCGGACAGTTGTTGCCCCAGTGCTCCCGCTCCATCCGACCCAGCGCCATGAAGTGCGGCCGCATCGTGTTGCCGTTATTAAAATATGGGAGGGCGCTGTTAAGAAATTCCCACAAGTCGTCGTGCAACTTCGTAACGTCTATGCGACTGTAAGTTCTACACAGACAAGCAACGCTCGGATAGAAAGGGATATAAAACGCGTCAGCCTCGTTCGGGTCGAAAGTCCTGTGATAACTCGCTTTCAACTTTTCATGAAGGATGACCTCTAGAGAGTGACCGTATGTATTCCTGTAGCTCATTTTCTCAGTCGATCGCAACTCTGGCCCCATGCCGGAGTCGTTAAATTTAAAGCACGAGTCCCCATTTTGAACACATCGGGTCAGGTTGGTGTTGAACTTTTCAGGAAGGTCGTAGACGTAGACCAGAAAAGAAGGTTTCCGCGGAATGGGGTCTGGCTTGACCGCTATAATGGTTTGGTCATCTTGACCACCATGGGAAGTGATGTCATCCGGGAGTGCCTGGAGCCGTTTCCTGTGTGCGATACAAAACAAAAACAGAACGTACCGGGTCACTATGAATAGTATGCTCCTTAACCGCATCCTAACACGTGTGTACTCATAGCATGCCATTGATGAAGACTAAACTTTTTGTCTTTCAATAGGTTTCGTTACTCTGTTATCAAAATAAACGCTATCAAGATATGTCGATCCATTAACTATCCATGTAACATTATATATCAGAAATATCATCCCCATATCTTAATTCAAGTACACTTTCTTTTCGGCATTTCACAAAGTAATAGTGATACAACAATCTGATGTTTGTTTGTTTTTGTTTTTGTTTTTTGATGGCAAAGTCCCTAGTAACCAGTCCTGAAAACAATGTATTGTCTGTCATCGCTGATCTCGGATAATTTAAAGCTATAATAGTGCCTCATACTCAAACCATGTTTGGGGGGGGGGTATCCCTTTATTGTCTTGAGCATTACAAAGAGTCCCTTCAACGCAATAGTTTAAAATCATTTACAAAGAGTAAAAATGTCACGTGTCGTACATAAAGTTTGATAAACGGATTTTCTTAAACACTAGCAGAGATCAATAAACTCAGGTTGGTTCTCTCTCTCACACACACAAGGACATCAAAATGGGCACTAAATTTCAATATAGTCACTTGACATCAACATATCGCATGGAGTCGACGACAACTGCATCGTGATTTGTTCTCATGGAAATGCCCCGTCTCTCTTCTACTCGAATAGAAACAACGTCCTGACTGGATATCAGTAGTAACGTCTAGATAAATAGGTTTATGCTTTGCGAGACAGACAACTGATACCCCATTTCTAACGAAAATCACGTTATCGAGACAAAACGAAAGGATTTATCAACCTTAACAGGTGACTGTGGACAAATGAGCCACTTTGCGAAAGAAGAATTTTTGTTCTTTCTCTTTAACGCCTTGTGAGGCGAAGTGAAATAAATAACAAGAAATAAAATGTCATATTTGATATAATGGCACATTTAGCACTTATGGAGGAATGGTATTTCTGCCTCGACTTTGAAAGAAAGGCCTGTAGAAGACCGCCATTAACTTTACAAGGAAAACGAAAGCATACACCTTGGTTATACTACATTACAAACATTCACTCTCGTAATATCCAGCCCTGAGTGAAGTGAGGCTTACATCTTGTAGGGAAAAAATGAGCACTTCACCAAACGGCTAATGGAGTTTGTAAAAGAATAATCCTCTGCCATTCATTAGCCATTTAATTGGTTCCGCCCAGTGTGCTTTGAAAGAAGTCTCACAAACACATTATTTAAACTCCTTCTGGACGTACGTTCAGAGGGCCAATATATGCTGTCAGACATAATCGGATACAGATGCTTTTTTTAGCATTGTCGATTAGGAACAGCTCATCATTTTGTTAGAAACGTCGGTTTGAGGAGGAGCATTTCCTGACTGTTCGGGTAGACGTGGTTGACTGGCTGTCAATACAGAAGCAGATCAAAAGAGGATTTAAGTGTTTTAATAAAGAAAGACGGTACTACATCCATTCATCGAGTTCGCAAAAACTAATGCCAAACGACCACGAAAGATTCCGAAAATTCCACGGTTCATTCTTGAAAAGTTTACACTTTTAGTGTCGTGATAAAAAGCCATAAAGCAAACGCTAGAAAATAGTTTGCAGGCGTATAAATGATTCAAAGCGAAATCGCTACATGACACACACACACACACACACCCGCTCTTTCCTCCGTGAGGTTGTGCTTGCAGCTGTAACTAGTTCATGGTTTATGTATTCAACAAACACTTCTCCCATCCCTCTCTGTAGACTCTTGAACTTCAGTGTCTAAAACAGTTGAGCAACTACTTCGCATACAACACCCAATCAATCTTTAAGATCAAATATGACTGTACCGATAAGGTGTGTAACCCCCATAAACATCACACCACCCCGAAGACCCCGATGAAAACATTCTTGGTGACATGTCATATTTTCTTGTCTACACTACTGTATTCACTCTTGTTTGTTTTACCCCATGAAAACCAGTACCATCCAGCTGATGCTCCTCACGTCACTAGCTATCTTCTCAAGCACGATTAATTTTCCAGTGACATCGGATTGCAATGGGTAACTAACATCAAAAATAGCGGGTCTAAACCCTGCTTGAAGCACAATGTGAAACACAGTAAACACAGTGTGGACACATTGTGAACATGGTGTGAAATCTCTTCACATTGTTAAAATCGAGCGTTTTAGCATTGTGAATACATTGTGAATCAGCAATTTACAGTGTGAAAAAGAACATTACTATGTGGACACTCTGTGAAAAACCACACCGCAGTGTGAAATTATCTTCACACGCTTAAATTTGAGGATTTTCACATCGCCGACTTATGAACACACTGTGAACACACTGTGAGACACTGTGTTCTTTCCAACAGGGAATGATTGAAATGAATTGAATCAAATTGAATTGAATTGAACAGAATTGATTAGAATTGAATTGAATTGAATTGAATTGAATTGAATTGAATTGAATTGAATTGAATTGAATAAATTGAATTGTACAACTTGTCATATAGATCAAACTGTTCTTGCTTGGTGATGACAAGTGAGACAAATCTGGTTATAGTCTCAGATTCCTCGGTTTACAGTTACGGTTTTCTTATTCATATCATTGATAACGTACAATCATTTTCATCCCTCCATGGTCCTGAGTAGAGGACACGATCATAATTATTTAGTTTCTTGCAAAGATGAAGTTTTGATTATAACATTGTGCCATTCCTTGATAATCATAAAATGTCATGTCTGAGAAAAAGAGAATTCATATATCTGAAGTGTAGCAATATTGATATGCGTCGTTCATATTGGCAGCTTTGCGAGGACAGTATTGTAATATCGCTGAAAAGACTATTGAAAGAAACTATTGTAATATTTTGAATATGTTTTAATAATTTTCTGACAAGACCAATTCAGGTAATTCTTCCGCAAAGGCAACATTATTTTGTCAACCGCCTGGAGCAACTTGAATGGATTTCAGGGAATCAAGTGAAATTTGTTGTTCAGGGTCGTGGCTTGTTTGTTGTTTTGCTTGTTTGGTGGGAGACAACTGAAAACCGCATCCTCTCAAGAGGTACTCAGCAAAAAGAATTGTGTCTGTATATCCAGGGTCAACGTTTTTATATCATAGATGCCGAGGCAACTATCCTGTGTGATCAACATTTCCGTTCAACAACGCAGTTAATCATGTTATATTGCTCGATCGATCGATCGATGGAGAGAGAGAGGGAGAGAACTCGATGTTGAACTCAATGTCCATTTAAGGTATTTCAAACTTTAGCATCACTCCATCGCTGACAGTGTTAGCAATCTCTTTTTCAATTATTGTTCGTTTGAATATGACGAGACGCTTCAGAAATTCACTGCGGATACTACACCTTCCTTGCATAATCATGGGTACGTCTTCTCAAATTAAGGAGGCTTTACATTTCTTTACTGCTCCTATTTTGAGGTGATAAAAGCATTTTTGTAGCGCCAGAAAAAAAATAATAAAACGGACAAACAATGGAAGGCACCTTTCAATCTTCATACCGAAAGATTCTATGAGCTGTGAGGTTTTTCTAGTGGTCTCCTGGCAATTACCATCAATATTTCTTAAGATGACAACACACAATGAGAAACTTCATTCACTCAGATCAATCCATCTCAGAAAATTTTACAGCAGACTGATTAATGACTGGCAAATACTCAACAGAAAAGCAATTACCGTTCTTGTTCAAAAAAAAGTTTCTACAAGCATTTATAGAATGGTCCCTGCAACAATTTGCAAATTATAACGGTCAGTGATTGCCTTCTGTACTTTCACTTACGAAGGGTGGTAATATCATCACTTAGGCAACAATGCAATTGTCAATTTTGAACACGAAGCCCCTTCAAACGCTGCAAGTTCTCATCACTCTCCAGTCACTTAATGACTTCCAAAGGAATACAGAAAGCACTCTCCCTTACCCGTCCCTCCATTGACATGGCACAGTTGATCCGTTTAAAGCGGCACCATTTTCCTCAAAGCTCTTAAAGTCGAACCGATCTGTAAGTCCTGGCGTTGAAAGCTCCCATTTCAATAAGGACTTGTTGAGAGAACGAGCAATTACGGGTAATTTGGGCTCGCCCCAGGCCGGGATAATGAGTACGGATGAGGTTCCGCGAGCCTTTCTCGTCCAGAGATCATTTTCCTACAATCCCTACTCAATTGCACAATTCTAAGCTAGCATTTCAAGTGTTATTTTTCGCAAACATTTTATAACTCTAGAAGACAGTTGTCCCGATTTTTCTCCTGTTTTTCTCTCTCTCTTCTTGCTGATGAGATGACACTTGTTCATAAATACAATCCGGTTAGAGTCCCAGCTTATCGAAATTTCCCGTCTCTCTCAGTCGACTATTTAAAATATACTAATAAACATCAAAACAAGGACTAGTACAGATTTTGAATAACTTAATCATAGCTGTATACCACTCGCATATTGTAATGATAGAAAGATGTAGGCGAGGGAACGAGGGTTGACGCATTTTCGGCTTGACGCCTGTAACATCAGAATCTTGCAGCAACGCAAATATTGGTCTGCGCTCTCGTGCCTTCGGTAAAGGAGATAGATGTAACCACTGAGCAGTTTTAGATGATTTCTGCGGGGATTGAATGGGTTTCTCTTTTATTTTGTCTTCTTGCTGTCATTTTGTATTTACAGTTTTAATCAATGTTGAGCTCCCTGCACACATTTAATTGTATTTACCTGTGACAATTTCAACGACAGGCTGTAATCATCTTTCACAAGTACACGCATAAATGGGATGTGTTTAGAGGTCTCAATAATACATTATTTAATTTGATATTCATTAAATATCCTTATGAGCTTTTCTCCATTATAGGGCCTACAATTTTGTTTGGGTGCAATATAATATCTACAACTTAGTATAAGGATCAAATCGTTTTCGACAACTTTTTTGGGGGGCCATGTAATAATGAATATATATTATCGGCAGATACGATTCGGGACACATTTTGCCCAGAATAACACCGAAATAAAGTTATTCGAATAAAGTAGTTCCTGTGCAGTGCCCTGGGTATTATTCATAATATAACTGCATAGAAATAGATCAGGATGAACAATGCCATGACGTAATTGTACGATACCCTTCCAAGAGGCTTCAAACAAATTACAGCTTGAGCTGTGACGTCATTTTGCAGAGACTTATTACTGCTCGTCTGCCTCTGAATCTAACTCGAGTATTCTGGAGGATAATACTCAAAAGGTCAAGTGGCTAATACTGCGGTGTGGCACCTGTTTCATGCGGGACAGGTGGGAGTGAATCTATTACCAGACAATGGACACTACGGAACATCCTTCTACTCCCTCTCTTCCCTGTACAACTGTGTGCACCGATGTCAAACTTCTTCACATACTGAGCATTGACATTTGTGAAGTACACCGTGCATCCAACGACCTGTTCCTCTCTCGTCCTCCTGCATTTCATTGTCAAATATAATTATTAGTAATTTCCTTTGTGAGCCAAAATAGACTACTGTATGTATGGCCTGGAGAATATAACTCTTCCCATGCGGCAGTTCACCTACATTACACATACCAAAGACATGCTTGCAAATGGGCAAGCGAGAAAGAGAGAAAGATTGGGGCGGGGCGGGGGGGGGGGGTAAGAGAGGGAAAGAAGGAACGGTTTGGTTGGCCATTAAAGAAGAGATCATGCTGCAACCATGATCACAACATGATCGTTACCAAAGTCAGAGACATTCATTATGAGACTGGTTTCCTCTATTAGCGAACAACAGGAAAGAGGAAGAAAGGAATACAGGGACTGAACTATCCTCCTAGTCTCGTCAGACATCAGTATTCAGAACGATGTGACTGATAGCAAGCTTAGTTTGATCAAACCAAGACTTTTCGGCATCTTATCTTGGGTGTTTCTCAATAGAGTACATCATACCTGAAACTCTTTGGACTTTCTGAAATGTTTGTTCGTATTCATGGGGTAGCCATGGCAACTCATGCTCCTCCGATGCGAGAGAGTATGATAGGCTGCGTTGTGTTATGGGGTAACGCAACACCATTATCTTCAAGTACTGCGTAAACTTACGCTTTAGGTCACAAATGATCAAACCACGACTTGCTTGGGCAGGGCAAAAATTCTCATACTATAAACAGCATCTTTCGACAGACACTGCACAATCTGACTTGATATATGGGCTCGTGAGTTACGATTTCACGATATTTTCATGGAATGTAAATAAAGACTGACAGAGATGGAGATGTTGTTATATAAACAAACGTGAGAAGATGACCCAGTGAAATGTCCCTCGGTCGTAAATCTGTTCGACGAAAAAAGAAAGTTGACACACAGATCTGAAATGATATCCTTCCGTTTGCCCGATACTAGCAGACATGTGAAGCAATTGGGTATGCTATGTGTCTTTTTGGCGAGCTATGGTGTGTTTTGGCAAATGCAATATGGTGGATTTTAGCTAGTAAATATAGGATTGTGTTTCTCTTCAAACTTGTTTTTCCCTCCTTCATCATTTCACACTCCTTTACCATCGCTGCTTACAAAAGATGTATGCTTCTGATTCGTTCCTGCATGATCTCACTTCCCCCACTGTGCTATGAAACTGATGTGGTGTCCTGCCGCATCAAGTTATACTGCCTAACATGGCATGTACCTAACTACTTCACACGTCATTGACATGCTGGCGACGCTACATGCGGATTTGTACCGAATGTGACTTCCAGTTTTCCCCTTAGTATACATCCGTCCTTCAACTACTGTTGTGTATACTCGCATTTAAAGAACCACGGACTGTAGCTCCAAGTTAAGAGCTGTAAAGAGGGAATCCTCCAAAGCGTGATGATGCTGCCAAACATTTTACTTGTCTTCCTACCATATCTAGCTCGCAATCATTCTCACGTATACAGATGAAAGAGGAAGGGCAGTATAATGAACGTAGTTATCATCATGCTGAAGTGAAAAAAAAAAATGTTCACAAATGACATAGATGTTCTGCGATGTTGCTCGACAATACAATGACCTATAGCCTCATCCATTGCTTATGAATGTGTTTTTTTTTTGAGGAGTACATGGGGTAAACCTTGAAGCTGGCCACTGACCACTATACAGTCAAGGTATCATACATTGCATTCCGTTATATACGAAGTCAGAAAGAAATTTATGTCATATTTTGGAAGATTGCATTTGTATCATGACGCACAGACATTACAGTTTACTTACCGTCCGTACTCGCCATGATGCCGCCCCACCGAGCCACTACGGAAGTCCCTGCGATCGTCTCCGCCCGACTCCTGCACGACGTGGACCCTCGCCAGGAGCACGAGCGATGCGCAAGCTGTCAGGGTGGCGACCACTACTGAGCTGCGACGACGTCGAAACCAGCGGGCCATCTCGAAAACAGGCGAATGATTGACCGAATGAGTAGTGGGACACCACAAGTGCAACACAGACCTTCGTCTCTGTGTTTCTTTGTTTTATCTGATGACCGATGACTTGTAGCGATTACCAATAGTGGTTCACGACGATGCTATGATCGGTGCGGTCGACGACAAGGAAGTTGGTTAAACCATGGTGAGTTCGTCTGCGGAATCGAGGGGAAAAATAAACAAGAGATATATGACTGAATACATATCACAAACACAGCTGCCGTCAGAATGTAGGTCTATGCCTGTAGTGCGATAAAAACCAAAACGAGTTTCCAGTGAGCATTCCACGCCCAGATAATTCCCATACTATTCTGGTATTGGACGCGTTGCCATCCACGGCAGTAAAATCAGTGATGAACCATACTAACGATATTGAGAAAGCAAGACAAAAATCAATTCCAGATGACTCATTTTAAAAGGTTGGCAAATATGTTAGTCTTGGAGTTTTCTCTTTTTACAGCGCAGGCAGCGACAAACGCGACACTTTCATGTCTGCAACAGTTCCTAACAAATCCCATTCTTCAAAAGTTTCGTACCCCGTCCCCCATTTGAAGAGCGAAGAAGGGCATGTAAAAATGGAACCTGTTTTGCAGGGTAGCATTATGACAGCTGTACTTACCATAGTACTAGATATACGCGCAATAAACTGTGTGAAGGTCTCATCAATCTTGCTTATTAAAAAACAACAAATACTGGTAAAGGTCGAGTCCACACGATTTGAGACATGATTAAAAAACGAACAAGGTATAAACGAAAAGCGGATATTACTGGTAAATACACTCATTCCAAGGCAAAGTTGCGTCACGAGTCCACAACGGAAGAGGAGGAGGGGGTGTACATGTCATGTGAGAAATATCGTATAGACAGGACAGGATAATTAATTCGCAGTGAATGATTATACAGCACCTGCTCTGGAATAGTGTATTATACGTCTAAGTCCATTTTGCAGTTGATATCGAATAGACATTTATCAGAGGATCATCACTTCAGTGAGGGAAGTGCCTGTCTCCAGCGGGGATCTGGCTTGAATCAGGTCATTAAATCTGGCAACTCTTATTTCCATCAACATCCATAAAACAAAATATCCACATAAAATAGTGTAGTAAAAAATAATGCACTGGAAAGAGGAAAATAAGACGTATGAACCAGTGAGTAGCCGAGGCATTTCGGTGAGTGCATATAACTTATTACAGTGATAGCAAAAGTTTCGTTTTATCGTTCTGTCGTACTTCTAACTTTCATGACATTTTCTTTGACACGAGTATCAATCCTAACACACTGCAGAAAGGTTTTGTCTCCGGTCTGTCATCAATCCAGAAAGTGCATAAAAAGTAATCCAGACCCCGTTTCATGAAAATGTTGCCATTTAGTGTACGTTGCAGTTTTGCAGTTACTGCAGCAACAACTTAGATAGATTTTCATTATCACTTTCTTTGAAACAGTCATGACAGTGGTGAATGCTTCAGACTTGTATCACTTGCCTTCCGAATGGCAGGTATCAAGAGGAAACGACTAATTCGACAATTGGTAAAGATTATCGGGCTGTCGTCAGGTTTGTCTGTTCCTATCAACACACCGAACGCAAAGGGTAAATGACTTCTCAGACCCCCCCCCCGGCCTTGTCAATTTCATTTGTGCATGAACTTGAACGAAATCACAGCGCTGTCGAAGCTGTGGTTTGAATAGAGGATACATGTATGTAATACTCCGCGATTTCATTATCATGATCAGGATTTACTATTGCTCAAAATGTTTCTTTCAAGTTTGCTGTCATTTTCGCGCACTTATACTGCTCATCGCTAAACACACCTGTCCGTTAGCTCCGAACTTCATAACAGATTATACTCGGAGGTATACCTCCTTGGTTCATCTATGGATTTAGTTATGGCTCCATGGTTCATCTGAAGGACCAATGTCCCAACGAAGATTCTTACTTGCTATTGTCGCCAATGCCCTTTTTCGTTCTCATATTCTGTCGCCGTTTTGTTCTGTGTTCTTTGTTCTTTTTCCTTCTGCTGATCTCCTGGTTTCTCTGTCTCTGCCTCTTTCTGTCCCTCGGTTTTCTTCTAGTAGAATTCATGACCTAGTCCCGCATTTGGTGAGGAGACAACAATAAAACCTGTGGTTTCCTTTTTGCACCACCGTTCCGATAGTTATGAATACCGCTTGGCGATAATGGGCTGGTAATTGCGGTGTTCACAGAGAGCGAATTTCACACGAGACTGGTCTCGCTCTTTAAACGAACCCGCGAACTAAACGTGAGATTTACCCCGAGAGATCGTTTGCATGCAAGAGGTGTTGGGAAGTATACGGTGGGGAACGATGCGATAAGTATTTCTGTTCATGGGATAACAAGCATAATCATATAAAATTTGTTTGTTTATTTAGGTCTGAGTAACGAATAGAGACTACAGTCCTACGGAAAGGACAGAGAAATACGTGACCGAAACACCAAATTTTCTTCCACAGTTACAGGTCGTTGATCACGGAAAGATCTGGAGTTCTTCAGTATTTTCACTCAAGGGTGTCGTCTGATACTCTGAGACCTCATTCAATTAGTGCAAACAGTCCGTCGTCAAATCACACACGACGGCCAATTTATCCCCATTAGCCTCTTTCCGTAATTGCAGCGCCGCTCCGCAGGTCCCCCGCTTGTCATCATCAATGACCGAAGGCAAAATTGAATGCCTCACCTGAAGCGCGTTGTGACCCTCACGTGTGTAAGGGAAGGGTCCGAAAGAGGACCTTAATGGTCTTTAATTACGGTTCTATCATCATGTCGGATGGACGCCGTAGCGGCAAGAGATGGATAACAATTAATGTCATAATGTATAGAGCATGAATCCTTCAACCTTCGGACGATGGGGGAATCTTTATAGACAGTCATTCAATATGAATCATAAGAAATACCAGTAAGGGACAGTAGAAAGGAATGATAGAACTCGTGAAATCTCCCTCTCGTGTACAACACACTGCTGCTAGGAGGATTATCAAGGACTTAACATTTATGACGGCCATTACAGCGATTACCGTCATGCGTTGTCTCACCACACGCAGTCAGAGCCGCACAGAGGGGGAAAACGGAAACAAGAATTGTCCTTTAAAGAAACCAGTTATCATTAATGACGGAACACGGTAAACATTACTACGTTGCAAGACCCCGCGACGACAGGGCTTACCCATGAATAACTAAACTAAAACTGAATTAAACAAAATCTTGATGTGGCTTACTGTTAATCGTCCGCTAACTTCCGTAATCCAGACTCCGAGAGAACGTAAATGGGAACCAACGGTAATCCACTGTGTGAACCTCGCAGCCTAATGACTGCTATTGATGTTCCATTGACATCTCTAATTAAGCCAATCCGAAGCTTGACAATATCGGCTGCTCGCACTGGAGCTTCTGTCAAGAGTTCAAGAGATCAGGATTATATTGGCGCTGAGAGAAAGAGATGCACTCCACAGTGACGTCGTTGGGATAGGCAGAATACTGTACATAACATACCTGCTTGGCTGTATTGGTGAGGTTATACGGTGTCGAACAGGCAGAGGGGGACGAGACCGCTACAGACAACCAGCAATACGTCTACCCCGGACGGGCTGCACACCACGAAGTAACAATTTTCCAAGACGCCACACAAGCTCGAACAGTACTGCTGGCAGAACAAGGGCTACGTGAACGAACGGACACATCCACAACAAAGGGACATGGGCGAATCCCAAGCGCGCGGGAATTATTAAGTGTGGTCAAAAAAAGGGGAGAGGAGGGGGTTGAAGCGAAATGAAGCCTGAACAAGAGTATTTGTAATTGCCCAAATAATACCCATTGCAGATCATACACGCAACATTTCACGCATGAGCAATTCGCTCTCATACCTAACTGCCTAAAACTCTATCTGAGGATTTCTCGCTCTTGTTGAGGGGCAAGCCAAGCACCAAGAAAATATGATTCGCGGTAATGATACGGCAGTTTAGGCAGATGCGAATTGCTTTCCTTGGAAAAACACCAGGTGAAGGTAAAGCTCATCTTCGTGAGATAACACTTTGTGCATTAGAAACGTGAAATGGATAATTAGAAAACTGATTTACTGTTCATCAGTCGTGAATAGATGTCCACCAACTTTGCTTTATACACTGACTCACTAAATTCGCAAACATCGTTACGGACAAACATGATGTACAACAGAAGGTTTCTCTTTTGAAGCGATGAGGATTGATTCGCTCAGCGGTGAATACGAATAACGCCAGACTGAAAATTATTAATGTCATAGAGAACCTTCAAATGTGATGTTTTTATTCACAGCTTGACAAAAAAGAAATTGTTATTATGCACTTTGTCAAAATAATACACTGTAGCTAGTGTAGCCTTATGTACAAAAACTGTATTAATTTCTGCTGACTACATAAATACGTGAGACTGTGTGTACCAGCCATAATCAAATCGATGTAGCTAATTTATGTCATACTCTCTGAACTTAGAGAGTGACGGACACACACACATGCACACACATACTTACACACACACACACACACACACACACATACACACACACACATACACACACAGAGGAGAGAAAAAGCACACCTCTTTTTCAATCTTCCACTTTGCTCGACAGGATTCAGCTATTGTCTGTCGGAAGAGAGGAAGTTAGCCGTGACGGTGACGGTGGGTTAGTTCAGCCTCTAATTGCCTTGATTTGGATCTCTGTGGCGCCCTTTTTTTCTGCGGCAAGGACGTCTCTGTGAGTGTGCAGACAGCGAAAACTGTTAAAGAGCGACACCACAAAGAAGGGCGGAGCATTCGACCGTAGAGGAACTTGAGGGACAGAAAAGAACCACCACTTGTCATTCATACGAAGCATCATTTCGGGGTTTTATCTCATTAAAGGATGAAGAGATTTAACCAGATCTTTCTTGGAAGTATAGAGACGTAAGCACGGTATTCATGGTATGTCAACAGTACCTTCGCAATCTCTAAATACGACATGTGGTATCACACAAACATGCCCCACAACTTTGGGACTTAGCAGGTTGCTTGAAGAGAGATGGAAAACGTACTCCTTGGGCTTTTCATCAGTATATTATTCTCTTTGAGTGATCTTGCGCCGATCTTCGCTAATGGGTTTAATTTCAAGAGTAATGTACCTCGATCATCATAGTTTGTGAACGGATTGTTTGTCAGCGGCTGAGAAAAGTAGAGTGCCAAGTAGGGCCACATGCAGTATTCTAAGCCAGAGTGGACGTGTTTGTAGTGAATCGCAAGACCAGCAGGACGTTTTGCATAATTATGACGAGGACTGTGCTACTTTACTAAAATTACAATATTCTGGCTCAGCGTGCCGTATTGTTTGTAGGAGACATTCAAGATCAAGTTCAATCTTTGTAATATTGTGACGATGAAAAAAAAAAAAACCGCAACAGACTAAGGTAAATACCATTGTGGTGCAATCCTTATCGTCCCAGCTATTTCCATATATTTTCAATAATTACAAAGATCGTATAACAACGATTATGATAGTGCCTAAAGAATTGTCTGCATCATTCTATCGACTATCAGGTCAATCTGCTCGATCTGAATAGAAGTCTATTTTAAAATATCTAAGGGTAAGTACATTTCTTTTCAAAAGTCGTAGACAAAGACAGGTATAGAAATGACATGGACACGTGCCATTCTACCTGGGAATCACTGTTGACTCCAGCAAAAACACACAATAACAATCAATCCTGAGCACTTGAGGTAACAAGGATCCTAGAAACGATGCCAAAAAAAAACCAAACAAAAAAAAAAAAAAAACTAAAACGCATATTGCATGGCAAACAACAACTGAACAATGTGCTTAGCTGAAGAGGTGTGCTCTGCACTGGGCGTCAACTTTTATTTGCTTCCTGTTCTCGTGGGAAACCGTCCGTCAGACATTTCAAGTACTTATGAGCTGTATTCACATTGGGTATTATTTGCTTAATCCTGTTAATTGCGAATCTGACAAACTCTTATTCGATTTACATACCAACACAAGAAAAGAGAATGAGATGAAAAAGAAATTACCTTTTTTTATATAATGAACGAATCAAAGCAACATCTTATCCTGGGACTTATAGGCAATACACATCATCATGACCACTCTACAGATTACTGACACTTGTGCCATTTGACTTCTCTTTCAAACACAAAACAACAACAAAAACAAACGAGCAAAGAGTATACTCCAATTAAGAATTACATATAGTCGCATGTGGCAAATACCAACTTTTATCTTCGAGGGGTTTATTCGATCGCGCCACGAGATGAATAAAGAGGACACGCTATCAGGTCACTGTGCTTCCGAAACGTATAAGTTCATCAATCAAATAATATCAAGTATGTTTTCTATTTATTAACCATTACTGGTAGATTCTGTGCGAAACGATTTCTCGAAACTCCGGAGTGGAACGATATTCATAAGCATCGTTTCTGGGATAATATTGCTGCATAGTTTACATGTTGACATCATTAGTCAGAACCTCTGAATTTAAAGGGGATGGCTAGTAACTGATAAGTGGGAATCAGTGCATGGAATGCTGGGGATGATTGTTCCAATCCTTGTGGGATTCATTTAAGAGTATATTATGTATCTATTGTTGTGTGAAAATTATTTGCTTCAGAATGGTCTCATATTCAAGTAATGTGCAGTTTAATGTTTCCAGGTTAGCATGCCTGTACAGTAACGGGGCGATTAAACTGCACATTACTCGAATAAGAGACCATTCTGAAGCAAATAATTTTCACACAACAATAGATATACAATGTACTCTTAAATGAATCCCACAAGGATTGGAACAATCACCCCCAGAATTCCCACTGATCAGTTACTAGCCATCCCCTTTAACTGCATCCTATAGAGAAATCAAGGTGAATAAAGGAAACCGGTTACATCCATGAAATATGCACAAAATGAAATCATGATACGCCAAATTCAGACGGACGATGAACTTCAATCTTTTTAAATGTGTCACTAATTTGGACAATCATTCATAAATTCATTATTCAAGATGATTAATTAGAACATTCTGAAACCGAAGCAAACATTTATGAATGAATAGCAAACGGCTCAAAATAAATTACTTTTTGTTCATTTTGTTCTTTCTGAAATCATGACCATGAACTTCAATCTTCTTAAATGTGTCGCCAATTTGAGAATCGTTCGTAAATCTATTATTCAAGATGGTTAATTAGAAATTTCTGAAACCGAAGCAAGCTGTTATGAATGAACCGTAAAGGGCTCAAATTGAAAGACTTTATTTTCTCTCTTTGTTTTCCTGAAATCTACGTTGACCCTATACATATAATAATAAGCAAATAAAAAGATGTAGCACCAAACCATATGGATATAGCGTCTGAGAATTTGCGGGTTAATCAAGATACCAGCCTTTCTCGGAGACTTGTATGCACCCGAACATCTACTACGTGTCGAGTCTGCAAACCAGAAGATGCATTAGCATCCCGATATACTTCTAGTCATACCTTGCAACTAAGTTGGTCACCAAATTTCGACACTGAATCGCGGCGTAGAAAAAAAAATGCATAAAGAATATTTGTCGTGTCGTGTGAATATGACAATTGATGCCTACATGTAGTTTTCTTCACAACAAGATTTCAGCGATGGGTGGACACTAAATAAAGGATGGGTAGCTACGAAAACTTCACAAAAGTATTGCTTTTTACGGGCGAACAATTCTCAATTTCGGGAATGAGAGCGTGGAGCTATAGGAAGTCGCTTTCATCCGTGAGAAGTTGATTGATAAAGGACGGCTGAATTTCAGAATTTCAGTTTGTCTGTGATGGTCTGACAGCATCATGGGAAGTAGGATTTGAGAGGGGAAAAATAAAATGTGAGGGAAAGAGAGATGGGAGTTGATTGTTTCTTTTCTTAATCTTTGACGGGATATACTGCATGCACCTTACGTTCTCGCTTCGATGAGTGTGTCAACATCGAGAAAGGGATTGTTTACATTCTGGTCTGGGGAGAAAGGGTAATGCACACGCAGTCACGCTTGCAGAGAGACAAGCGGTTCTATAATAAGATTAGTTTCAACATCATTATTATGTTCCTTTCCGCTTCTTTCTTTTTTTTGCCCACCAGTTTTATTCACGAACAGCTCTGCGCGATGACGATGAAATAGCTAAAATGTGGCAGATATGGACATCATGCACAAGAGAGCGTTGTTCATGACGGTCGGCAAACTAGGGAGTAGTAGCAAAAATGATAGAGCGCCGCGCAGCGCTCTAGCATCTTTGGTAGTGGTGCATTTATCATATATTATCATCAAAAGTACGTCTATGATATCGAGGCTTTCTCATATTCTTACAAAGTAATTGTTTCAGCTGCATAATAGGCACGTCATGCCTTTGTAAATGATGCCGGTCTTCTGATGGGAATTAGGTGAATATACTGCGGGCTTACAAACACTAAGAAGTAAAAAACTTATGGCTTTGAAGCACGCTGTGCTAAATAAAACGACCGTGATCATACTGTTTTGTCAACATTGAAAAGTGTCACAACACGCCGAATGAAATCAACGTTAATCCTCGGTAAAACCAGACAAGCGTCTTTAAAAGCTCCCGGATCATTACATTTCCTAAATCCGCGGTAGCGTCAAACCATCACGTTCCGTTCAACCAGCCATCAAAACTCGGGCTGTGATCTGTCAAATCAAGTCATGTTTTCCCGTTCAAGATTTAGAGGAGAAAGAAGGCCGAATGCCCTGAAGAAAAGTAAGCGCGATCAAAAAAGGGCGTGAGGACAACTCCCTCCTGGTTTATGTCAACGTGAATTCCTTCTTGTAAGTTAAAGATGAAGTCGGTGAAAAATATTTAAATTGTACGAGTTGGACGTGCTACCGCGTTGAAGTATTTGTTATGTCTGGCCAAGAAGTCTGAAATAATTTTCTCGAGGGAAGACTGGAGCGTCATGTTGAACACGCACGGGTTGCTGTTTGGCAGAGCAACAGCTGAGACGGAAGATATATACAACGACGACAATGACAACCTTGATTAAAATATATACTAGTATTGGTAGCGGTTGTGGAAAAGTAATTACAATTACAATGATGATGGTGATGATGATGATAAGAAAATGATAACAACAATAATTTAATCAATAATAATAATAACAATAACAATGATATCACTAACAACAACAACAACAACAATAATAATAATAATAATAATAATAATAATAATAATAATAATAATAATAATAATAATAATAATAATAATAATAATAATAATAATAATAATAATAATAACAATAATAATACTGCTTCATTTCAACGGACCTAACCTAATATCGGGATCATCTCGTGATCATTGAAGCTTTGTAGTATCAAAAGATGGTAGGCGGCTTGCGCGTTCAAGAGGTAAGGATGTCGCTGCTGTGGTCACAAAATAAAATACAGGTACACATCATAAATTTGAGATATAAACACAACGTTAATCTTGCACGACATGGAAAGAATGATAAATCACTTTGATTGTTCTATTATTATTAAACAAGAATACAGATTATTCGACTGGAGTGACATTTTTTTTTGGAAAAGTTGATGACAACGGACTGTGTCATCATTACCAGCATATCCGTCCTACTGTCGTCGTGATAATGTAAAATGAAATTATTCCCGCACTTTTTCCAAACAGCACAAGTACGAATATTTCCAAAGCATGACTGTAAACGGTTACTCTGAATCCACACGTAGCATGGGCCAATGGCTTATTGAAGAATATCTTACAAGCCAGGAGAGGATTCTTCTACTTCCCTTAATATATTTCCCTTGCTTTCGATATACCACGCTAAAAAGTTGATGCCTCATTTCTCTGTGTCTTTAAAGTTTATGTGATTTAGGGCATCGTTATAATCGATGACTAACTGCCTCAATTTTGTCTCGATTTCGAAAAAAAAGAAAACAAAAACCCACACGCATCAAAAGAAAAAAAAAAACAATCCAACCGCAAACTGGCTATAGCGGTGACACATTATTATGGATATTGTAAGTCTCCGTCGTCCACTTACTCTGACCTGTCGAAAAATTGCACCTTAATCTAATTTTCTTTGGAGGAAGGGGGACGGAAAAAAACGAGGCGCATGACTCGAATTAGTCAAAAATTAATTCAAGGCTATCATTCTTCGTGTCAACATCATCATATATTATGCTTGCGCTTACAGATCACTTCCTGCAGTTGTGTCTTCTATAATAACCATTGTAAATTGATCAAACCATGGACCTACAGGTCCATGATCAAACTGAGAAAGCCGAGAGCTTACGTAGGGGTCAGGTTACCTTGTCATGTGGTGTGTCTCTCGCTTAAGAGAGATGGGTTACCATGGCAACCCATCACTACGTTACATTTACAAAACATGAAACAACGGCTACATGTAAAGTCGTTGGGTGACGCACACTGGCTACCTTGTCAAGGTTTAGAAGTGGAGGTTAGAGTACCACTTGGTGTTTATTTGTTTGTGTGTTTGTGTTTTTTTTTCTTTTGATAAGTTACAATTACTGACCTACTTTTTATGGTTTAATGCTCACTCATGACTCTTTGACGTGACGATTTAAAACCAAGGCTAACAGAATAAAAGACGACAGAATCGTTGCAATTGAAAAACACCAAAAACATGGCTTATCTTCCGCAATCTAAAGCTCTGCATCAAGCTATTTTGAGCAACAGAACAGTGAACAACAATTATTTTGCTATTCTTTGATGATCCCCAGAGATATAAATCTTTTAAAAGGGACGCAAGTCGAAATAAATTTGACTGCGAATGAGAGCTGCCTGGCGTGTCATGACTGTATAATACACTTTAAGGACAATGTTGTAACAACAACAAAAAAAAAAAAATCAAAATATAGCATGGTAAATCTGCATTGGATGATCATCATTTCAGAACGCTTTTCTGAGGTTAATCAATCAAAAGAAAACATGTAGGGGCTTATGCCTAAGTAAATGTTTTGGGCATGGTGTTTTAACCCGGTCAGTTGCCCGAGGCTGACACAAACACTTGCAACCGCAATCATTCTACTGATTCTTACAACAGGAATAAAGGAACACGAACCAGGGCCCTGTTTCATAAAGCTGTTTGTAAAGTTACGAACAACTTACGAGCGACTGGTAATCAGTTCTGATGTGCTATACTTATCAGAATTTCCATAATTCAGCAGAAGAACTGATCACCAGTCGCTCGTAAGTTGTTCGTAACTTTACGAACAGCTTTATGAAACACCCCCAGGTAAGTGTGAAGTTATGGCGATCTGGTATGTATGAAATGTATGTAGCTTCTCGCAAATGATGGAGCAATGAGTAGGGTGAGGGTTGAGGTTCGTGGGCTACACATAAGGCGTCCAAAAGCTGGAATGGGATCAAGCTGTATAGCAGCAAACAGTCAGCGTGTTTCAAATACAGTCAGTACAATTTATGACAATGTGATACATAGCAGCATCTATAACAGACGTAGAGAAGGAGCAACTATAGCTTTTGTGTCTCGCTCCTCCAAATTACTTCTGTTTTAAAACATTGCGACTATTCTGTGAATGTTCTTAAAATGTCTGACTCATATTGTGTCTGCAAGTCATCCACCTACTGCTGTTTTAACAGTCAATGTTTATGTTTTTCCGTCTCCACGAAAATTAATCGAGCTCATTAACGAAAGCGACAGTGATGGCTGGAGCGTATGTTGGGGGGGGGGGGGGGGGGGGGAAGCGCCCTGATGAGTAAACCAAAAGATCAAAGGATCAGTGAGCGTCGGTACGAGTGCGGCCTCCAAATCGCCTCTTCTCCCCTACACCTACAGCACAAAGAATCACGACAACTCCTGAGTATACGCCAAGCTACACGCGAAGAGAATGGAGAACATTTTTGAGGGTTTTTTTCAGATTGTTCTCACCAAAAGTGTATCTCTTTTCTGATCGGCAAATAATAAAAAAAGAGCTAATGAGTTCCTTAAAAGCCACACTGATCGCTTATTCATCATTTTGAAAAAAAAAAAAACAACAACAACAACAAAAACAGTTGGGCACGTCCTTTTTTTTTCTTTTTTTTTTTACTGCTCTCCTCAAAGGTTGTTTTTAACGCATCGTTGATAGGTAGCAGAACATAATTAAAAATCCGTGTATCCCGGCGCAGAATTAAGACATGGGGAGAAAAGCCTGCTGAAGACAGTAATTCGCCAATTTCCCTTATTTCCACGCTGTTAATATTATCATCCATGAGCACTGCTGCTCAGTGAATGAAACAGTATGAGATCCGTGATCGCTGGATCGACAGCTGGGGAAGTCTATTGCGCAACAGGAACTGTACTAAATCCTGGCAATAGAGGGCGGAACTCGTTGAAGCATCGAGTCTGCGCCGGGTTAATCAAACTGATTTAAGTGTTATTCAGCGTCTTCCGATTAGGATTTCTAATCACAAGTTACCCGTCCTACTCAGGTGTTGGCAACCTCGTTCCTAATACGGCTGCTTCCTTTTTTAAGCATCTCAGTTTCAAGGACTGCGAACACATGGGACCTATAATTGGCAGTTTACCAAAGGGAACGGGGGAGGGGGATCCCCCAAAGAAAGATAGACTTGGAATGGCTTGGAACGATGATTCATGTGACAAACATAATCGCATCGTGTGTTTCATGATGCAACCGTGATAACTTCCTCTTCAATATATTTAGCTATTTAAGGTTGGCTGAAGCATTCCAAGCAAGTTTACATGAAAATCTTTAGAATCTTTTAAATAGCCAACAAATTCTAAAATCTTGGGTTTAGAAAATTTAAGGTATATAGTGCTTACAGATCCCTGATGGCAATTTACTATCTTGAACGAAGTCATATTGTTTCGAAATGAGAAAGCTGGATCTCCCTATGAATCAAAGGAGCCTTATTTTGAAAAGTGTCTTCGCAATATACAACAGCGATAGACTCAGGCGAATTTATGCATAACCTCGCAAAATAAAGAAGGGACCTATCACTGAAAATCAGAAATCAGTCGTGTTTTTTGAGGCCCTCCGAATGGGACTACGATTAAAAAAAAAAAGAATGAAAAAGAGAGATCCGTTGTGTAACATTAATCAACCTTATAGCTTTACTCGAGCTGCGACTGTTCCAGGATTAATGATCACTTTTCAAAGAGAAAATTCTTAATGAACCACATTACACATGTTACTGGTCCATTACAAACATCAGCACGGGTCAATACACCATTGATTTTGAACAGAGGTCTCTTCGGTTTTGCTTGAATGAAAAAAGGTAACCCACATGAACTGGGCTTTCTGAGCTGCTCAAATTAAAATAAAAAATAGCCTTCTCAGGACACTTCAAACTCTGAATCATCGCAAGTTGTATACAGCTTTCTGGTTAGAATGTCTCAGAGCATGGAAGGGTCCATGCTCAGAGTTACCCAAGCCAGGTAAAGATCAGAGTTGTCGATCACGGGTGACTGCCGGTGCATACAGACAAGCTTCCTGCACTGTAAGGTTGCCTTTCTAAATAACAGTTCTCGGCGACGGGAAGGTACTCGGTAGACATATCTGTCATCACTTTCTCCTGACAAAATACAATCAAGAATATTCAAAGTAAAGATATTCAGTTCTCCCACTCTACGATGCGCCTCTCCAGTTGCTGATCTTCTCAGTTGATCACAATATCGCTTAGAATAGGTGTCGATCCACTCACAAAGAAAACGACAGGCATTTTTATGGTCAAATATGAGAACTCTGACACTTCGATTTGTGTTGTTAGCGTTTTCGTTTCTTTGGTCGTTTGGCCGTGTCCGGAGGATGGGAGATGTCAAAGTACTACATTGGATCTCCACTCTTTCCTTCACATGCAAGCAGACCTATCCATCATCTCCGAGACGCAGCTGGATAACATGTGTATCGAGTGGAGATCAGCGGGAACGCTCGAAAACGGAGGAGTGAGCGTGTGTGAAAGAGAGGGAGGAAGTGTGACGAAAAGGAGAGAGCGATAAGACAAAGATAGACGGATATAATATAGCCTAAAACAGACAATGATAGACAAGGAGCAAGTACGTGCAGTCAAGAGGAGGGGTAAGAGAGAGGAGGAGGAGAGGGGAGGGGACCGAGAGATGATATATGACTCAGAAATAGTCTGGAAGACTTCATCTGTTTTCAGACGGGAGATTGTCGGCGCGGTTAATTATGATCGTGATGTTATTGTAGCGTCTTTGAGCGACCTGACGAGCACGCGGTAAAGGACGGGCCCGCTATCATACGCTCATTGGCTTGGCCGTCGTATTATAGCAGAGGGCAATGACTTTAACGTCGACGTAACACGTATCGTCTTGTAATCATATGATTACAGCATATACCAATCATGGGAATATAAAACGGTATCATTCTATACACCCTTATCGATTGACGAGCAGCAAAAAACAAAACAAAAAACAAACTTGGAGGATTTCATGTTTTTTCCCAAACGGTTGTCAACCACTCATAACGAGACACTGTAAGTGAGAAATATTATTTTCTTCTTTGTCGACTAAAACCTTGCATGAAGGAGAGAGAAGAGAGAAAAAATAAAGAAAATACAGATTTCCAGTAAAAGCACGCAAGGGACAAGTAAACGAAGAAAAAAATCGTTTTTACTAGAGGTTTGGAGCGGGAAGTATCACATCTTCCGTAAAAGTCGTACAATGGCAGTCTCGCGGATATTGCTTGTTCATTTTAAAAGAAAAATGTTATTTTATTCATCATCACTGGTCATTTGTTCACTGAAGCGAGAGAGAGAGAAAAAAGAATGATAGATAAATAAATACTTGATATTTTGTTTGCATAATGTATACATAATTTGATTATGTGACGAAAGCTTTGTGGTTTCTGAAGAGAAAAAAAAAGAAAAACAAACGAACCTTCATAACTTTACATAAAAGGCATCTACGCTGGATTCGGGAATACTGCGAGATATCTGGGGAAATTTGGTGTGATCGTTCTGTGAAACCAGAGTCAGCGTCTCTGTTTGATGGATAGGACAGCGAAACAGTGCGTGACAGAATAACGTCTTCTGCGGGAAATCACTAATTCCAAAGCCATGACGCAGTACTACTAAAAACAGAATTCTCGTGGGGTGTCGCTAGCCTGGAAACTATGTATCAAGTCATGTAAACCCATGTAATCCCATGTAAAAAACGCTTTAATACGAGCATCCATAAAGATATCACATTTGCACGAAAGACGTAACAATAAAGGGGTTAGGTACGGGAGGAGGGAGGATGGGGTTGAGGGTGGGAATGATGGGACGTTGGAGAAGAAACTAGTTGGGACAGATGTAATTTGCAGCAAGACACTATACATTCCCTTGAACCAGGTCACCGATGGTTCAGGCGGTCTGCTTCTGTGCTACACATAATTATGAGTCATGTTTGCACACATTTACTAAAACCATAGCATTACTCAAGCGCAGTGCCTTTCAAACAATCCTTAGTTGAATTGTAGTGACTGTGGGAAGTTGTAAACGAGATTAGATTCCGTGCAAACTCCTCAAGAACTATAACAGAAAAAATGCTTGCACGAATGTTGAAACAGGGATACATGAGCGAAGACACAACGATATTCACAGGAGCCTGCCGATCGTAGTACGAACTAAACCGAACGTGTCGTGAATTGCAACGATCTCTTTTAGAGTTATCAATTCAAGCTGTTATCAAAGTGTTTAAGAGTTTCATACGAGTTTTTGTAAGAGCACCACTCGATCAGATACAGCAGGGACGTGTACCTCCCTGGATACAGCAACTGTAGGAGGAAAATGGCCCTGTAGTTAGGCAGTGAGTACACTCAGTTTCAGTAGGTGGGTCATCGTAGGTGGGATGGAGAGTTCGGCAAAATTTTGGTGCTCGGCGCCGAGTTGTACGGAGGCTTTGCCACCGAGCACCGAGAAGACGAGATGATTCATCGCCTTCAAGACTTTCTCGGGTCTTTCTCGGGTCTCGGATCTTGCCATATCGGACTGATAAGGTCGAGAAGACGAGATCCTGGACCTCGCCTTCTTGTCACCTCGGTCCCAAAGGGTCGAGAAGACGAGATCTCATTATCTCACCTTCTTGCCACCTCTGATTCGAGAAGTCTAGAAGACGAGGAATCATCTCGTCTTCTCGATGGTACTTATCAGCTTACGTAGAATTGTGCAAAATTAGCATCGCACATAGAAGTAGTTGCCCATTATATAGGTCACCTGGCCACTGCTATCCACAGCTCGCCATGAATTCGTGAGTCTCGTATGTGTAAACACGTGAGAGCTGCTGTTAAAGTTTGAAGGGGGTGGGGGAGAGGCTCGCCTGATGGAAAGGGGAGGGGATGTCCTGAATGTGATGACTGGTGACGACTTTTCTAGTGGAGGATGTCACACTTGGCACTGTCACTACTCATCATCGGGAAACTGACCTCCAGAGTAAATTACGTGACCCTTTCAAGTGCAGGTATCCATAGCAACCGTTCAGTCACGAATGAACAGACAAGAACCTATCTTAGTACGAGATGTTAACGACAAGCCATTGTCGGAGTTTAACTGATCAACGCAGTGACCGTGCAGGCAACCAGGGACGCTGAAACAGTTGTGGCGATGCCATGTGATTGCATGGCTCAAAGCCACAGAAGGAATAAGGTCTATTAAATAATATTATTAAGCCTCCTTTTAGGGAGTTAACTGAATTGAAAATTTGAGATAGTGGGGACCACTGGTAGGATATTCCTTCGAGGAGGTATGGGTATCTCTCTTACCCCTAGCCTTGTTTCAAAGGCACTCACGTTTTTGTTAGCAGTGATGGTCGTGAGCCAAGAGCTAGGGAGGCAAAGCCGAGCTGGGGTCTCGGCTTGACTAGTCTCACATAACGACCCTCTGCTTTCTTCTTATGACAATTTACTAGAGCGAGAGGAGCCTAGACAAAGGTCATCTCATCTCGTAGTGCGTAGTGTTCGCTTTAAAAAGTAGAAAATCTAATAGCAGTGAGCGTTGATTATTCATAAGCCCATAAAGTAGTCGTATAGCAACCTCTATAGTGATTCAATGTAAAACCCGTCAGAAAACACGACGCCCTTTTATTGCAGTCAAGACTGAAGGACGCAAGAGGATTTCGTAATAATCAAAACATGACCATCAGCTCATGTGTTTTATGTTTTCAGTCTCACCACACGCTGTCTCTGATCTACAACTTTATCGCATTTCCTTTTCAGTGTTGGTTGCCAGCTGTACAAACATATTCAAAATCCGCCAAACAGATTATTTTTATACACGATACAACCGAACATACTTTTTAACAAACGAAGGGTGTTAACTGCTGACAATCACAGACTGTTTCCCCGAGCATGCGAAGTGTTTATATGAATTAGAAATAAGTACAATGAAGAACTTGTTACTCAGAAAAATATCATCTGTTGATTTGATTACATGAGTAAACTGGGTTAGAAATGACATCCCACAGATGTTGTGGTCTAGATAGGGTAATCCCCCATGTGATACCACTCCCAGACACTGGATAAACTCTGAAGCAAACCTGTCGTCAAATGTACGTAACCATTAAAAATGATTCCCATTACATGATTGTCTGTATCAGCGAGTAGTAACATCTTCAGTCAGTTCCTTCACACATAGTCGCACATGAGAATAATTATCTTGATTTCCTCGTTTCATTTTGTGTCTGTTTGCGGCATGACGAACATACTTGAAGCAAAGTCTTTAACTGTCAGTACTGAAGCAGTATAACGCCCGTCCCATACCCACAGTCCATTGTAAAACCATAAATCGTCGGAAATCGTTTCTTATAGGCTAGCATATCATACCAGTCGATGGGGGAAATATTCTTGACACAGGTAGGGGATACCTTTTACAGCTAGACCTCCCAAAATGCAGGAAAACATTAAATATGAACCTCAGGGGACTTGTTTAGGCCACTGCTGAGAAATTTGGAAGTCAATAGTTATCTACAATTTGAAAAATGCACAAAACTCAACTACTCAGTAGTTCTGTGTGTCAGCCACACTTAAGCCTTTTTGTTGCAGTCTTCTGTATTTTTTATCTATAAACACAAATCTAAAATATAAGAGCTGATGCAATAACATATAGAGTGTGTGGCAAGAATGTATTTTATAGAAATGTTTGTAAGTTTTGATGAACTTTCTTCACAAAATATACATGATGGACACACATGCAGTGCATGGGTCTGCAAAGGTAGCCTAGTAATGTACTGGAATTTACGGTGAGCCCCGAAAAAAATTCAATTCAAAATCTAACGGTCAATAAAAATGTACTAAATGTTAGCTTCCACTTTCAATACTTTATGGGAGTTTCTAAAATGATACTCTCTTCAACATACCACTGTATTTATACAACTCTTCATTTGAGGCATGCAAGTGGGATTCCCTAACAACATGGGTCAAGTGGGACTGAATCGTCACACCGGCGACTTATTATGGCCACTCCGAGAGTGACTACTAGACTTGAATGGCATTCCTGCAGAGCAGTCAACGTTCTCGTCAGCTGGGTGAATTTGAAAGTGCATCGATTCTCTGAAGTATTAAGCCTTTCAATTTGCACTAAATCATAGCTGTTTAGGGCAACAAGTGTTACAATAAGACGCCATGGGCTAATCTACAGACCCCCTAAAAACAAACAAACAAACAAACAACAACAACAATAAAAACATCAACAAACTTTCAAACCTTTTCAGACTTCTCCGAATTCTGCCGTCGACTTTTTGGGGTCAATGTCTGACGGCAACTTCTGATCTGATTAAGACGTAGATCTCATCGCGATTATAGGTCGAACGACTCAGGGGCTCGACGAAACATCTAGATATGCTCTACCTGACGAAATGAAACGAAAGCAAACATTCACCTTGATCAACGTGATCAGACTGAACCCCCCCCCCCTTCCACACACACACACACACACACACACACACACGTACGCATGCACACATACAATACACATGTAAAGGGTCGGTGACAGCTGGAGCATGTGCTGATGATTAACTTTGGAACATACGCTGGAATAATTAGCAACAGATGGGGTCACATCCCTCGCCTTTCACTGCACACTCTCCCACACACATTCTCACACACGAACATACACCTGAAAGCACATTTAAGCGTGTGTGTGTGTGTGTGTGTGTGTTTGTGTGTGTCTAACCTGATCCCATGTCCTCCAGGTGTTATGTCTGACTGTTGTACACGTGTTCCCTCGTCTGCTTGACTTCAAGGAACAATATTAGTCTCATTGACAATAACTTTGTCCTCTCTTGTCAAGCGTCTGGTTCAACACGAGAGGCTGTTCACGACGGTAGAAAGGTGACAGTTCTTGTGCCGGAAGCTTCTACAACCTTTGAAATCTCACAAGAAAAAAAAAAAGCTGCTATAAACCGTTATTCCAGTGCAACAACAACAACAATAAATGCTTGTGGCGAAAAAAAAAAGACACATTACCGATTCATATATGCTTTAATTTTATACATTTTGCCGAAACGGAGGGGGGAGGGGGTAGTTCACTAAACGCAATGATGCAGAACCTAATGTGTACTGTTGCTGGGATTCTAGTCCATATTTCTTGTTCCTGATTTTTATTTTTGATCCTACGAATCACGGTGTCTGGAAATTAGTGAATCATCCACAACGAACATAAACCACTGTCTCTGATCTGTATGTTGGCAAGTGACCAATAAATAATGGGTGGAGAGTTAAAGTAGATTGACTTCGGGGTGACATGCGTCAAAATGATTGGCGATGAAGCTGATGAAAAATGTTGGTTTGTCTCTCGCTATATTAAACAACAACAATCGCTTCAGTCCCATGAACATTTCTAATATATCCTGTTCCATTTTCTTTTCTCTTTTATTTGAAGGTAACTGGCAGATGGCGTGATTACAAGAAGAGAAAGAAGACGAAGAGACGACGAGGTTACATCCAATTGCCAAGTCAAGCAAAGACGTTTTTATTGCTGTTTCACACACCGTGATACTGAAATAAAAATCCCCATAATGAGGGGACGACATGGAAGTTGCAATGAATACCAGTTGCGCAGTAGACTTGTTTTACTGAGGAATGAGAACGTCTGTGCGTCCTTACAGAAAAGGGCAGTAGGCCCTACATCATGCAAAGTCATGCACAACAAAACGGGATGCCATCTTCTCGTTCTTGTCTGTCTCTGCCGATCATTTGCTTCTCTACCATCACCACAATTAGATGTTTTCTTTCCTCCCAGTCCGATTGTTCCCAACTGAAATAGATGCCCACGACTAGATTCATGTATTTTTACAGAGGATGCCCTTTAAGCATCATCTTCGGGTTTTGTACATGTACCTCTAGCTTTATCCTTACTCCGCAAACAAACCTTGGAATGTGAGGCCCCCTTTTTAAGGCTTCGATAAGCTCCATTACATTCCTTTAGAAGGCTCCGTTGGTTCTACCGCCACAGAATCTCCTCAATATTTGGCTTGGTTTCATGTCAAAGCGATTCCTTCTTTCAGCCTGATTAACTCCACAGAGGATCATCCGCTGGCGTTAAACAAAAACGGGATCAGCCGATGTCAGTAGGCGTGACAGTTGAAGCATGCTCGCTACGCAACGTTGCAACAACAGACACGGTCGACGTTTTTCACTTGGGTTATTAGCGCTGATTAGGAAGTTGTCATTAGATAGTTGTTGTCATTAATCGTAGGGATTCCTTCTGGCCGATTGGCTCATGGCTGTTCTACAAACAGCATGAGGAACGATAAGAATAAAGATTTACAGAAGGAACAATCAGGGAAGGAGTCGGGAGATACGTGTCCGTGAAAGGAAAAAAAAAACAACACCCAACAACTTAAAGACAAAGGAGGTGATGCGACAAAGTGATAAACACAGCAAGATTAGTTGAGAAAACTATTTTTGAAGTCACGAGGACCAGTGATCGTTGGATTCTGGAAATGTACAAATATAACAACTTTTTAAAGTTGTCAAAAATACATTCAAAGCGTAGACTAACTGAGAAAATTGTGGAGAGATATTAGAAACAGAACTTGGAATAGTGAGGTATGTAAAGGTAGATGGATTAATGTGGAGAAAGATAGATTGGGATATGTAGGGAGGTAGAGAGATAGAAAGAGAGATAGATAATTATAGTTAGCTAGGCAGACAGATCGGTAGAACATAGATTGATTATCTGCCTATAAATCATTTATAGACTGTTTAACGTTACTGTTAACGTTAATTTTGTTAATGTTATTGTGTTTTCTAGTCTATTTGTATGAGTAGCAAAGTGCGCTTAGAAACGTCAGTATGAAGCGCCATATAAATGCAATTATTATTATTATTATTATTATATATGGATACATATATCGATGGTTGGCAGATCGTGTAAACTAAATTTGTCACAAAGGAGGATGAACAAGCTTTGCACTTACTGTACTTGTATTGATCTTGATCATTGCCGTGTGTGCCCTAAGTGAATAGGTAGTAGGAAAAGTAAAGGGATAAGAGGGAGTTTCCCTTTCATTTACAAGGGCTCCTAAAAGTTCCAATGCAGAGGGCTAAAAAATGCAGTTTATTCGTAGAGGGGGCTTCTCGAGGACACAGAACAATCCTCCAGACACGCCTGGTCAATCAAACAACAGCTGAAGGTATCATCCCTGCGAATTAGAACGGACCTTTCGAAACCTCCAAAAGTTAGCAATGCTACACAAAAGTGGGCTTGTGAAAATGATATCCGTGCTTGCCAGCGTTTTCACCACAGGAATTACCATACTATTATGTGATGATAATGAGGTTGAAGTATACTATCGCATGTTTTGGGTCGATATCGATATCGATATTTGGGTCTACCTTCTTTTAAATGAACGATCTCCGAAAGGAGTTTTGGTAGAACCAGGCCCCTCCCTTTCTATGTTAATTCAGAATCGGAAGGTTAACGTGTTCGTTTAGTTATACCATTTCGACCCCTCAGTATAATTATTTTACATATTTTATTCCAACACACGTCCTTATAGGGAAATTACATGTATTCACAATTGTGGCATACAACATCGAATCAAAATAGCTCAAATGACATCCGATTGTCTTAACCCTAACTAGGCCGGGCTATTTAGGTAGTTGATAGAGCGGGGGGGGGGGGGGGGGGGCCTCCCAGGCCCCCCTCCAGATCTCGGCCGTCGACCGCGCGATCGCGACGAAAATTGGCACACACATTGCCTATGATATAATCTAAAATACCATGAAGTTAATTTTTCAAAAATTTATCATTTATGCTAAATTATGCTAATTTATGCATAATGATGCATGAAATCAGACTATTTGGTATAAATCACAAAATAAAGCTCAAAACAGGCACATTTTTTGTGTATATATTCTTTTTAGTGTCCTTAGCAAATGTAATAAAAAACATTGTGATATCAGAAAAAAATTCGTAAGTATTTGATTGTTTTTTGAATTTCTTATGTATCTCCCTGTTTTTTCAACTTCATGTTTTTCATTGTTTTTTCGATGAAATTTGTCCGCGACATCATCCCGAACAAGAAAATATGTTATTCATTGATTTTAATCAATAAAACACCAAAATAATCACGCTTTTATGAAATTTGCCTGTAAGCACAGTTTGCATTGAAATTGTACACGAATTCACGTTTCTTAGCAATTTTTGGTCTGACATGCACGTTCATATTTATGCGTAACTTCGAAACCACGCACCTGGGCGTCGCAAATTTGGTGTCAAAAGATGCGGGAGACTCGAACCGCGATAGCTTTTGCGATTGTGATACATTGCGCGGAACGTCGATGGGGGGCCTCGGAGCCCCCCCCCCCCCCCCCCCCCCGGCCTAGTTAGGGTTAACAGTGCTGAGTAGTTGCAGAGAATCGTGACGTTGCCTTTTTTTTTTCATTATTTTGACTGCTTACGATTGATCCACCTCAATACGATCGTCGTAACAAGATACCTAGGAATACGACTGACACATCACTGAAATAAATCAATTTTTTTTTCAAACCGTGGAATTTTTGCCATTTTCACCAGCAGAAGGTCATTGACATCCCAATTAGTGTCAAATCAGAACCTCGCAACTCAGGAATTGGGGAAAACAACTAGTTGACGTTCCCTGTCGAGGTCAGGGTTACTCGCAAAGTCATGAAAAAAAATGTGATAGCCCTCCAATGCAAAACATCGGCGGAATAGCAGACAGAAATGTCTTACAGACGCTCAAAAAATTGTTGCGGCGCAACTAGAGCGGTGAGACACTCTCCCACCTTCCCGGAGGAGCAACTTTACAGACTGAGATAATATTTGGTGCTCAATTGTAGAAAGAAAGAAAAAATCCAGTACATCACGTTTTGAAAAGTTTACTGCCACTTAACTATCAAGAATGTTATCATGCTAGTGAACCGGTTTCCGGTTTCAACATAAATGTCAAATAGAGAAAATACGTACGTTGATTTCGGTCATTCACAATTATTGTCAACTTTTTTCATTTAGCCATTCTTTTCCTATCATGCGTGTAAAGGGTGTTGTTCAATCAACGAATGAAGAGATGGCTTGACATCATTTTTTTTTTCCTTTGTCAACGTGGAAATTTTCACTCTTTTTACGATGGAAATGCAGTTAACGCTGATGTTATCAACGGACAGAACACACCATAGCATCAATACTATCTGCCTCTGATGGGAACATGTTGCCTCTTGTACTAATTTGGTGTCGGAAGGATATAGGTCTAGATAAAGAAAAAAATGACCTGCGTGGGAAAAAGAGAAAACCTCTAAACTATTTCATCTCGTACGGTGAGCAAGGTTCCACTATGCATTCGGAGAAGATGCGAATTATTTCTTGCTTAAAAAGTACAGTATGTATTTTCATAGAGTTAAGTGCTTCAAGGATTCGCTTTGAGTATACAATATCCCACTTAACATGAACCTACTGCAACACAGCCACCAAAAAAACAAACAAACAAACAAACAAACTTACTACATACGTTGTATGTCTTATCCAGTAGGCGATCAAATTAAAGAGTCGTTGCTCTCGAAGCCCACCGACTTGCTCCACGCACACACAAACCTGGCAACTGAAGTGAAGCCGCTGCCAAGTCATATGCCTTTATACCGTGACTTATATCAAGAAACTTTTGTTCTTGAACGAGGTCTCAGTTAATCAGAAATTATTATAATTTTCATGACAAGAGCATAACAGACAAACTCACCTGCCCTGCCGCCGCGGCGTCATCAACGAACATACTTCTCATAAAGTACAAAGGTTGTCGAATGTACTTCTTATCTCGCGAGACAGGGCGAGGCACAATTAAAGACTGACAAATTTGTTTTCCCGCAGCTGACGGCTCATCGCAAGCGCCATGTATCTTCCGCGTCTTTCTACATTTCCATTGTCATTCTCATCAGGTCTCTTCTGGCAACGCATAATTATTTTGCTTTTTAACTTTCCTCTCAACGGGGAAGCTGAGTACTCTCCCCTCTCCGCTGATACCATATTTACTTATGTCAATAGCAAAAGCAGCGGGTGAACAATGATTGGGGAATCCGCTAATCCCTAACAGCGTGCGGGTAGCTACCCAGGGGCGAGAAAGAGAGGGAGAGGGGTTAACTTAAAGAATACAGAGATGATGGAGAAGAAGAAAAAAAGCGTAACTGCATGTCGAGAAGAGACACACTAGATTGACGTTAAACAAATATGCCTTTACACTTAAAGTGAAGTAGAGTGAGAAGCTAAATAGGTAGACGTTTGAATAAGTAATCTCGGCACAAACAGGGCAGGGTTATATTGACATAAAGGAGTTCTGCTGCAGGCTGACATATTTTCGCATATTTCCCTCTTTTTTTATTTTAGAGTTGACAATCAGTTGCGACGACATTCACTTGCACGACTTGGCAATGCATCTAACCCACTGTTTCTTGGGAGTCATGAGTGTTGCGTACAAAATCTACAAATGACTGTATCTTAAAAAGCTCCCCTTGTCCTTGTCATACGCTGCAGAAGACTTGAGGAAAACTAAGCATGAAATCATAAATAGGCTTACAATTTGATTTGACGACCAAATATACAAAGGATGTGCTGAGAAACGAGCTACCGTATATGGATGGCTACGCTGTGTCCACTATATATCATACACCACGCCCCTTCTGTCTTACGCATCAGCAGCAAAGCTAACCATGCATCATAACCACGGTATGCGAGTGATATTCTTTTGTACAGGACCAGTACTAACTGTAATATCAATACACCCGAAGAAAATCATTTTTTTTTTTTTGGATAAAAGACAAGGACGTAAATTTCACGAGATTGCAGAGAGTTGTCTTCTCGGGCAGACAAAGGTAACATTACATACTGGCACTGGCAGCTAGCGTACAGGAAATTCTGATATTAATACCCACATGGGAATAATAATAGCAACGCACACACAAGCGACAAAATGAGATTGTAATTTGTAACTTCCTCCCTCTCCACACACAAAGTCCAGGACACAACCATGGACATTCACTGCTTTCCGCTTTTGTCGGCGGAGCATCAACCGAGCTGCACGTGTGGTTCACAGCACTTTTTATAGCGTACCTAGTATAAAAACTGTGGGTAAGACCAGGGAGGTGGAAAGCTCTTTCAATTCCCTGGTAAGACGCTCCAGACGTGTCTATTGTTGCTTTGCAGCACTCATGAAAACTGTAAGTGAATGCATCTCAACAAATAACAAAGCTCGACATAATGCAAGTCCTTTTCACGACATGAATAAAAGTACCTGGACCATGATAAAAGTGATGGCCTCTTCCATTAAAGTCCTCTCCCTCCTAAGCAAATTCTTCCAATTTCCTAACACTCACTGATATCCCAAAAAGATACCCAAAAAAGAAAAAAAAATCGTGTTGTGTTAATAGCTATTGAAACAATTTGCGCGCTATATCTAAATGCAGACGATAATACTTATTGACAATTCTCAGGCTCGAACTGTAAGCATTTTTCCCCGAATGTTGCTTCTGCGTCGGCAAAAAAGGACTTAAGCAACTGCAACTTGAACAAAATGTGAAGTTGTGAGGTAACCATAATCCAGTGATCGGTGTTATCCGCGGAATACAACTGAATGTTTGATAAACAGAATAAGTACGAAGGTGAGTAATGAAACGAGGTAAACATTTAACGTAAATCCAGATATAGGAAAGACGGTTATCATGTCAAGAAATGAGACATACCAAAAAAGGGGCTTTCACCTCAGCAAAGCCTTTCCCTCCCGGACAGCTGCCGGAGCGGTCCTGAACGCGTCACAGCTCTGAACTGAAATAACCCGACGAACCATAGGCTCCGATGCGTCGCGACGCTTTTCGCGCACGTCCCCACCACGGGCTGAATCTGGTCCACTCTCCTATGACAGACCTGACAGCGACCAAAAGACAAACACGGGGGGAAAGGTGGATATTAATCACTAATGCGGCTTGAATGAGTGCATGGAAAAGTCAACACAGCGTTAATGTCAAGGCTAGCGGATTAAAGACCGCCATCCAGCTGCCAAACTTTTTGACGGACTCGTCCCGTCTGTTAAGGGCGACGCACCGCAGAAGCGCTGGATGGAAATGCCGGTCACGGCTCGTGTACTACAGACGACATCCAATAACAGCACAGATACTCTCCTAGCCTATTTCAATGCGCTTTTATCGACCCTGTTCATGTGTTAAAAAAAAACCAACAACAAATAGACACTAGCAATAACATGCATGAACGAGCAAAACACACACGCTCTCCTGAAAAAAAAAAAAAAAAAAAGTTGACAGATCTGTATCCTGTCTAAACAAATTTAGATTTAATTTGTGGTCCTTTTTACTTTTGTCGCCTTGATGTCTATGAGGTGAATGATGTTTCTGAAGCTGGTGGATATTTCGTACGACTGTATGGTATTCAACACTGAGAATGTAAGGTTTCTATACTTATTCCCGTTTTTAACCATCTGAAACTTCAGCGAGATCGTTCGATGTGAAATACTAATGATCAATCTATACACAATGCGGCAAATAAGATGCAAAAATTTTGTCCTGCATTATCGATTCAGGAAATTGCTTCAAAAGCTTTGTTCAGTTCCAAGAACCTCAGGACACAAGGCACAGATCCGACACAAAGAGTTAAATCTGTATGATGACGCTTGCTGTTATGTAATGATAAAGAACTTCGAACAAATACAATAAGGATGATAATGCTGATGATGATGATAATAATAATAACAATAGGAACTAGAGATTGTAATTTGTCATCACTGACAAATTAAGGTGATCCGATTTTTTTTTTTTAATCAATGATTCGAGTCCTGATACTGTAAAGTCTCAGCTACAACATGTTAAAATCTGAGAGAAATTCACAGAAGCATAAGTAAGGTAGTGCTCGATAAAGAGAGTCATGTCAATTTTCACATCTAAAAAATTCCCTCCCATAGAGATAACACGTCATAGCGAACATAGAAAAAGAAGTACATATGACCTTTGACCCCACTTTGCACAGACAAGATGGCATCTGAGCAAAAAGTGGTTATTTTATGAAATGATTCCTGTAACATGGTCTTTACGTGTGCAAAATATGGGAAAGATAGGACCTGTATTCACCAAGATAGGGGATGAAACATCTATGACCTTTGACCCTAATTTACATACCCAGTATGGCGTCTGATCAAGTACTTGTTATTTTATGAAATAATGTTCGTGACATGAACTAAAGATGTGCAAAATATGGTGGTGATAGGGTATGTTTTTCTTGATTTATTGCACATAAAGTTGCAAAAAGAAAGAAATATTTCAATACATCGAAGATAAACTTTAATTTCAACCAAGTTTTTTCACGTGATCCCGACAACGTATAAAAAAAAAGAAGGGCACACTCACGATAGCCCTACGTCTCAGCTACAACATATTAAAATCTTAGAGAAATTCACCGAAGCATAAGTGAGCTAGTGCTCGATAAAGATAGTCATGTCAATTTTCATTTCCATAAAAATTGCACTCCCATAGAGATTACACGTAAACTGGTCAAATTTGACAAGGTTACCTTCAATCAATTTTTTCGAGGTAATGTCGTCATCAAATCAAAATTGTGTAATTACATAAATGAAAGAACATTTCATAACCTACAACATAATGAAATTTGGGTGAAAATTGGGAAAGGATAAGTGAGATACGCTCGAGTAAACTTGAAATTTGATGACGTCATTTTGAAAATTTACTTTTTTTACTTTATTAAGAAATTTGATATCTTTTAATCATTTTGTTAGCATAGCCTGCCCATGAAATGACATGTACAACTCATCAGCTTTCAGAATATGTAAAGAAAATGGGGGGTCACCGTCCATCCTGACGAGTAAAATCCGATTTAAAATTGGCAGTTTTTTGGCATAGTTGCACTGTATATCGCCATTGACGCGCGCGCGGAATTTCAACTTTGACGGGCCCGTATGACGTCATATTGAGTCGGATTGACTTGAAACTTGGTATAGATATTTCTTGACATTTCAGACATCCGATCAAAGTGAAAAAACTGGAAATTTCAATTGCATATGAGCTGTGCGTGCGTATATGCGCGCGCGCGTACGCGTCCGTCCAATTTTTTCAATTTTTCAAAAAATGCTCCAAATGGTCTGAAACGTGTGCAAAAAAAAATTGAGCTCGATTGGAGCATACAAATATTTTAACGTGCGCGTACGCGCACGTTTTAAGAGAAAATATGAACTTTGAGAACATGAGTAGAATGCGCATAACTTGAAATGTATGTGACGTAAATTTCATTGAAAAATTCTATTCCATTAATGAGATATGATTGAGAATGTGTTTTCATATAATGACGTCATAGTGACGTCACGGTCAACTGATCACAATGATGCATTAGATTTGTTGTCTTTAGGACATGATGCATACATGGTATAATTTTGAAATTGATAGGCAGAGGACTTTCTGAGCTAACCTCTGCACAACTTTTGGGGAGAAATAAAGAAATAAAGAAGAAGAACTAGAGATTGTAATTTGTCATCACTGACAAATTAAGGTGATCCGATTTTTTTTTTAATCAATGATTCGAGTCCTGATCGCAATACGCATGACCATACAGGTTTCATCTGTATTCAGAGAGATTGGCCGTGTGATGTTTGGATTCTCATTTAGAAAAGGGAGTCATATCTGCCATCCTTGGTACTAAATTCTGTATACACTAGATAACGAAGATACAGCAACAAACACATATGACCTTTGACCCACCTTTACACTCCCAAGATGGCATCTGAGCAAAAAGTGGTTATTTTGTGAAATGATTCTTGCGACATCGTCTATACGTGTGCAAAATATGGGAAAGATAGGACAGGTATTCACCAAGAAACAGGATGAAACAGTTATGACCTTTAACCCTAATTTACATACCCAAGATGTTGTCAGATCAAGTAGCTGTTATTTTATGAAATAATGTACGTGACATGAACTAAACATGTGCCAAGGATGGGGGTGATAGGGCCTGTTTTTTTTCTTGAGTTATTGCAAAGAAAGTTGCAGAAAGAAAGAAATATGAAAATACATCGAAGATAAGCTTTCATTTCACCAAGTTTTTTTACATGATGCCGACATCGTATGAAAAAGTGGAGGGCACACGTTCGATAGCCCAAAGTCTCAGCTACAACATATTAAAGTCTGGGAGAAATTCACCGAAGGTTAAGTGAGCTAGGGCTCGATAAAGACAATCACGTCAATTTTCACATCTAGAAAAATTCTCTCCCATAGAGATAACACGTCATAGCGAAGATACAGAAAGATGTACATATGACCTTTGCCCCCACTTTGCACGGACAAGATAGCATCTGAGCAAAAAGTGATTATTTTGTGAAATAATCCTTGTAATATGGTCTTTGCGTGTGCAAAATATGGGAAAGATAGAACAGGTATTCACCAAGATACAGGATGAAACATTTATGACCTTTGACCCTAATTTACATACCGAAGATGGTGTCTGCTCAAGTAGTTGTTATTTCATGAAATAATGTACGTGACATGAACTAAACATGTGCCAAAGATGGGGTTGATAGGGGCTGTTTTTCTTGAGTTATTGCAAAGAAAGTTGCAGAAAGAAAGAAATATCTCAATACATCGAAAATAAGCTTGAATTTCAACCAAATTTTTTGACGTGATCCCAACATCGTATGAAAAAATGAAGGGCACTCGCACGGTAGCGTAAAGTCTCAGCTAGAACATATTAAAATCTGGGAGAAATTCACCTAAGGGTAAGTGAGCTAGTGCTCGAGAAAGATAGTCGTGTCAATTTCCATTTCCAGAAAAACTGCACTCCCATAGAGATAACACGTAAACTGGTCAAATTTGACAAGATTATTTTCAATCCATTTTTACGAGGTGATGCTGATATCCAATCAAAGTTTTGTAATTTTATGTTTGAAAGAACATTAAATAAACTACAACATACTGAAATCTTGGTGAAAATAGATAAAGGATTGATAAGATACGCTTGACTAAACTTGAAATTTGATGACGTCATTTTGAAAATTTACTTTTTTTACTTTATTAAGAAATTTGATATCTTTTAATCATTTTGCCAGCATTGCCACCCCATGAAATGACATGTACAACTCATCAGCTTTCAAAATATGTACAGAAAATGGGGGGTCACCGTCCATCCTGACGAGTAAAATCGGATTTAAAATTGGCGGTTTTTTGGCATAGTTGCACTGTATATCGCCATTGACGCGCGCGCGGAATTTCAACTTTGACGGGCCCGTATGACGTCATATTGAGTCGGATTGACTTGAAACTTGGTAGAAATATTCCTTGACATTTCAGGCAGCCGATAAGAGTGAAAAAACGGGAAATTTCCATTGCATATGAGCTGTGCGTGCGTATATGTGCGCGCGCGTACGCGTCCGTCCAATTTTTTCAATTTTTCAAAAAATGCTCAAAATGATCTGAAACGTGTGCAAAAAAAAATTTGAGCTCGATTGGAGCATGTCAACATTTTAACGTGCGCGTACGCGCACGGTTTGAGTGCAAACTGAAATAAGAGAGAATGTGTAGAATACCCTTGATTTGAACTATATGTGACGTAAATTTCATTGAAAAATTCCTTTCCATTAATGAGATATTAATGAAAATGTGTTTTCATATAATGACGTCATAGTGACGTCACGGTCCATTGATCACAATGACTTCACAAAATCTGTCGTCTTTGTGACATGATACATATATGGTATAATTTTGAAATTGATAGGCAGAGGACTTTCTGAGTTAATCTCTGCACAACTTTTGTCCAGAAATAAAGAATCAGTACAGATACAATAGGTGATCCGAAGGATACTCGGATCACCTAACTAGAGATTGTAATTTGTCATCACTGACAAATTAAGGTGATCCGATTTTTTTTTTTATCAATGATTCGAGTCCTGATCGCAATAGGCATGATCATACAAGTTTCATCTGTGTTTAGAGACATTGGCCGTGTGATGTTTGCATTCTCATTTAGCATAGGGAGTCATATCTGCCATGTTTGGTACCAAATTCTGTATAGGCCCCCTACACTATAACAAATACAGCAACAAATACATATGACCTTTGACCCACCTTTGCACTCCCAAGATTGCATCTGATGAAATAGTGGGTATTTTGTGAAATGATTCTCGCGACATCGTCTATACGTGTGAAAAATATGGGAAAGATAGGACAGGTATTCACCAAGATACAAGATGAAACATTTATGACCTTTGACCCTTATTTACATACCCAAGATGTTGTCCGATGTAGTAGTTGTTATTTTATCAAATAATGTACGTGACATGAACTAAACATGTGCAAAATATGGGGGTGATAGGGCGTGTTTATCTTGAGTTATTGCAAAGAAAGTTGCAGAAAGAAAGAAATATCTCAATACAGCGAAGATAAGCTTTAATTTCAACCAAGTTTTTTATCGTGATCCCGACCTCGTATGAATAAACGAAATGAAACGTAACGATAGCGCAAAGTCTCAGCTACAACATATTAAAATCTGGGAGAAATTCACCGAAGGGTAAGTGAGCTAGTGCTCGATAAAGACAACCATGTCAATTTTCACATTTAAAAAATTCCCTCCCATAGAGATAACACGTCATAACGAAGATACAAAGGGAAGTACATATGACCTTTGACCTCAATTTGCACAGACAAGATGGCATCTGAGTAAAAAGTGGTTATCTTGTGAAATGATCCTTGTAAAATGGTCTTTGCGTGTGCAAAATATGGGAAAGATAGGACATGTATTCACTAAGACACAGCATGAAACACCTATGACCTTTGACCCTAATTTACATATCCAAGATGGTGTCTGATCAAGTGGTTGTTATTTTATGAAATAATTGACGTGACATGAACTAAAAATGTGCAAAATATGGAAGTGATAGAGGCCGTTTTTCTTGAGTTATTGCACAGAAAGTTGCAGAAAGAACGACATATCTCAATATATCGAAGATATGCCTGAATTTCAACCAAAATTTTCGACGTGATCCCGACATTGTATGAAAAAACAAAGGGCACACTTACGTTAGCGTAAAGTCTCAGCTACAACATATTAAAATCTGGGAGAAATTTACCGAAGGGTAAGTGAGCTAGTGCTCGATAAAGATAGTCATGTCAATTTTCATTTCCAGAAAAACTGCACTCCCATAGAGATAACACGTAAACTGGTCAAATTTGACAAGGTTACTTTCAATCCATTTTTACGAGGTGATACCGTTATCCAATCAAAATGTTGTAATTTTATGTTTGAAAGAACATTAAAAAAGCTACATCATACTGAAATCTGGGTGAAAATTGACAGAAGACTCGTGAGATACGCCCGAATGAACTTGAAATATGATGACGTCATTTTGAAAATTTACTTTTTTTACTTTATTAAGAAATTTTATATCTTTTAATCATTTTGTCAGCATTGCCACCCCATGAAATGACATGTACAACTCATCAGCTTTCAAAATATGTACAGAAAATGGGGGGTCACCGTCCATCCTGACGAGTAAAATCGGATTTAAAATTGTCATTTTTTTGGCATAGTTGCACTGTATATCGCCATTGACGCGCGCGCGGAATTTCAACTTTGACGGGCCCGTATGACGTCATGTAGAGTCGGATTGACTTGAAACTTGGTAGAATTATTCCTTGACATTTCAGACATCTGATCAAAGTAAAAAAACCGGGAAATTTCGATTGCATATGAGCTGTGCGTGCGTATATGTGCGCGCGCGTACGCGTCCGTCCGATTTTTTCAATTTTTCAAAAAATGCTCCAAATGGTCTGAAACGTGTGCAAAAAAATTTTGAGCTCGATTTGAGCATAGAAATATTTCAACGCGCGCGTACGCGCACGTCTTAAGAAGAAATATTTATTTTAAGAACATGAGTAGAATGCGCATAACTTGAAATATATGTGACGTAAATTTCATTGAAAAATTCCATTCCATTAATGAGATATGATTGAGAATGTGTTTTCATATAATGACGTCATAGTGACGTCACGGTCGACTGATCACAATGATACATTAGATTTGTCGTCTTTGGGACATGATGCATACATGGTATAAGTTTGAACTTGATAGGCATAGCACTTTCTGAGCTAACCTCTGCACAAATTTTGGGGAGAAATAAAGAAAACTAGAGATTGTAATTTGTCATCACTGACAAATTAAGGTGATCCGATCTTTTTTAATCAATGATTCAAGTCCTGATCGCAATAGGCATGACCATGCAGGTTTCATCTGTGGTCAGAGTCATTGGCCGTGTGATGTTTGGATTCTCATTTAGAAAAGGGAGTCATATCTGCTATCTTTGGTACCAAATCTGTATACACTATAACGAAGATACAACAACAAGTACATATGACCTTTGACCCCACTTTGCACAACCTAGATGGCATCTGAGCAAGAAGTGGTTATTTTATGAAATGATTCTTGTAACACGATCTTTGCGTGTGCAAAATATGGGAAAGATAAGACATGTATTCACCAAGATACAGGATGAAACATTTGTGACCTTTGACCCTAATTTACATACCCAAGATGTTGTCCGATCAAGTAATTGTTATTTTATGAAATAATGTACGTGACATGAACTAAACATGTGCAAAATATGGGAGTGATAGGGGCTGTTTTTCTTGGGTTATTGCAAAGAAAGTTGCAGAAACATAGAAATATCTCAATACATCGAAGATAAGCTTTGATTTCAACCAAGTTTTTTAACATGATTCCGACATTGTATGAAGAAAGGAAGGCACACATTCGATAGCGCACAGCCTCAGCTACAACATATTAAAATCACAATAATGTACGTGACATGAACTAAACATGTGCAAAATATGGGAGTGATAGGGGCTGTTTTTCTTGAGTTATTGCAAAGAAAGTTGCAGAAACATAGAAATATCTCAATACATCGAAGATAAGCTTTGATTTCAACCAAGTTTTTTAACATGATTCCGACATTGTATGAAGAAAGGAAGGCACACATTCGATAGCGCACAGCCTCAGCTACAACATATTAAAATCACGTCATAACGAAGATAAAGAAAGAAGTACATATGACCTTTGACCCAACTTTGCATAGACAAGATGACATCTGAGCAAGAAGTAGTTATTTGTGAAATGATCCTTGTAACATGGTCTTTACGTGTGCAAAATATGGGAAAGATAAGACATGTATTCACAAAGATACAGGATGAAACATTTATGACCTTTGACCCTAATTTACATACCCAAGATGGCGTCTGATCAAGTAGTTGTTGTTTTATGAAATAATGTACGTGACATGAACTAAACATGTGCAAAATATGGTGGTGATAGGGTATGTTTTTCTTGAGTTATTGCATATAATGTTGCAAAAAGAAAGAAATATTTCAATACATCGAAGATGTTTGGATTCTCATTTAGAAAAGGGAGCCATATCTGCTATCTTTGGTACCAAATCTGTATACACTATAACGAAGATACAACAAAAAGTACATATGACCTTTGACCCCACTTTGCACAACCTAGATGGCATCTGAGCAAAAAGTGGTTATTTTGTGAAATGATTCTTGTAACATGATCTTTGCGTGTGCAAAATATGGGAAAGATAAGACATGTATTCACCAAGATACAGGATGAAACATTTATGACCTTTGACCCTAATTTACATACCCAAGATGGCGTCTGATCAAGTAGTTGTTATTTTATGAAATAATGTACGTGACATGAACTAAACATGTGCAAAATATGGTGGTGATAGGGTATGTTTTTCTTGAGTTATTGCTTATAAAGTTGCAAAAAGAAAGAAATATTTCAATACATCGAAGATAAACTTTAATTTCAACCAAGTTTTTTGACGTGATCCCGACATTGTATGAAAAAACGAAGGGCACACTTGCGATAGCCCAAAGTCTCCGCTACAACATATCAAAATCTTGTAGAAATTCACCGAAGCATAAGTGAGCTAGTGCTCGATAAAGATAGTAATGTCAATTTTCATTTCCAGAAAAACTGCACTGCCATAGAGATTACACGTAAACTGGTCAAATTTGACAAGGTTACTTTCAATCCATTTTTACGAGGTGATGCCGTCATTAAATCAAAATTGTGTTCTCACATTAATGAAAGAACATTTCATAAGCTACAACATATTGAAATTTGGGTGAAAAATGGCAAAGGATAAGTGAGATACGCTCGAGTAAACTTGGAATTTGATGACGTCATTTTGAAAATTTAATTTTTTGAGTTTATTAAGAAATTTGATATCTTTTAATCATTTTTTCAGCATAGCCAACCCATGAAATAACATGTACAACTCATCAGCTTTCAGAATATGTCAAGAAAATGGGGGGTCACCGTCCATCCTGACGAGTAAAATCCGATTTAAAATTGGCGGTTGTTTCGCATAGTTGCACTGTGTATCCCCATTGACGCACGCGCGGAATTTTGAGTTTGACGGGCCCGTATGACGTCATGTTGAGTCGGATCGACTTGAAACTTGGTAGAAATATTCCTTGACATTTTGGACATCCCATCCGTGTAAAAAAACTGAAAATTTCTATTGCATACTAGCTGTGCGTGCGAATATGTGCGCGCGCGTACGCGTCCGTCCAATTTTTTCAATTTTTCAAAAAAAGCTCCAAATGATCTGAAACGTGTTCAAAAAAAATTTGAGCTCGATTTGAGCATACAAATATTTCAACGCGCGCGTACGCGCGCGTTTTAAAATAAATATGAATTTTTGGGAAAATGAGTAGAACCCGCTTGACTTGAAATATATGTGACGTAATTTACATTAAAAAATTCCATTCCATTTATGAGATATGCATGAAAATGTGTTTTCATATAATGACGTCATAGTGACGTCACGGTCGACTGATCACTATGATTTTACTTGCGCTGTCGTCTTTGCGACATGATACATATATGGTATGAGTTTGACATTGATAGGCAATGCACTTTCTGAGCTAACTCTTGCACAACTTTTGCGGAGAAATAAAGAAATAAAGAAAGAAGAATAAAGAATCCGTACAGATACAGAAGGTGATCCGAGAGGATACTCGGATCACTGACAAATTAAGGTGATCCGATTTTTTTTTTTTTTTAAATCAATGATTCGAGTCCTGATACTGTAAAGTCTCAGCTACAACATATTAAAATCTGAGAGAAATTCACCGAAGCATAAGTAAGATAGTGCTCGATAAAGAGAGTCATGTCAATTTTCACATCTAAAAAAATCCCTCCCATAGAGATAACACGTCATAGCGAACATAGAAAAAGAAGTACATATGACCTTTGACCCCACTTTGCACAGACAAGATGGCATCTGAGCAAAAAGTGGTTATTTTTTGAAATGATCCCTGTAACATGGTCTTTACGTGTGCAAAATATGGGAAAGATAGGACCTGTATTCACCAAGATAGGGGATGAAACATCTATGACCTTTGACCCTAATTTACATACCCAAGATGGCGTCTGATCAAGTACTTGTTATTTTATGAAATAATGTTCGTGACATGAACTAAAGATGTGCAAAATATGGTGGTGATAGGGTATGTTTTTCTTGATTTATTGCACATAAAGTTGCAAAAAGAAAGAAATATTTCAATACATCGAAGATAGACTTTAATTTCAACCAAGTTTTTTCACGTGATCCCGACAACGTATGAAAAAACGAAGGGCACACTTACGATAGCCCTACGTCTCAGCTACAACATATTAAAATCTTAGAGAAATTCACCGAGGCATAAGTGAGCTAGTGCTCGATAAAGATAGTCATGTCAATTTTCATTTCCATAAAAATTGCACTCCCATAGAGATTACACGTAAACTGGTCAAATTTGACAAGGTTACCTTCAATCAATTTTTTCGAGGTAATGTCGTCATCAAATCAAAATTGTGTGATTACATAAATGAAAGAGCATTTCATAACCTACAACATAATGAAATTTGGGTGAAAATTGGGAAAGGATAAGTGAGATACGCTCGAGTAAACTTGAAATTTGATGACGTCATTTTGAAAATTTACTTTTTTTACTTTATTAAGAAATTTGATATCTTTTAATCATTCTGTTAGCATAGCCTGCCCATGAAATGACATGTACAACTCATCAGCTTTCAGAATATGTAAAGAAAATGGGGGGTCACCGTCCATCCTGACGAGTAAAATCAGATTTAAAATTGGCAGTTTTTTGGCATAGTTGCACTGTATATCGCCATTGACGCGCGCGCGGAATTTCAACTTTGACAGGCCCGTATGACGTCATATTGAGTCGGATTGACTTGAAACTTGGTATAGATATATCTTGACATTTCAGACATCCGATCAAAGTGAAAAAACTGGAAATTTCAATTGCATATGAGCTGTGCGTGCGTATATGCGCGCGCGCGTACGCGTCCGTCCAATTTTTTCAATTTTTCAAAAAATGCTCCAAATGGTCTGAAACATGTGCAAAAAAAAATTGAGCTCGATTGGAGCATACAAATATTTTAACGCGCGCGTACGCGCACGTTTTAAGAGAAAATATGAATTTTGAGAACATGAGTAGAATGCGCATAACTTGAAATATATGTGACGTAAATTTCATTGAAAAACTTCATTCCATTAATGAGATATGATTGAGAATGTGTTTTCATATAATGACGTCATAGTGACGTCACGGTCGACTGATCACTTTGATTTTAGTTCGATTGCCGTCTTTGGGACACGATACATACATGGTATAAGTTTGAACTTGATAGACATAGCACTTTCTGAGCTAACCTCTGCACAACTTTTGGGGAGAAATAAAGAAAGAAGAAGAAGAAGAAGAAGAAGAAAGAATCCGTACAGATACAATAGGTGATCCGAGAGGATACTCGGATCACCTAACTAGAGATTGTAATTTGTCATCACTGACAAATTAAGGTGATCCGATTTTTTTTTTTAATCAATGATTCAAGTCCTGATCGCAATAGGCATGGCCATGCAGGTTTCATCTGTGTTCAGAGACATTGGCCGTGTGATGTTTGGATTCTCATTTAGAAAAGGGAGTCATATCTGCCATCTTTGGTACCAAATCTGTATACACTATAACGAAGACACAGCAATAAGTACATATGACCTTTGACCCCACTTTGCACAACCTAGATGGCATCTGAGCAAAAAGTGGTTATTTTGTGAAATGATTCTTGTAACATGATCTTTGCGTGTGCAAAATATGGGAAAGATAAGACATGTATTCACCAAGATACAGGATGAAACATTTGTGACCTTTGACCCTAATTTACATACCCAAGATGTTGTCCGATCAAGTAGTTGTTATTTTATGAAATAATGTATGTGACATGAACTAAACATGTGCAAAATATGGGTGTGATAGGGGCTGTTTTTCTTGAGTTATTGCAAAGAAAGTTGCAGAAACATTGAAATAGCTCAATACATCAAAGATAAGCTTTAATTTCAACCAAGTATTGTAACATGATCCCGACATCATATGAAAAAACAAAGGGCACGGAACGATAGCGCAAAGTCTCAGTTACAACATATTAAAATCTGAATACCGAAGGGTAAGTGAGCTAGTGCTCGATAAAGACAATCATGTCAATTTTCACATCTAGAAAAATTCCCTCCCATAGAGATAACACGTCATAACGAAGAAACAGAAAGAAGTACATATGACCTTTTGACACCACTTTACACAGACAAGATGGCATCTGACCAAAGAGTGGTTATTTTGTGAAATGATTCTTGTAACATGATCTTTGCTTGTGCAAAATATGGGAAAGATAGGACATGTATTCACCAAGATACAGGATAAAACATTTATGACCTTTGACCCTAATTTACATACCCAAGATGGCGTCTGATCAAGTAGTTGTTATTTTATGAAATAATGTTCGTGACATGAACTAAACATGTGCAAAATATGGTGGTGATAGGGTATGTTTTTCTTGAGTTATTGCACATCAAGTTGTAAAAAGAAAGAAATATTACAATACATCGAAGATAAGCTTTAATTTCAACCAAGTTTTTTCACGTGATCCCGACAACGTATGAAAAAACAAATGGCACACTTACGATAGCCCTACGTCTCAGCTACAACATATTAAAATCTTAGAGAAATTCACCGAAGCATAAATGAGCTAGTGGTCGATAAAGATAGTCATGTCAATTTTCATTTCCATAAAAATTGCACTCCCATAGAGATTACACGTAAACTGTTCAAATTTGACAAGGTTACCTTCAATCCATTTTTTCGAGGTGATGTCGTCATCTAATCAAATTTGTGTAATTACAATTATGAAAGAGCATTTCATAAGCTACAACATATTGAAATTTAGGTGAAAATTGGCAAAGGATAAGTGAGATACGCTCGAGTAAACTTGAAATTTGATGACGTCATTTTGAAAATTTACTTTTTTTATTTTATTGAGAAATTTGATATCTTTTAATCATTTTGTCAGCATCGTCAGCCCATGAAATGACATGTACAACTCATCAGCTTTCAGAATATGTAAAGAAAATGGGGGGTCACCGTCCATCCTGACGACTAAAATCCGACTTAAAATTGGCGGTTTTTTGGCATAGTTGCACTCTGTATCCCCATTGACGCGCGCGCGGAATTTTGAATTTGACGGGCCCGTATGACGTCATATTGAATCGGATCGACTTGAAACTTAATATAAATATTCCTTGACATTTCGGACATCCTATCCGTGTGAAAAAATTTAAAATTTCTATTTCATATGAGCTGTGCGTGCGAATATGTGCGCGCGCGTACGCGTCCGTCCAATTTTTTCAATTTTTCAAAAAATGCTCCAAATGGTCTGAAACGTGTGCAAAAAAGTTTTGAGCTCGATTTGAGCATACAAATATTTTAACGCGCGCGTACGCGCGCGTTTTGAGATAAAAATGAATTTTGAGAATATGAGTAGAATTCGCATGACTTGAAATATATGTCACGTAAATTTCATTGAAATATTCTATTCCATTAATGAGATATGCATGAAAATGTGTTTTCATATAATGACGTCATAGTGACGTCACGGTCGACTGATCACTATGATTTTACTTGCGCTGTCGTCTTTGCGACATGATACATATATGGTATAAGTTTGACATTGAGAGGCAATGCACTTTCTGAGCTAACCTCTGCACAACTTTTGAGGAGAAACTAGAGATTGTAATTTGTCATCACTGACAAATTAAGGTGATCCGATTTTTTTTTTAAATCAATGATTCGAGTCCTGATACTGTAAAGTCTAAGCTACAACATATTAAAATCTGAGAGAAATTCACCGAAGCATAAGTAAGATAGTGCTCGATAAAGAGAGTCATGTCAATTTTCACATCTAAAAAATTCCCTCCCATAGAGATAACACGTCATAGCGAACATAGAAAAAGAAGTACATATGACCTTTGACCCCACTTTGCACAGACAAGATGGCATCTGAGCAAAAAGTGGTTATTTTATGAAATGATCCCTGTAACATGGTCTTTACGTGTGCAAAATATGGGAAAGATAGGACCTGTATTCACCAAGATAGGGGATGAAACATCTATGACCTTTGACCCTAATTTACATACCCAAGATGGCGTCTGATCAAGTACTTGTTATTTTATGAAATAATGTTCGTGACATGAACTAAAGATGTGCAAAATATGGTGGTGATAGGGTATGTTTTTCTTGATTTATTGCACATAAAGTTGCAAAAAGAAAGAAATATTTCAATACATCGAAGATAAACTTTAATTTCAACCAAGTTTTTTCACGTGATCCCGACAACGTATGAAAAAACGAAGGGCACACTTACGATAGCCCTACGTCTCAGCTACAACATATTAAAATCTTAGAGAAATTCACCGAAGCATAAGTGAGCTAGTGCTCGATAAAGATAGTCATGTCAATTTTCATTTCCATAAAAATTGCACTCCCATAGAGATTACACGTAAACTGGTCAAATTTGACAAGGTTACCTTCAATCAATTTTTTCGAGGTAATGTCGTCATCAAATCAAAATTGTGTAATTACATAAATGAAAGAGCATTTCATAACCTACAACATAATGAAATTTGGGTGAAAATTGGGAAAGGATAAGTGAGATACGCTCGAGTAAACTTGAAATTTGATGACGTCATTTTGAAAATTTACTTTTTTTACTTTATTAAGAAATTTGATATCTTTTAATCATTTTGTTAGCATAGCCTGCCCATGAAATGACATGTACAACTCATCAGCTTTCAGAATATGTAAAGAAAATGGGGGGTCACCGTCCATCCTGACGAGTAAAATCAGATTTAAAATTGGCAGTTTTTTGGCATAGTTGCACTGTATATCGCCATTGACGCGCGCGCGGAATTTCAACTTTGACAGGCCCGTATGACGTCATATTGAGTCGGATTGACTTGAAACTTGGTATAGATATTTCTTGACATTTCAGACATCCGATCAAAGTGAAAAAACTGGAAATTTCAATTGCATTTGAGCTGTGCGTGCGTATATGCGCGCGCGCGTACGCGTCCGTCCAATTTTTTCAATTTTTCAAAAAATGCTCCAAATGGTCTGAAACGTGTGCAAAAAAAATTTGAGCTCGATTGGAGCATACAAATATTTTAACGCGCGCGTACGCGCACGTTTTAAGAGAAAACATGAATTTTGAGAACATGAGTAGAATGCGCATAACTTGAAATATATGTGACGTAAATTTCATTGAAAAACTTCATTCCATTAATGAGATATGATTGAGAATGTGTTTTCAGATAATGACGTCATAGTGACGTCACGGTCGACTGATCACTTTGATTTTAGTTCGATTGCCGTCTTTGGGACACGATACATACATGGTATAAGTTTGAACTTGATAGACATAGCACTTTCTGAGCTAACCTCTGCACAACTTTTGGGGAGAAATAAAGAAAGAAGAAGACTAGACTCGGAATTTGTCAAGACTGACAAATTAGGTGATCCGATTTTTTTTTTTTTTTTTAATCAATGATTCGAGTCCTGATCGCAATAGGCATGCCCATATAGGTTTCATCCTTGTTTAGAGACATTGGCCGTGTGATATTTGGATTCTCATTTAGAAAAGAGAGTCAGGTCTGCCATCTTTGGTACCAAATTCGGTATACACTATAACGAAGATACAGAATGAAGTATATTTGACCATTGACTCAACTTTGCACAGCCAAGATGGCATCTGAGCAAAAAGTGGTTATTTTGTGAAATGATTCTTGTAACATGGTCTTTGCGTGTGCAAAATATGGGAAAGATAGGACATGTATTCACCAAGATACAGGTTGAAACATTTATGACCTTTGACCCTAATTTACATACCCAAGATGGTGTCTGATTAAGTAGTTGTTATTTTATGAAATAATGTATGTGACATGAACTAAACATGTGCAAAATATGGGGATGATAGGGGCTATTTTTCTTGAGTTATTGCAAAGAAAGTTGCAGAAAGAAATATCTCAATACATCGAAGATAAGTTTGATTTCAACCAAGTTTTTTGACGTGATCTCGGCGTCGTATGAAAAATTGGAGAAAACATTGACGATAGCCCAAAGTCTCAGCTACAATATATTAAAATCTGGGAGAAATTCACCGAAGAGTAAGTGATCTAGTGCTCGATAAAGACCGTCATGTCAATCTTCATTTCCAGAAAAATTCCCTCCCATAGAGATAACACGTAAACTGGTTAAATTTGACAAGGTTACATTATATCCATTTTCACGAGGTGAAGACATCATCCGATTAAAACTTTGATGAACAAAACTTAAAGAGTATTAAATTGGCTACAACATACTAAAATCTGGAAGAAATTCACCGAAGGGTAAGTGAGCTAGTCGTCGATAAAGACAATCATGTCAATTTTCACATCTAGAAAAATTCCCTCCCATAGAGATAACACGTCGTAACGAAGATACAGGAAGAAGTACATATGACCTTTGACCCCAATTTGCACAGACAAGATGGCCTCTAAGCCAAAAATGGTTATTTTGAGAAATGATCCTTGTAACATGGTCTTTACGTGTGCAAAATATGGGAAAGATAGGACATATATTCACCAAGATACAGGATAAAACATTTATGACCTTTGACCCTAATTTACATACCCAAGATGCTGTCTGATCAAGTAGTTGTTATTTTGTGAAATAATGTACGTGACATGAACTAAACATGTGCAAAATATGGTGGTGATAGAATATGTTTTTCTTGAGTTATTGCAGAGAAAGTTGCAGAAAGGAAGAAATATTTCAATACATCGAAGATAAGCTTTAATTTCAACCAAGTTTTTGGACGTGATGCCGACTCCGTATGAAAAAACGAAGGGCACACTTACGATAGCCCAAAGTCTCAGCTACAACATACTAAAATATGGGAGAAATTCACCGAAGCATAAGTGAGCTAGTGCTCGATAAAGATAGTCATGTCAGTTTTCATTTCCAGAAAAACTGCACTCCCATAGAGATAACACGTAAACTGGTCAAATTTGACAAGATTACATTCAATCCATTTTTACGAGATGATGCTGTCATCTAATCAAAATGTTGTTTTATATTAATGAAAGAGCATTTAGTAAGCTACAACATACTGAAATCTGAATGAAAATGGGCAAAGGATAAGTGAGATACGCTCGAGTAAACTTGTAATTTGATGACGTCATTTTGAAAATTTACTCTTTTTATTTTATTAAGAAATTTGATATCTTTTAATCATCTTTCCAGCATCGCCAACCCATGAAATGACATGTACAACTCATCAGCTTTCAGAATATGTAAAGAAAATGGGGGGTCACCGTCCATCCTGACGAGTAAAATCGGATTTAAAATTGGCGGTTTTTTGGCATTGTTGCACTGTATATCGCCATTGACGCGCGCGCGGAATTTCAACTTTGACGGGCCCGTATGACGTCATATTGAGTCGGATTGACTTGAAACGTGGTAGACATATTCCCTGACATTTCAGGCAGGCGATAAGTGTGAAAAAACGGGAAATTTCTATTGCATATGAGCTGTGCGTGCGTATATGCGCGCGCGCGTACGCGTCCGTAAAATTTTTTCAATTTTTCAAAAAATGCTGTAAATTGTCTGAAACGTGTGCAAAAAAAATTTGAGCTCGATTTGAGCATACAAATATTTCAACGCGCGCGTACGCGCACGTTTTAAGGTATAGATGAATTTTGAGAATATGAGTAGAATGCGCTTGACTTGAAATATATGTGACATAAATTTCATTGAAAAATTCCATTCCATTAATGAGATATGATTGAGAATGTGTTTTCATATAATGACGTCATTGTGACGTCACGGTCGACTGATCACTTTGATTTTAGTTCGATTGCCGTCTTTGGGAGACGATACATATATGGTATAAGTTTGAAATTGATAGGAAGAGGACTTTCTGAGCTAATCGATACACAACTTTTGGGGAGAAATAAGAAAAAGAAGAAGAAGACTAGAGATTGTAATTTGTCATCACTGACAAATTAAGGTGATCCGATTTTTTTTTTAATCATTGATTCAAGTCCTGATCGCAATATTCATGGCCATGCAGGTTTCATTTGTGTTCAGAGACATTGGCCGTGTGATGTTTGGATTCTCATTTAGAAAAGGGAGTCATATCTGCCATCTTTGGTACCAAATCTGTATACACTATAACGAAGATACAGCAACAAGTACATATGACCTTTGACCCCACTTTGCACAACCTAGATGGCATCTCTGCAAAAAGTGGTTATTTTGTGAAATGATTCTTGTAACATGATCTTTGCGTGTGCAAAATATGGGAAAGATAAGACATGTACTCACCAAGATACAGGATGAAACATTTGTGACCTCTGACCCTAATTTACATACCCAAGATGTTGTCCGATCAAGTAGTTGTTACTTAATGAAATAATGTACGTGACATGAACTAAACATGTGCAAAATATGGGGGTGATAGGGGCTGTTTTTCTTGAGTTATTGCAAAGAAAGTTGCAGAAACATAGAAATATCTCAATACATCGAAGATAAGCTTTAATTTCAACCAAGTATTTTAACATGATCCCGACATCATATGAAAAAACAAAGGCACGTAACGATAGCGCAAAGTCTCAGTTACAACATAATAAAATCTGAGAAAAATTCACCAAAGGGTAAGTGAGCTAGTGCTCGATAAAGACAATCATGTCTCTAGAAAAATTCCCTCCCATAGAGATAACACGTCATAACGAAGAAACAGAAAGAAGTACATATGACCTTTTGACCCCACTTTGCACAGACAAGATGGCATCTGAGCAAAGAGTGGTTATTTTGTGAAATGATTCTTGTAACATGATCTTTGCGTGTGCAAAATATGTGAAAGATAGGATATGTATTCACCAAGATACAGGATAAAACATTTATGACCTTTGACCCTAATTTACATACCCAAGATGGCGTCCGATCCAGTAGTTGTTATTTTATCAAATAATGTACGTGACATGAACTAAACATGTGCAAAATATGGGGAAAATAGGATAGGTTTTTCTTGAGTTATTGCACGGAAAGTTGCAGAAAGAAAGAAATATTTCAATACATCGAAGATAAGCTTTAATTTCAACCAAGTTTTTTGACGTGATGCAGACATCGTATGAAAAAACAAAGGGCACACTTACGATAGCACAAAGTCTCAGCTACATCATATTAAAATCTGGCAGAAATTCACCGAAGCATAAGTGAGCTAGTGCTCGATAAAGATAGTCATGTCAATTTTCATTTCCAGAAAAACTGCACTGCCATAGAGATAACACGTAAACTGGTCAAATTTGACAAGATTAATTTCAATCCATTTTTACGAGGTGATGCCGTTATCCAATCAAAATATTGTTATTACATTAATGAAAGAGCATTAAATAAGCTACAACATACTGAAATCTGGGTGAAAATTGACAAAGGATTAGTGAGATATGCTCAAATAAACTTGAAATTTGATGACGTCATTTTGAAAATTTACTTTTTTTACTTTACTAAGAAATTTCATATCTTTTAATCATTTTGCCAGCATTGCCACCCCATGAAATGACATGTACAACTCATCAGCTATCAAAAAATGTAAAGAAAATGGGGGGTCACCGTCCATCCTGACGAGTAAAATCGGATTTGAAATTGGCGGTTTTTTGGCATAGTTGCACTGTATATCGCCATTGACGCGCGCGCGGAATTTAAACTTTGACGGGCCCGTATGACGTCATATTGAGTCGGACTGACTTGAAACTTGGTAGAAATATTCCTTGACATTTAAGACATCCGATCAAAGTGTAAAAACGGGAAATTTCTATTGCATATGAGCTGTGCGTGCGTAAATGCGCGCGCGCGTACGCGTCCGTCCAAATTTTTCAATTTTTCAAAAAATGCCCCAAATGGTCTGAAACGCGTGCAAAAAAATTTTGAGCTTGTTTGGAGAATACAAATATTTCAACGCGCGCGTACGCGCACGTTTTAAGGGTATATATGAATTTTGAGAATATGTGTAGAATTCGCTTGACTTGAAATATATGTGACGTAAATTTCATTGAAAATTTCCATTCCATTAATGAGATATGAATGAAAATGTGTTTTCATATAATGACGTCATAGTGACGTCACGGTCGACTGATCACTATGATTTTACTTGCGCTGTCGTCTTTGCGACATGATACATATATGGTATAAGTTCGACAATGATAGGCAATGCACTTTCTGAGCTAACCTCTGCACAACTTTTGCGGAGAAATAACAAAGAATCAGTACAGATACAGAAGGTGATCCGAAGGATACTCGGATCACCTAAAGAAAGAATCCGTACAAATACAATAGGTGATCCGAGAGGATACTCGGATCACCTAACTAGAACCGGAATTTGTCAACACTGACAAATTAGGTGATCCGATCTCTTCGAAAATCAATGATTTGAGTCCTGATCCAAATATTAATGACCATACAGGTTTCATCTGTGTTGACGGGACATTGGCCGTGTGATGTTTGGATTCTCATTTAGAAAAGGGAGTGAGATCTGCCATCTTTGGTACCGAATTCCGTATACACTAAAGGAAATACAGAATGAAGTATATTTGACCTTTGACCTCACTTTGCACACCCAAGATGGCGTCTAAGCAAAAAGTGATTATTTTATGAAATGATTCTTGTAACATAGTCTTTGCGTGTGCAAAATATGGGAAAGATAGGACATGTATTCACCAAGATACAGGATGAAACATTTATGACCTTTGACCCTAATTTACATACCCAAGATGGTGTCCGATCAAGTAGTTGTTATTTCATGAAATAATGTACGTGACATGTACTAAACATGTGCAAATAATGGGATTGATAGCCATTGTTGTTGTTCATCTATTGCACAGAAAGTAGTAGAAAGAAAGAAAAATAAAGAAAAAATTATGTTATTTTATAGAAATTTGAAGGAGAAGCATAAAAAAATCAGAAAAAGATAAAGTAAGGAAAGGGAGATTAAGATTAACTAAAGAAAAAAAAAGAAAAAAGTGTTTAAAAAAATTTAAAAAAAATATTGGCAGGGGTGAGCGTCGAACCAGGGACCTTAGGATTACGAGTCGGATGCGCTACGCAATGACCTATTTCATTCTCCACAGGCCCTGTGTATTAAGCAAAATGACGCTGCATCGAAGCCTCGTGCCATTTTCAACCAAGTTTTTCGACGTGATGCCGACATCGTATGAAAAAATGGAGGGCACTTTAGTGATAGCCCAAAGTCTCAGCTACAACATACTAAAATCTGGGAGAAATTCACCGAAGCTTAAGTGAGCTAGTGCTCGAAAAAGAGAGTCATGTCAATTTTCACTGCCAGAAAAACTGCTCTCCCATAGAGATAACACGTAAACTGGTCAAATTTGACAATATTACTTTCAATCCATTTTTATGAGGTGATGCCGTCATCCAATCAAAATGTTGTTATTATATTAATGAAAGATCATTTAATAAGCTACAACATACTGAAATCTGGGTGTAAATTGGCAAAGGATAAGGGAGATACGCTCGAGTGAACTTGAAATTTGAAGACGTCATTTTGAAAATTTACTTTTTTTACTTTATTAAGAAATTTGATATCTTTTAATCATTTTGCCAGCATCGCCAACCCATGAAATAACATGTCCAACTCATCAGCTTTCAGAATATGTAAAGAAAATGGGGGGTTACCGTCCATCCTGACGAGTAAAATCGGATTTAAAATTGGCGTGTTTTTGGCATCGTTGCACTGTATATCGCCATTGACGCGCGCGCGGAATTTCAACTTTGACGGGCCCGTATGACGTCATATTGAGTCGGATTGACTTGAAACTTGGTAGAAATATTCCTTGACATTTTAGGCATCCGATAAGTGTAAAAAAACGGGAAATTTCCATTGCATATGAGCTGTGTGTGCGAATATGTGCGCGCGCGTACGCGTCCGTCCAATTTTTTCAATTTTTTAAAAAATGCTCCAAATGGTCTGAAACGTGTGCAAAAAAAATTGGAGCTCGATTTGAGCATACAAATATTTCAACGCGCGCGTACGCGCACGTTTTAAGAGAAAATATGAATTTTGAGAATATGAGTAAAATGCGCATAACTTGAAATGTATGTGACGTAAATTTCATTGAAAAATTCCATTCCATTAATGAGATATGAATGAAAATGTGTTTTCATATAATGACGTCATAGTGACGTCACGGTCAACTGATCACAATGATTTTACTTGATTTGTCGTCTTTAGGACACGATACATATATGGTATAATTTTGACATTGATAGAAAGAGTACTTTCTGAGCTAATCGAAACACAACTTTTGTCCAGAAAGGAAGAAAGAAGAAGAACAAAGAATCCGTACAGATACAGAAGGTGATCCGAGAGGATACTCGGATCACCTAATAAAGAAAGAAACAAAGAAAGAAGAAAGATTCAGTACAGATACAGAAGGTGATCCGAGAGGATACTCGGATCACCTAAAAAAGAAAGAATCCGTACAGATACAGAAGGTGATCCGAGAGGATACTCGGATCACCTAATAAAGAATCAGTACAGATACAGAAGGTGATCCGAGAGGATACTCGGATCACCTAATAATGATATAGTTTTCTTTATCCAGGGTAGCCTCTTCAGTGTTGCCACTGCTCTACCAGAGGGCCCGGCCATTATTATTACCCTAGCGTTGCCAGGTACCCATTTATACACCTGGATCAACAGAGACATTCGGGTAAAAACTTCATGTACAGGAACGTGTGTCTTTTGACGGGATTCGAACTCGGGACCTCTGATTGAAAATCAAGAGTCTTCAACCACTATGCCACAGTGCCCTACTTTTGATGGCAAGAAATATTCAAAGCGCTGAAAATCGCGCTTTGTGACACAAATCCTGAAACGACTGCTTCAGATTTGAGCACAAATAAAATCACTCTTAACTGCTTAACCTGAAAGTATTAAAAATTGTACGGTATGGGCACCACGAGCTGCAATGCGGAAAATGGAAAGCGTTGTATCAAGCACCATCGAAACTACTCTGTGAGTACTCGATGAACAGATGTCAAGGTGAGGTAAGCGAATTTGCCTAAACGACTGAAACAGTTCGAAATTAACATCTATAGATTCAGTTCGCTTATATTAAAATGTTTGTTACGCCAATCTAAGATCGTCTGTTATGTCAAGCGACGAAAAACTCTGATTAGCCTATATAAATGTAAGTCAAGGTGATGATCCAACCAGTGTTCAAACTCACGTGGCGACTCTGTCATGTCCCACAAAACCAAAACCTTATGAAAACGTTTCGTCATGCAAATGGGAAAAAGAAAACCCTTGAATACAGCGGAAGGTTTTCGCCCTTGCCAGCTCCTCTAAATTCCACAATAATGTACACCACAGATGACTAATTACCCACATTGATGCCAGGGATGACTCTTTCTTTCATGTTCCCTCTCTTTCTTCTCCTTCCCCTTCGTCGTTTGTGATGCGAAATTCAAGTGTTTCTCGTATAACTCTCTGAGGCAATTCAGCGTTCATTCGCCGAAGGATAAAATCCAATGCTTGTCCCTATACAAACTATATAAATATTTTTGTATGTAATTCTATGCTCACTGGACAAGCCTCATAAAACTATTTTCCCGACTTCTGTCGAACTTTAACTTCTTAATGTAGAAGTCACGTCTTGCTGTAAGATTGTTGAGCTTTAAAATATTGTCTTCGTCAACCAAACTTCAGACAGCTTACAATCTTATAGTAGAAGAAGTGTCTCACTATTTTCTGAAATGTCCGATATACGATCCAGACGGCTTGTAACGTTCATTAAAGATGCGCGCGCGTAATTTATCGTATATACAAAATAATGCTACAGTGCAGCGATATTTTTTTACCATATACATCGTGCAGCACTAACTTCCTATCAGGTATACTGTATTCGAGAGACCCACTTTCTTGTCTATTCTTCGTTTTGAAGTACTGGTGGCATAGGAAAAGGATGCTATAACCTTGTGAAGTCACAGCCATTTGAATCAGGTTAAGGAGGGATTACTCGAAACCAGCATGCTCGGCATCTTGTCTTTACGCTCTGGATGATGACTGATGTCATGATGGCTTTGACTTTACTTTTTTAAGTCAGTTCAGAGCATCATCAACAAAATGTCAGATCTGATATTCTCCCAACGACCATCACAGGTGCTGGAAATAATGACACCGTCCAAAGGACAAAGGACACCGTCAAATAGTACCGTCCTTCCACACACCTGTCCACGCTAAGCCACGGTTTATGTCTAACTCACTTTTTAAAGGCGACAGAAAGGATCTTAAGGACAAGTTCAACCGCTGCAAACCGCTAACGCACCTGAACAACGCCCTCCCTCTGATGAGGTATGACACAAGAAGTTTGAAGTATAGGCCTACTAATAACCGAAGTTGGCTAAACGCAGCAATAAATAGCGAAATTAGCGCCCGGTGAGTACTGACCTAGCGAGACTCGGACCGTGTGTTTCGTCACAATCGTAACCACAACTTGGATTGACATTGACTGATTCATTATGATAAATACCAGAAAAAAAGATGGTTCGCACTGAATGCTTTGATTTCAAGGAAGCAACAATGGGGCTTCGCTGAAGCTAAAAATCGAGAACTGATTCTACCACCTGCATTACGGCATCACTCTCGAAGCTCAATGAAGAACCATCATTTGCCATCAAGCAAACAACGTTGTGGGCACTGTAGGAAATGAAAATCATTTTCTCGAAGCTCTCCACAGCAAGACAGTTTGAAGAATAATTGCATCATGCTGCGCATATGACATTTATCGCCATCAACCAATAATAAAGTAGGACAAGATTCGAAGGACCCATATTCAAGCGAGACGATCCAGCTTACGTCTCACGTGTCGGCATTGAATAACAGCAAGTTAATGCCTAATGCCCATCGCCCATGGCTAGATATTGTACTATCTGAAATTGAATCAATTGGATTATCTGATCATCATCATTTGATCATAGTATTTTACAATTTATTGAATATCGTTGCAAACAAAAATGTTTGAGGCAATACACTACCACAGTGGATTAGACCGCGGTCTCTCAATACCTTGTTCGAGTCCGCAGTTTGGCAGCAGCGGTTGTGTATAGGCAATGCCCATTATCACCATTGCCGAGACCTTAGATGTGATAAACCCGTCGGTTCCGTGATGAATGCTCGTATTCATTCACCTGCTTCTTTTTTGGCTACACGTAAAATAAAGCAAAACACTTGAGTAACCTCTTAATAACCTGTTAAATCTGTATTGTTTATTCACAGGTGTTCTCTTTGTGGATCACAGACCATTGTTTGTGGCTCGCAAAAGGTGTCTTGTCCTTTCAAAACTTGAGCTGTCGCAGATGAATGGAATACGATGATATTTTGAAGTATTCGGCGTCTCAAAAGAAGACTTTCAAAAGTTAAAACGAACAATACGGAATTCTTGTGATTGTGTCGGGTAAAGATAGCAAGATACCGTGAATCAGAATCTCTATCACTTATATGGGGAAGGAATATTGACAGAAGGTTTGTCTCCTTTTGCAAACGTTGTGATGCCGCAAATGTTTGCTCTTTGCGATCATCGTATTCAACTCCGCAGTGCATATATAGCGGGAGTCTTGCATCTTTGTCGGTAGTTTGAATGATGATTTTCTAATTGAAATACCACTATTCACTGTCTTGTCAAAGTCATGATGCAAACAATGTATTGCGGCTACAAGGACTCAAAAACCAAAGCAACGGGAAAACGCATGTACCCTATTTTTAACACATTTCTGACTAGACCTATAAACATTGATTGTTCCCCTGGGTGTTTCATGTAACACTACGTCAATATTTACCACGTTCGAGAGATGAGCAGCGCTCAAATGACTACCAGCCACGGATGAACAAAAATGTTACAGTATGGCGACAACAGTAGGTGCGACTTCGCTCTGAAAACATTATTGGTTACGCAAAATTGGCACGGGTATGGCAAACAGGCATTACCTTTTCATTGAGTCACGCACAGGTGTCTTGTACCTGTACAATAACGCGACCGACCCTTCTGAGCATCTATACCTCAATCCAGACCAACCGAACTTTCAATCTCAAATCTAAAATATCATATTGTCACTATGATTTTCTCAAATCTGATGAACTCGTCACCTCGTGCTTTTTTGTTTGTTTGTTTGTTTGTCTGTTTGTTTGTTTGTTTACTTCCAGTCTACTCAAACTGATTAATGGATGAATAAGAAAACAAAATAAGTCTCCGACATACTGATGCCACTCCACGGAAAGGTTATGTCACCTGGATACAGGAACGTGAGTTTGTTGTTACTAATCTTACGTAAGCTTTTTAGCAGTGGGGGTGCTTTCAATATAAGATAGAAACTGGGAAGGATTCCTCGAAAAGAGTATTTTATTATCATCCGACATTTGCAATGCTTGGTGTTTGCTTATTTTGTTATAGGCCTTTTATGGTAAATACACTCACAGCACGTTGTATGATTCAATTGAGAACACTGGAAAGATATAGACAACTATCGACGTGATACCGCGATATTTGTAAAGAAGAACAGAGACCGTTAGTGATGCAAAACAAATAAACAAACTAAACAAAACAAATGGAAAAACTAGTCTGTTCTATACAAATGGTAGTGGCCTTCCCCCTTTGGTAACTCTACCCCGAGGGACTCTCAATACTTTTAGCCACGCATCACTCTGCTAAGCCTTTTGTAGATCAGTCGCAACAAAATCCAGTAATTCTCGTATATGCAACCAATGAGGCATCTCCTTGATACTTAAAAATCCGTCCACTTGTACCATCTGGGGTGTAATGTGGAAAAAACAGTTGGAGGTCTGCCCCTTGATACTATACTCACAGGAAATGACCAAAGCGTAATCGGAATAGTCAATCGGAAAATCTGCAATTCTTATCAGAGTATTGTGCGCTTTCCCCACAACTGTGGGATTCCCTGTCATCCTCAAGTGATCTCGCCTGAAGTGATTGATATTGTATCGATCAAAGGCTGTCGTAGAAAGAGAGAAAAATTACGATATTGCTGTTGATGATGATGACAATAGCTCGAATTAGAGATGATTAATGCCGCTCAAGACCAATTCGCAAAGTTCATTATTATTTTAGAAATAATGTGTCGCGGAAAGGACGTCTTCAACCGACAACGTTGATGACGTGTGGAGTGTTCTGGGCCTGTCTTACACTCAGATATGTGACCACATGGTGACCTGAACTTCACATCATAGAGACAAATAACATACCATCGATCCTCAATTTCAATAAATCGCAGAACGTGGGCCGTTCGCGTGCAAATATGAACGAGGAATCCGACGTACTAGTAATCCGTGTTTACTTGTTTCGTTTGTTTTATCACTGTTACAATTCTTGTTTCCCGATTCGATGACTCACAGACATAAAAATGATTAACCTATATATCACGTCCATAATATATTTCTCTTTTTTTCCCCTATAACCTGCTGATGTTCCCATTTTGCTATATCAACTTCGTTTCAGATATTTCTTTCTGTGTCTTGGTTGGACAACTTGTTGCTCTACATCGCTCTGCATACTATAGGATTGTACAGTCCTCTATAGGCGGGACATCCAACGTCTCACTGTGTTTATGATAATGCATGTATTAAAATGCACAAAAGTCGTTTAGTTAAATCAAACATGGCATGAATCTCTTGAGATATGTTTTCAGAAAGAAGAGAAAAAGTTGTCATTATAATTTGATAAATATTGTATCATATCACAATAGTATATCATATATTACTGGTATATATTTATTCATATTAGTCATACTAACTCTTACAATAAGTATATGAATATCATACAAATACTTCATTTGTGATTTTACCAGTACTGTTTATGAATGACTTCTAATTTTCACAATCTTTCATTACGTGTCATGATGATCCTTCGTCTTCATATCACAGGAAACAAGGGACTTTCCCATCAAAAGCAAATTCAGCAAATTAAGGTCTCATTTGATTTCTCAATAGACAAGGTTAGAATAAGATGTGTTTTTCAGTGCTGCCTGAGTAGTTTGACGTCAGCTGTAACGCACGCGTAGATTTGTGCATAATTTTTCCCGTGTGAATTCCCGTTGCGACAGTCACGTTCAATCTAGACGACGTCATTTCGATTCACCTGCCAGGCTGGGACCCCTGAAACGATGAGACCAAAGCAAATATTTTCTTTATCAATTAGTGAATATGGCGTGAATCTCAGCATGTGCAGTATTTGAAGTCATGCCAGTGATCACACAATCGCTTTTGACAGATCAAAGCCAATCTGTGTAGACATTCGGGAAACCTTCCTCACTCGTTGCTATGGGTATTCCTGCAAACATGAATATAAAGGTATCAGTAAAACTTGCCGGATAAAAAAGTCTTCAAGTTCATAACTCTGACTGATAACAATATTGAAGTACTAATCCTCCTTTTCGTCTGTCGTAAAATGAAAGACACAGGGACATCCCATTAAGAACTTCTCATGAACCAATAATAGGCATATAATCCGTATTAGTGACTTTCACATTGGCAGCCAATCGGGTTTTGCATTGCGCTGGTCCATCTATTACGATGGTAAGAGGATTTACAAAAAGCACAGAATAAAGGGGAAATGTACCTGAACTTCACTTTGAGTTTTAAAGGACAATTCATGAAAAAAAAAAGATCTAATTCAAAATAGCAGCTGAATAAATTTGCTTTCACTTGCCTCAAAAACAGGCTTCCAGTTTCCAAGCTATCCTGCTGTGAATGGCGAGAAGCCAATAATTAGGGAGCGATTTGAATCTCGGCATGGTCTGAGGTAAACAGCGGTCAAATTCGACTACACACGTGCTCCGCTGGATCTAGACGCATGCCCCTCGTTAAAACGTTTAGTCAATTCAAGGAGGTACTAGGCTCGCCTATATAGTACCTCCTTGGTCAATTGCAGAACCACAATACGAGTATTTCGAATATTTCGACCATGTAAGAAGCTATGTGTGTTTAGATCTTATCTCTGCAAAAGTGCATGTAGCTGTAGAATACGTAAAGCAAGAATGAGTAAATAACATTATTGAGTCTTAAGCGAGGATATCACAGAAAGACATTTATTGAATTTCTCTCTCAGCAGCAATTCACACAGAGCTGACTCATTAACGTCCTTTCAACTCTAGCAGTTACTTTGAAAATATTTAGACATAAAAAATACCCTGGAAAAGATATAAAAATGCGTTGCAGTATTTTATGACAAAAATATGGAAGATTATGTTGGCGAGGGTGATGAAACCATGCAAGTAAAATCCTGCAATTCGTCTTTCGTCCATCTGGGAGCGTCACGTTTCCTCTATTTGGCTCAATTTAGTGCTTGTCAAGTCTAGCTACTTGATTAAAGTTCACACGCACATCACCTAAAGCCAAGGTTGTGGGAATTATCAAGCGTTCCCGCTGCCCAAAATTGGGAGCAAATGTGGCCGTCTACATCGATGTATCTGGTCTAAGAATTCCCTCGCTATTGTGACCATTCTCCTTTCTCTTACAAGGTCGATGATATCACGAGATAATCCGACACATTGCTAACCTATTGTCCTCGATCAAATTGGAACCGTCATGGGACCCAATCACCGTTTACTCGCGGAGGAAAAGTAGACTGTAATGATAATTGAAAAGAGCGTCGGAAGAGATGATGAGAATGTTGAAATAATGTGTAGAAGCAGTAACTCCATAGCGACTGAACGCTATAAAAATGACGTCCCCACCGCAGAGAAATTAGGTTATACTTACAATCACTGATCACAAAAACTGGAAAATGTGGAGACTTTATGACGATTGACACGTTACCTAGGAAATCTCTCTACGAAGTGAGAAAAACAAACATAGTGAAAAAAAAAGAGGTTGAAATTAACTGAATGGTTCTGGTTGCACCACGTTCCCCAAACACGAAGTCTATTCATACTTGAGAAGAAATCAATTGCTTTCAGTCTGACCAATAATTAGGTGATCCGAGTATCCTTCGGATCACCTTCTGTATTTGTACGGATTCTTTCTTCTTCTTTGTTTCTTTATTTCTCCGCAAAAGTTGTGCAGAGGTTAGCTCAGAAAGTCCGCTGCCTATCAATTTTAAAATTATACCATGTATGCATCATGTCCCAAAGACGACAAATCTAATGTATCATTGTGATCAGTGGACCGTGACGTCACTATGACGTCATTATATGAAAACACATTCTCAATCATATCTCATTAATGGAATGAAATTTTTCAATGAAATTTACGTCACATATATTTCAAATTATGCGCATTCTACTCATGTTCTCAAAATTCATATTTTCTCTTAAAACGTGCGCGTACGCGCGCGTTAAAATATTTGTATGCTCCAATCGAGCTCAAAATTTTTTTGCACACGTTTCAGACCATTTGGAGCATTTTTTGAAAAATTGAAAAAATCGGACGGACGCGTACGCGCGCGCGCATATACGCACGCACAGCTCATGTGCAATTGAAATTTCCAGTTTTTTCACTTTGATCGGATGTCTGAAATGTTAAGGAATATTTATACCAAGTTTCAAATCAATGTGACTCAATATGACGTCATACGGGCCCGTCAAAGTTGAAATTCCGCGCGCGCGTCAATGGCGATATACAGTGCAACTATGCCAAAAAACTGCTAATTTTAAATTCGATTTTACTCGTCAGGATGGACGGTGACCCCCCATTTTCTTTACATATTTTAAAACCTGATGAGTTGTACATGTCATTTCATGGGGTGGCAATGCTGACAAAATGATTAAAAGATAGCAAATTTCTTAATAAAGTAAAAAAAGTAAATTTTCAAAATGACGTCATCAAATATCAAGTTCATTCGAGCGTATCTCACTAGTCCTTTGTCGATTTTCACCCAGATTTCAGTATGTTGTAGCTTATTTAATGTTCTTTCAAACTTAAAATTACAAAATTTTGATTGGATAACGATATCACCTCGTAAAAATGGATTGAAAGTAACCTTGTCAAATTTGACCAGTTTACGTGTTATCTCTATGGGAGTGCAGTTTTTCTGGAAATGAAAATTGACATGACTATCTTTATCGAGCACTAGCTCACTTACCCTTCGGTAAATTTCTCCCAGATTTTGATATGTTGTAGCTGAGACTCTACACTACCGTGAGTGTGCCCTTCGTTTTTTCATACGATGTCGGGATCACGTCAAAAATTTTGGTTGAAATTCAGGCTTATCTTCGATGTATTGAGATATTTCTTTCTTTGTGCAACTTTCTTTGCAATAACTCAAGAAAAGCACGCCCTATCACTTCTATATTTTGCACATGTTTAGTTCATGTCACGTACATTATTTCATAAAATAACAACTACTTGATCGGACACCATCTTGGGTATGTAAATTAGGGTCAAAGGTCATAAGTGTTTCATCTTGTATCTTGGCGAATACCTGTCCTATCTTTCCCATATTTTGCACACGTATAGACGATGTCGCAAGAATCATTTCACAAAATAACCACTTTTTCCTCAGATTCCATCTTGTCTGTGCAAATTGAGGTCAAAGGCCATATGTACTTCTTTTTGTATCTTCGTTATGACGTGTTATCTCTATGGGAGGGAATTTTCTTAAATGTGAAAATTGACATGATTGTCTTTATCGAGCACTAGCTCACTTACCCTTCGGTGAATTTCTCCCAGATTTTAATATGTTGTAGCTGAGACTTTGCGCTATCGTTAACTTTCATTTTGTTTTTCATACGATGTCGGGATCACGATAAAAAACTTGGTTGAAATTAAAGCTTATCTTCTATGTGTTGAGATATTTCTTTCTTTCTGCAACTTTCTTTGCAATAACTCAAGAAAAACACGCCCTATCACCCCCATATTCTGCACATGTTTAGTTCATGTCACGTACATTATTTCATAAAATAACAACTACTTGATCGGACAACATCTTGGGTATGTAAATTAGGGTCAAAGGTCATAAATGTTTCATCTTGTATCTTGGCGAATACCTGTCCTATCTTTCCCATATTTTGCACACGTATAGACGATGTCGCAAGAATCATTTCACAAAATAACCACTTTTTCCTCAGATTCCATCTTGGGAGTGTAAAGGTGGGTCAAAGGTCGTATGTATTTGTTGTTGTATCTTCGTTATCTAGTGTATACGGAATTTGGTACCAAAGATGGCAGATATGACTCCCTTTTCTAAACGAGAATTCAAACATCACACGGCCAACGTTTTTAACAACAGACGAAACCTGTATGGTCATGCCTATTGCGATCAGGACTCGAATCATTGATGAAAAAAAAATCGGATCACCTTAATTTGTCAGTGATGACAAATTACAATCTCTAGTTGTACATTTGTCCCTGGACAGGCGAGATCTCCAAACATATATTATTCTCGATGGCTTACGCTGTCCTGTAACGATTACAAAACGGCATTCAATCATGGTGCACAAACCGTATGATGACAAAGCTTCAGTGTGAATCTCATGGGTCAAATTTGGATGATTGAGGAGGGGAAAGCTGTGCATTAAACTTCAAACTATCTACACACTTTGGACATTCGTTTACGAAAAGAAGCAACTGGAATGCCGAAGTCTAGTGTCATTATAGACATTGCATAATGTCATTGGGTTTAATACGTAAATGTTTGATAAGAACGTTGCAAATCATTAATACATTGCATTTAGGAGGTGAATTATAGACGTACACGTATACGGGGAAGGCGTAAAGCGCCTAAAACGTTGACAGGAGCTCAGTGAGAGATACTACAACCATATTATCATCACACCTTGGGTCATTTTAGTGGTCTTACCATTTTCTATGACAATAGACACGACTCATACTGTTCTGGTCCTTTTATATATGTTCGCTCTATGCCCTTTCATCTAGACATCACATATGAGCCGGGTTATAGCTTTTACTCCCTGGGTGGGTGCTCCGACATTATCTAATCAATACAACACGACGTGTACGGTGGCGCGAAATCACGGGGGTTGAACAAGGCACGATCAACTGATAATTGATGGGATCGTCACTTTTTAACAGATGATCCACGCTGAAGTGATGATGGACTATTTTCACCGACTGGGGATCCATTTCCCACGCATACCATTTTTGGCTTCTTGCTGTATTGTCTTGAATTACTAAGGGTATTGAATTGTGAATGGGACATAAAAAAGAAATCAACAAAATCAAAATTACAAGAGAAAAGGTAATCTAATTGAGCGCATCCTGGAACTCACTGCACAACGACCACAGACGAGACGAAATAATCCCATGATATCACGACTATACTGTGAACAACTTCAAATACTGCAGCCATGTTCTTGCCACTACATGATCGTAAAACGTTTATCATCATTGTCAGACATGGTGTGAAATCGCACTTTAAATTTTCATTTGAGCTCCGCTCGTCACTCCCTGAATTTGATTTATCTACTTCCCGCTCTCGGCACGATATCACTGCTGACTGTGTGGATGAACGGGAAAAACGAACGTACGTCATTCTCTTGCCACCTGACGACCACACTCCACACCTGCAATCCAGACTGAAATCGGTCCCTGACCGGACGGCTTGGTGTATCACGCTTCTGTTGCATCTAACACTCCAAGAACACCAACTGAACTGTTCAAATCACCAGAGTATTCTGCGCGACGCTCCTATCTACGTTAGATCTTCGTTTGTGAAATTTCTCTTATCCCTACTAAGTAAAATCGATTTCTTTTCTGTAGTTTAGTTTGTTTGGGGTTTTTTAAGTTAAACACTAGATCATCCAGACTATAAGAAGATGAAACATGTTTGGTTCTGACATTTCTTTTCTTGTCGTAAACTATGAAATACTTTGCGCTGGCGTAAATGAGAATGTTGTACAGTGTTGAGGATGACGAAAGCTTATGATGAAGCCTACAAATCCGTCCGCCATCGCAATTACCTTAGAGATGTAGGAAATGACTCTCATAATCGTTTACAGAAACAGAGTTCTCTACAAGATCGTTTCTGCTTTAAAACATTCATCTTCTTGTTTGCCATTTCGCTCTAACTTTGAATATTATGTATTCAAATATTGATTATGTTAATGGTAATGTACTGTAGTGGCATTCGATTGTAGCCAAAAGACAACCATATTGCAAGTACTTCACGGACCGGCGAAATTGATCAGAAGGAAAAATGGGCACCACGCACGGCGTCGACCTCAAAGAAAAATCCGCCACACGCGGGTCTTGTTAAACAGGATCTGCATAAATCCAAGCGAAACCACATCACCGGGCCAATTTGCGAAGATCAGATTGGCGATTTCTGATTTCGTAAACGCCTTCATTGTGAAGTTGAATGTCACATGGTGCTGTGTCATGATGGAATCCCGCCAATCCTCCAGATGTGTATTTAACAAAGTCAAGCGTCTTATGTATTTAATGATTTTCCACTTTCTCTGTTTTTTAGGGGGAGGGAAGAATGATTAAGTTGCAACAGCAAAAGTTATTACTGTAATATTTTAGGCTAGTTTTTGCTTACGTGATGTAACTCAATTTCATTAATTTGCAGTTGATATATGGGGAATATTAATTTCTGTGTAGACCATAAGTGGGTCTAATCAGACAGTTTATCCCCCCATAGGTTTCATTCCCCTTATAGATTTTTATCTACGTTTTTCTTTCGCAGGGCAATGTCTTAATCAAGACCCAATAATGTGAGATGAGGGTAAAGAAGATGAGAAGCTAATCACGCTGGTGATATTACGTTTGATTTAAACAAACCATGGATGACACAGAAAGTTTCCCCTCCCCCTCCCTCTTCCCTACCCCATCCTAATGGTAACAGAAAGAATGACGTATTAACTATGACTATTATAGCAAAGTTAAGGAATACCGGCGCGAATAATATGCGTTGCTTATGGAAAATTCAACGGCACTTTGTGACTAGTGTAGTTATGCAAACTTTCAGTACTTTATTTCCACCAAGAGCCTGAAAACGCAATGTTTACATTGCAATGGACGTAATTTGCTGAAACACTGCAGCAATTGTTGATCATTTCAAAATGTTGACTGGTATTTAAATTTGAAACTCTATGTATGATGATTAAATACATGGACTGGATGTCGTTTGTTTCTTTACATGCAAACCCATATCACTGTGGGTTTGTTGTTGTTGTGGTGGTGGTGTGTGAGTGTGTGTGTTTTGTTCCTCAACTTACCTGTAGCTATTGATTAAAGTGCGCCTCAGTCCTTGAGAATAAGAGCTTGTAATGTTTCCACTGCAGGGGAAATAAAAGACGAATGGGGAAGAAATGATGTGTAAGGACTTTACATGCAGAATGTTGATTATCAACAATTAGCAGTTACTGTTGTTGAATTAACATCTTGAAATAATCACGTACATTATTACGATACTGAAATTAAATAATAACTGCCAACCCTTTAACAAATTGTGAATGATATCTTAGTGATCATTGCAGTCATGTTAAGTCAGTCACTCCAGTCAGTAAGTCACTACAAAATACACATGAGTATTCGTGGATACTGTAACACCGGAAACATTCGTGGCGTGAAACTTTAGTGAATTGGGGCCAATGGCTTTTTTCCGCTGCTTGAAACTTTCACAAATCGCCACTGGCATTTCAATGCACAAACACTTTCGCATGCATTATTATTACTTTTGCAAATCATGATTATACGCGAAATTCGCGAAAGTTTCATGCACGGAAAAATTTCTGGCCTTACACTACTATTCGGCTAATATGACGACAAAACTCGTGAAACCAAACAGACTGCCAATCACGGTGGACATTGTACATTCAAATATTGCAATCCATACAGATGGACTGTTGTTGTCTAGTTTTCATCGGCTCTGACGACAGCTAACACAGCAAAGAAAAAATTGCAAATACAGCTAAAACTCCGCAATTTCATCGCCAAATTCGTGTATACATGGGCCTACAAATGACAGAGAGAGGAAGGGAAAAATGAAAGGAGACATTCAGATTGTGCCATGGACTTGGATCTGATAGAGGTAATGAAAATTTCCGTTCAATATCTAAGAGAGGCGACTGCGGTTATTTATAGCTAATAAACAACACGATTAAACAAAAAAAAAAGATACAAAATGACTTACAAAAAAAAAAGCAACTGCATTTGCACAGAGAGGATATACACAAGTGCTTATATACAGTCATACATGTTATTTTTCAGACGAGGACAAAACCGCAGACATTGTTGACACATGTTCCGGTATGTGAATGACAGGTTGGCAAGACAGACGGAAAACAACCACGTAACAATTAAAATGGAGTCATTCGTACGCATTTTTGACACAGAATTTGGCCCAATTAACATTGAACGTCATTACGCTGCCCTCGTCACAACTGCATGCACATTGTACACGCTGTGAGCGTGGTATGCGTTCTGAAAATATGAGAGTACACCGTGTACATTGTAGGGCTTACACAGGTAAATATTTCCCCATGGAGACATGTGCTAAAATTCAAAATTCAAAACGATTTGTTAAATAGCTTGGGAAAATGACTTGTTTCGTCTTCGGTAACCTGAAAAAGTGAGGTATACCCTTTTATCCATCAAATTTCCAAGGGCGGTTCTTCAGCTCAAACTCTGTCCAAGGATTCGCAAAGCCAACGAGTTCTTTTCACTCAAAATAATCACATATTTTCTGTACATGCACCCAATCAAATACAGTCCCTTCAAATTCCATGAGAAAAGCTTTCATCTTCCAACCAAAATGCTGTTTGTTTTTTTATAATATTTATTTATTCTAGTATCCTTGGTACGATTTTGTGATGGTGTCAGGGATATTCCATTATATTTACAGGTGAGAGCCCTGTAGGGTTTGTTCTCTTGCTTCGAGGTGCCTCCTGGAGGTGGGAAGTAAAAAAAAAAAAAAAAAAAAATGCGTGAGGCATTGACGCGCTCGTAGAGGGCGCTTTGTAGAATCCTTGAGTCTTCGTCTTCTATAATATAGAAGACGAAGACTTTACAGAGGGTTATCCTGTACAAGATTTTGAACTTGAAGAGAGATGCGTCTTCGTGTTCAGTTGATTCTAACTGGGTGAACGGCTTTGACGAAGTCTGCCTCTGGATGCAGTACTACTTTGAGGTCAATAGGATATATGTGAAAGGAGAGAAAAAGGCAAATAGAAAAAATAATACAACTTTCCAAGCACATCAAAGAATTAATGTATTTGAGCCAAATCCCTCCCCAATATGACCCCATTTGCCTCCAGCACCACATTCACCTTGTTTATTTCATCTAATTCTCCCGATAAAGATCAGTCTCGGAAAATATGCGCTGTGGTTATTTGTCACAATATCAACAGGTTCTCCAAATAGCTCATTGTAAAATGCAATAATACACTACCTGCGAATGCATTTATCTTTCGTCTTTTACTCCACGCATGAGAAGATTGCAATAATTCATGAATACACTATAAAAGAAGCATTTGTTACCAAAAAGGTGTTAAGCTTGTTTGCTTATTGAAACGAGCAAACGCTATTGCGCGACAGAATGAGTAAGTACCCGAGCAAGCTCAATGAAAAAAAAAGAAGGTATAAACCGTTTTGTGAACGACGGATTAAAAAGAAAAAAAAAAGTTCCAGCGTGCGTTGTTGTAGCTTTCAACTCTCCTCTATTCTAAAGACGGTGTCCAGACCACATATTAAAAGTAGACATATAGATACATGCATGAAATATGGAGATATTATTTACAAGAGGATAAAACAAGGTCATGATTATGGTTTAGATGTGCATCCTCCTCCTAAAGATCAAGAAATGACACGACTCGACAACTTCCATTTGTCTGTCCTAATATTGATGGGGACTATTTTGGCACCGTACAGAAGACACGTTCACCTCAAACTCAACTGCAGTTGTATGTTCAGCCATGTCTTGTGTGACTGCAGCATAAGAGATTTGGCCTGTCATGCTGTTTGTGCTGTGATATCCCCCCCCCCCCCCCCGACCCGCGTGCCATCTAACATGAATGACTTCCCTTATAAACGTTTGGGGTCTAGCTCGCAAAAGAGTTGACAGCGCAACAAATAAGCGGCGACAGTCCATTCAAGTTTCTATACGCCTTCAGCAACAATTACTTTGCATATTTCTGGCCCCATGTGTGTTTTGTTTCCCTGTCATTTCCTTCAACAAGTCTACTAAACTCCCTTGAACTGTCGTGCCAGTGACAGACGAGTGGTAAATACGATGTATTAGCTCTCTGGGGAAGGCATGGAGGTAGAAGAGCGGACAAGTTAACTTGTACGCTCGCTCGGAGAGAACCTAGAAAGTTCCCATGCATGTCTGAAACCACTTTACAGTCAATGCTCCTTGTAGAAGGGGAAAAACATCGGATGAACAGAGTGGTTTGACCAGACCACACTCTTGTAATTACACACGACCTTCTCGAGCCAATCACATAATCGTTTAATATTAGACCCAGTAATGTACTGAGTATACTACACTACGCTGGAAAGAAATTCATACCATGAATAAAAAGTTTGACAACAGCTCTACGGTGTAGAACCTGAGAGTGAATTCCCCGTAACAGCAGTCTACACGAGACCTGGAAAAACCTTCACGTTACCCATGATGACAGGAATGTCATGATATTCGTCAGTATCTGCTTTTTCATCTCAAAGAGAATAAACTGCGTTCTTTGTCACTCTACAGTATGTCCCCCTAAAATTTACAATCAGACTTTCGTATTGATTACACCCAATATGATTAAACTGTCTAAATGCTACTTCAGGGTCTTAAAATAAAACATCTTAGCTCTATTTTGCAGAAACCCCATTCAATTTGGTTAAGCGGTCACAGAGAAATGTGGATTGTTGTAAAGCATGTCATGAGTCTGACTCTTCCAAGTTTAGCACTTCGATGCTCTTGTGTATGAACACAATCTATAATAGACAGAACTTGGAGGGAAGAGATTCCTGACATGCTCTACAAAATTCCTCATTTCTCTTTGACCACTGAAGCAAATTGAATGTGGTTTTCTGTAAGATGTGGGCAATGAGTTATAGTTTCGTACCCTGCAATTGTATTTGGATTGATTGTTATTTCACTATTTTTAAGTTATCATTGCGGAGGGTCCGGTTGTAATTTTTTTGGGACATACGATATAGGGTAAAGTGATAATCTGCAATCCCTACCGGAAAGAACACAGTGTCCCACAGTGTGTTCACAGTGTGTTCACAGTGTGGTCACATAGTCGACTGTGTAAAAAGGCTCGAATTTAACAGTGTGAAGATGATTTTACACTGTGTTGTGGTTTTTCACAGAGTGTTCACATAGTGATGATTTGTTTCACACTGTGAATTGATGACTTATATTGTGTTCACACTGTGAAAACGCTCGAATATTACAGTGTGAAGAGATTTTACACTGTTTTCACACTGTGGGGCAGTGTTCTTTCCAGCAAGCATTGTTCGTTGTAAATGTAAAGTAATCTTTGTGTCGCGATGTCGAATCGACATACATTGCATTACCTTGTAAAATCTGAAATGCAAACATGCCACATGATATGCCATAATGACGCAAAAATCTGAAAAAAAAAGAAGAAAACAGAGAGTAAAATTGCATATGTCGTTTCCTCTTTGTACACAAGTACCGATGTCATCAAGCTTGTTTGTCATTCTAGTTGTTTTCTGTTTGTGACCTTATCCACTAAAATGGAACAAACATACATTGTTCGTCAACACCAGCCCACGCTTTTGTTCCCTTTCTTTTCTCCTTGACACAATTGTACAATTAACCAGTTTGGTTTTTTTCAAGTCATCAAGCGAAAATTTCCCCAACGGAGTCCGTAAAAAGACGTAAACAATGATCTCATAATGGATTTTTTTTTTCTCTCAATTTCAGTTAATTTGTATTTTTTGTCAGCTTCTTTTAGAACGAAATCATTTGTTACTAGTTCGCTTCCTTTCAGCGTTGTTGTTAAAACATATTTGAAGTGGTGAGTTCGTATAGTCATCAAGAATAAATGTAGAAACGAATTTATCCTTCCCTCTTTACCAACCATATCCTGGATGAAATATCTAACATTAACAGTTGATAAGGAATCAAAGCTATAAGAATGGTTTGAAGTTCAAAAGGTCAACTTTGGTATTTGTACTTATGATTGAACAAACAGTATCTTAAAGAAAGAGATTGATAATGCAGAGTGGTAAAGATGCGCTTTGACAGACTCTGCGTCAATTTTTAACCTCTATGTAAATCTATTTTGTAAAAATGCTGATCCCACATTTCAGCAAACATGTCGGAAAAGGGGGAACTAGTAGGATTTGAACTCGTACTGAATGAATTCTGGGCAGCAACTATTAACGCAAGTTTATCCCTCATTGCCAGCAGCGACACGATGAACTTGGAACAAACACACTGTCATATTATGCATTGTGACCGTTGTCACTATCGGTATTTCATTAAAATAATGTTAGTCTGTTCTGTCAATTTCTATAGTCCTCTTCTTTCTCAGTCAAGTTGAACATGGAGTAGGCTACATGTTGTCTCCCTATAATCAGATACAGCCATGAATATACATAGGCCTACAGGCATGCTATCTATTTATAGGTGCCAGGGTCATTCATAGTCCCTGAAGATACACATAATAGTCGGTCAGGTATAAATAGTACAAGTGATACTATGCCTATGATTAAACTTCTAATACTAAAATGATGATGATAATAATAATAATAATAATAATAATAATAATAATAATAATAATAATAATGATAATAATAATAATAATAATAATAATAATAATAATAACAATAATAATAATAATAATAATGATGATGATAATGATAATAATAATAACTAAAAAATGCTTATCGCATCACACATTTAGAACGTTGCATATAGGAACATATGAGAACGTGATTTCGAGAATTTGAGTGTATTATCTGTCTTTCTATCTATCTTGCTTTCTAATTACAAATTACTTGAGCAGCCTAAATATTGGGCCTAAATATTGTATATGCATATAACATACTTACATGTAGTCCTATTCAAAGACACATATTATATCAGATAACATTACATCATTTGATATAAATACACGTATCACACATAAGTGGGCATGACCAGCGCTTAGTTTCTACACCGATTTTTGAAATAGCACATTCATTATACATTGGCAAAATGAATGTTGTTTGTTGTCCTGTTTGAGAAAGGAGGTGGTCTAGGTTCACCCACGGCAAGCTACGCGATAGTTGACAATAATATCTTCAATTGTAACTGCTTTACTCTGAAAGACTAAAGGAAATAAGATACTTACAATTCTTAATATGAAATCTCATTTCAACTGGCGCGCACCGTATCAGTTTAACATAAATTATTAGTAAGTAGGTATACGTAATTCGACCCACTAATACTGACTAAAGCCCAGAAAACTATAAAAAAAAAAAAAAAAAACGTTGATAAGTTACAACACAGACGAAGATTGAGACAGGACGTCAGCAGAAAAGTTCAGATTGTGTTCTTTGACCTCCAACCTCTCTACGAGAGACCTTTTTTTATGACCAGCTAAGGTCATGTTCATCTCGTAAATTGTGAGGACCTCTCCACGTCTGTGTTGTTTTCCTCGCATTGCTTCGTCTGCAAGAGGCAACCATGCAGGAAATGCTCCGGTTTCCATGGCAACAAACCTTATTTTCATACAACCATCATCGTCTACAGCATGACTGTGCTAACACACATCACGAGCTCCTAAAGGATCATTTTTTTTGTTTTGCTAGGGGGGGGGGTTCTCAAACTTGGTGTCATTTTGAATCAACTCTTGTTCGCCTAAAAGCCCGATAGTTTTTAGTCTGTGAGGATACGCAGCTGTCAGTAAAATTAAAATGTACTTCTTAGGACTGGCAACAGCCTGGAAGAGTGGCTAAGAGCCAACTATACAACCCAAATGCAATCGCTTAAAGTTGTGCTGTTAAGAAAAATGGAGCAGAAATAAAGCAGCGCAGACATCTATGCTTGTTTACATTTAGGGTGTAGTAATGCGTCCATCAAATATCACATTCTTCAGTACATTTTGTTATTGACGGCAGAATCTAAACTGACATTTCACGGGACCAATGACTTGAATCAGCTTTGTTAAAGAAATCGGTGTTTGGCAAAGGTCTAGTGAAACAGCACCTGTGTTTGGGTGCATTTTTCTTTTCTTTTTCTTTTCCCTTCGGTAATCATTCAATTTACTTGTCATCTGAACAAATGAAAAGTAATCGTGCAAAACGGGATAACTTGTTACGATACGAAATAAACTTGGTCGCTTGGTCAAAACAATCATCGAGTAACAAAATTGTAGAACTAATTTGTTTGTGCGCCGAAGTCATGTCATTGCCGAAAGTGAATATCAAAATAAAGTCAACTTGCAAAGCTTCACGTTTGGCACAATGAATCAAAAATTGGTACAGAATCTTCATTGTGTTGTTAAAAACAAACAATCAAACACGCAAACCTTAAAATATATGGTTGTACCTGTTTATCCACCTTAGTGTCCTTGCATAAATCTTATAATTGCAGGAGTGACAATTTGATATTCAATGCTATAAAAGACCTCCTACGCCCTAATTACACTACCAGGGAAATTGACGCGAATCCTCCCTCATCAACGCAATCTAGATAACGACCAATTTCTAAACAATCATTTCATTTTTCACTCATATCCGTCCTTCAGTCTTGCAGTCTCATGGTTTCTACAGATCGATGCGCATGGAAGGGATTAATTTTCTTCAACTGTACATAAATGCAGAAGATATCTATCAATTTTCGGATTTGAAGCATGGGTAGAATCGCATTATCTAAAAATTACCACGTGAATGAAAAAATATATATATATATATAATTATGAAACAAAAAAAAATAGTTTGTACATGTATTTCTGAGTCTATTTCTCATAGTTACAACGCGCTTCCAGTTATAACACATGTACGTTTGTATATTTTGTTTGTTTCACAACGATTCGTTTGTATTTTGTTTCAATTATTCAGTTTAATTTCACTTTGCTTTTGCACCTTTTTTTTCAGAATACAATTCATACACAAAAAACAGCAATAACATAATAGAGATTTTGGTAAATAAGATTTTCTACGAGTTTCGCAAGCAAATTTAATAAGTAATTTCGATGGAAAATACGCTTAAGTGTTCTCCTATAAAGGACTTATAAGACAAAAGTAAAGTGTATGTTACTATGTTTCGCTAGAACAAAATGATGAGGAAATTTCTACTTCATCGTTTATTGAACAGTAAGATTAAATTCGGAAAAAGGATGAGAATGAGAACGCGTGCCTTTAAAGGGGATGGCTAGTAACTGATCAGTGGGAATCAGTGGGAATGCTGGGTGATTATTGTTTCAATTCTTGTGGGATTCATTTTTCAAAGAGTACATTATATATCTATTGTTGTGTTAAAATTATTTGCTTCAGAACGGTCTCATATTTAAGTATATATGCAGTTTAATGCCCCGTCACTGTACGGGCATGCTAACCTGGAAACATTAAACTGCACATTACTTGAATATGAGACAATAAATTCTGAAGCAAACAATTTTCACACAACAATAGACACATAATATACCCTTAAATGAATCCCACAAGGATTGGAACAATCATCCCCCAGCATTCCCACTGATTCCCACTGATCATTACTAGCCACCCCCTTTAAACGTATCCTTATTATTAGGGCTTCTTTTTTGGACATGGGTCAACGCTAGCTGTCAAAACAATTTCAGAAAGTGGCAGCAGAGACGGGGAACTATTTAAATCAGCCCACAGGCACACAAATTCATTCGTGTTTCGTTTCAAAACTGTTCATTTCCTCTCTCTATCCTCTCAATGGTAGTCATGGAAACCTGCGGTCCAATGGTGTTATTCCTGGCTTCAACATCCGACCCCGACTACTTTTCACACAACCTGGGACCACGCAGCTCTCTCAAGCGCCAATTCGGACTCCTTCCTCTTTTTAATTGGGGTTCTGTTATATTTTTTGAGGGTATAATTATCTCTTTTTTCCCTTGTTCGACAAATTATGTCCTCTGGATTGGCGAATGCAGGTTAGGGATATAGTCATGAAGGCTCATCTGTGTTTTAGTGCAATCCTAAATCAAGTTCAACTTTGCTTGATAGAGTGAATTAGACGAATAGAACGGTAGAAATTTCAGCAAAATCGAACTTAAAGTCAGACAATTGTTTTCACCGAGTTATTCACGCGAATTAGCTGAGGTGACGATGATTGTTTCAACTCACAACTCATCTAATTCATTCATTGACAAAGATTACAAAACCATCCAAGTTAGAAATTAAAACCCTTCATAGCTATGCCCCAAAAAGTCATCATGCATAGCCATGCTATTCCAAAACAATCAAATTCTATATGGAAGAGCAAGACTTTCTTCTTCAACTTAAAGTCAGACAATTGTTTTCACCGAGTTATTCACGCGAATTAGCTGAGGTGACGATGATTGTTTCAACTCACAACTCATCTAATTCATTCATTGACAAAGATTACAAAACCATCCAAGTTAGAAATTAAAACCCTTCATAGCTATGCCCCAAAAAGTCATCATGCATAGCCATGCTATTCCAAAACAATCAAATTCTATATGGAAAGAGCAAGACTTTCTTCTTGATTTAATGTGAAATGAAAGGAAATTTAGAATGGCTGAAATTTGTGTGAATGAATTGGAGACCTGTCATGTCATATGTCATCGATCATCTCACTTGATTTGCGTTTACACTACGTACTTCGTTATTTCGAAGATTCGTTATTCCGAAGGTTCGTTTTCCAGTAGGCTCGTCATAAAAGCTTGATGATCCATAAATAAAATAAGGCTCGTTATCCCGAAGGTTCGTCATTCCGCAGGTTTGTGATTCCGAAGGTTCGTTAATTCGAAAATGAACAAAATAACAATAATAAGTTCGTTATTCCAAAGGTTTGTTCATCCGTAGACGAAATAAGGTTCGTGTTTCCGAAGGTTCGTCAGTAGGAGCCTACGCATCTTTCTTACGTTTTCTGATAATGAACTTTATTTCATTGTTGGATTAACAAGCCGGCGGAATAACGAACGTTACCCCTAATGTGCACATGGGTGGGACTAGTTCACTGCCTTGCAAGAAACGCGTAAAACATCAGATTCAATAAAATTTATTGAATCTGATATTTAATATCCTATACAATGACCATCAAATTTAATAGTGTCTGAACAAGCAAATGAAATTCGAGCTCAGGCACAGAGACCTTGCGCAATGAAACCTCTTTGATGGTATCTGATATAAATTCTATTTTTTTTTTAATGGATCCACTCTGAAAAAGTGGAATCCCGGATAGAATAAGACGCTGTTGCTGTTAAAAATGCATTTGGTATACAAATGTCAATCCCTCATGCTAAACCAGGAAATAAAAACAACTTTTGATGAAGCAATTCTATTTTAAACTGTTAACAGTCAAATTGGCAGATGTTCAGTGTTGATCGTTCTATGCACCCTGCATACACATTTTATAATACATCCCCGTCTTTAGGGCGTAACATCTGAACGGATAGGTGGAAGGTTGTATCTCTGCATGATACAGTCAAGTATTTGACGCATTGTTATAAGTAATCAGAAGGAAACAGACAATTTTCATGTTCCATGCTATGTCATGCTGACTGTCTGGGCAACGACAGAGACCGGTATCACTGGATTGGTGACTTACCCCAACATTTTCATAAGATGAATAGGTGAAAATTTCATTTCATTTCCTCATCTTTATATCTTCATCTGATGACGATGCTCTTCAAATGTTGCGGAAAGATCAAGATATACAGACTGACGGACATTAATCCGAGGTCTGTTTTGCATCCGAAAGATACAGTTTTGATGAGAGAATACACCCTGACACTTATGATAAAATAACAGAGATAAACATACGTATCCCTTTAAAACACATGTAAAGGTTTGTCTCATCTCATCGGAAAGTCTCGGGATACCTTGACACATGTTTTGAGATGGGATTTATTATTGTACCATCTAACGGAGAGTGGTTGGCTCGGCAGTTCTCCATTTTCTTTTTCTTTTTCTTTCTTTCTTTTTTTCGCTGGGAACCATCCCGAAACTTCTACCTCCCGAGTATACAAGATGACTTGACAACTGATGTGATTACTGGCACTGATCAGAGCGGCGCGGCGACTTGTGATGAGTACGTTACAAGGCTCAATCCCTCTAAAAAGGCCAACTTCACCACAGAGAAATAAAACATCTGCAAAGGTTAACGATCTTTTCTATCTCTACCTTTCCACCCACCATCTCTCTGCCCCCCCCCCCCTCCACTCTCTCTCTCTCTCTCTCTCTCTCTTTGCGTAAAATACATTGGTATGCCAAATGTTCCACATCCTATGGCCCTAGGCAAACCCAAGTCATCTTCAAGCGATCCCTTCATAACATCAGTCGTCTCCAAGGATGAAAGCGTCCAGATGTGACCGCGAATGTTGCCGAGGTTAACTGGCTTAGCCCCGTAAACGAGCCATTAACTTAACTCATGCGCATGTAATCCCCCGCATTCATGCCTCTTTACGCTAACCCGGTCAAAACCAGAGGCTGGGCAATCATGTGTAATATCTATGGAATCGTGTGACGAAGTTTCCATGAAGGGTTGTTATAGGGATCGTGCAGTTTTGGTTGAGACCTAATTTCAGGTTTCTAACATTTTTTTTTTTTTTGGTGAGATAGTGAGAAACCTCTTCTGAAATATGAAAGAGCATGTAATTCTATGAGGAATTCAATATTTATTTGATGAAAATTGGTTTTGAAATGGCTGAGATATCCAAAAAAGAGCGATTCTAATAAAGTGTGGGACCGTTCTCTCATACCTCCTTGGTGGGACCCACACTTTGTTACGATCGCTTTGTTTTACTTTGTTTTTGGATGTTTTAGTCATTCCAAACCCGTTTGTCATCAAATAAACTTTGAATTCGTCTTAAAATGGTATGCTCTGTAATATGTCATAAGTGTTTTCGTGGTATCTCGCAAAAAGTTAAAAGCCCTATTCTCATCTCCACCAATACTGTACCAATACTGGTTATAAAAGTAATTCCGTTGTGGAAGAAACGGAGTACATACACGGGGAGTCTGGATCCGGAGAAAGATCGTGACAAGTCCACCGTGAAGTTTTAGTGAATCTTGTGGCAGAATGGGACTGGATAAACACACACATACCCACATACTTACATACACACACACATTCATACATACATACATACATACATACATACATTCATATATTATACAGGCACACACAACAAACGAGTATGATACTTGTATAGAATTCGATCTCCATTAATATCTGCTGTGAACGTTTTATTAAAAAAAAAAACTAAAAGATGCAGCAGAAAATGGGAAATTTTCCACGTTGTTCATATTGACTTCGAGAAACAACTGATTGACATTTCATATTTGAAAAAAAAAGACCTGACGAAATCTATAGTTAGAGAATATAGTGAACATTAAAAAAAAAAGCCCTATAGTATTCGCAACCACATTATAATGCAAACTTGGGGAGATGAAGTTGTTATTACGTCACAGGTCTCACACCAACCAAAGTCTTCATGAAAATTTCCCATTAATTTAGCATGAATTCAATGGGAAGTGACATCATTTGCCTCTTTGGCTGGTATAGTCGGACTATGATAGTCTTGTAATATCTTGCAGTAAGTTACAGACATGAAGGGGAGAGGGTGTTGCAGTTTGTAATTATCGCCCAATATATAATTCTCGTAATATTTACCTACCAAATGGATTGGGAGTTCATGCCATTACTTCTCTCTAACTTGCTTGTGTCATTGCGTCCAAATGAATATTTTGAAGTTCAAACATTTCTTTGGAGCGACAAGACTATAGTTTAAGGAATCTGTCTGACCTTTGTTGTCAGTAGTCATTATTGGTTATTAAGTTATACTTATGAAAATCAAGACGGTAGCAAAATTTTCTAAAAACGTTCTGATCATGGCGAACGTCGATTTAGAGTATTATAGGAGACTCTGAGATGTTCACAAATATTGCGTGCATGGCATTGACATATATCACGTTGCTGAAACATTGATCTTCAGGCAATTTTCTTAGCCGAGGCCTATTTAACCTGTTCCATGCGAGGTTCTGGAATCTCCATAAACTTTGCAGAGAATCATCTTGGTTTCGGTACGTAATAGCCTATAATCTTTTTTTTTTTTATGCGGCATATTATTCTTTGATTGCAGTTCCGTGAAGGAGAAGTGGAGCTTTGTCAGGTTTTCACAACGGCACTCAAACCCAGAGGGCACCCAAGTAATTGACTGTGATGAAAGAAACATAACGATGCAATAGTAGTAGTCCCAAGGCAAATATGATTGCTCGAAGATTAGTCCGTAATTGGACAAGGGTTGGGGATATTCTACTTCAAAAAAAAAAAACACAACAAAAAAAACCCCGATCCATGCACGTGACAAAGGGTTGTTGTACAGCTTGATATAATACCAAGGAAAAATACCTATTCACAGACTCAAAGCAATTGTGCACTATAATTATCGAAAGAGGTTGGTATCACACAGTCTATGGGAGGCCTTGGAACATCAGATTAAGCTGATGTATGATTGCTTAAACTCTTAATCAAGCCCATTAAGAACGGGCTATCTTATCGACACCAGATTATTTTGGGAATGGTTGTGGAAAAAAAAAAAACGATTTTTTTTTTCTTTTAAATCTCCACTGATGGTCTCGCGACACTCCTTAAGAATGTTTGTGTGTGGATGTTGCTTATCTGTTTGTTTCCTAATGTTTACCGGGCCTGCATCGCTTCTTCCTGCTTAAGGATTTTGAGAGGAAGTTATCTTTCAAACATTAGTCTGGTATGATTATGAGCAAAGCGATGGTCCACTCCAGATTAAAAGTTACCTAAAAATAGTGTAAGAATACCAGTCCTCGATCGCCTGTTGTCCTTTCCGATTCCCGATATCCAGTTACGTGTATCTTGAAGATTTGGTATGAAAAGCGGATATGTGAAGCGATGCCCAAAGACTACAGATTGAAACCTCAAAGGTATTCCACACATTCTGTTTTTAAATGTTCAGACACACGTGCAGGTCTAGATGCAATATACTAGTCTTCTTTCTTCCTATGCACCGTCATTATTTATCAATATATATGTCTGTTTAATTTTATCTGTTAGACAATCCAGCTTTAATTGCACAATACTCGAATTGAAAATGCACATACCTGCGCGCTTTTCTTAAATTCTCATACCGTGACACTTAGTATTCCAGTTCATTACTTTGATCTTTTCAAAGAAATTTCCTTTAGCCTTCAAGTATCAAACGAGTTTCCTTCTTCTTCCTCCGCTTCCCTTTTTCTATTATAACACTTTAAAGGCATAATTTACCATTTGCAGATGAAACCAAAACCCAGCATTAGTGCTTCAAAATAGTTTTGAAATGTGAGTTACGAATAAAAACAACCAATGTAAAATTTTGAACCAGTATAATCGATGTTAAGTATTGTTAGATATACAAAATGTGAACAATAGTTATAATAAAAATGTTTCCAGACTAAACCGTCTACGGTTATGGTTTAATGAGAGTAATAGTGATATCTCCTTATATTTTAGGCTTTATTGCAAAATTTTATATGGTAGGCTGTTTTGTGATACAACTGACCTACACATATGCATCAAAAGTGATATCTTGAACATTTTTAAAATCACTGCTCCCAAAGGTAAACAGGACCTTTAACGAGATACAGACCTTATGCAATGACGTCACCATTTGGCAGTCTATACATTGAAGACAATTATCCCATCGCAACGGAGACTGTGAGAACGAGAAAGCCATTGTTATCATATCATATACCGTACTGAGCACTGCACTGACCTGCAGGCCGGGCCGCGCAGCCACACGTCTGAAGATTGTGTAACTATCTTAGATGAATTTGTTGCAACCGCACTCTAATTATTGTGTTGCGTATAGACACCAAAAACAGACTACTCTTGCAGTGTAACGTAAGTGCTGCTGGGAGCTACAGAGAAGACAGAGAATGATTGAACCGCTTAGCATTTTTCGGCAGCATGACAAAAACTCAATAAATTGAAAAATTGTGAAGAAGTGTAGGACTACTGACATATTTTTGTCTCACGCAAATAGTACCACATTGTTCTTTTTATGTATATCTTGGTGTGCATCGTCATTACATTCTCTTATGTACATTCTTGTCATTATCTTGGCATGGTACATCATAGATGTAATAATTAGAATAAACACCAATAAACAATTCCCATAAAGAAAGCATCAGTATGTCTTTCGCCTAAAATGCTTGCAAAAATCGGATGGGCCATGATTACCCTTATATGGGGAAATAACTCCGTCTCGATGGAACAGAGTTAAACTATCTCTTTCTTAAAACCTTGATTCACTTTCCCGCAACGAAATCGTTTAACAGCTCAATATTAAATAATAAGATTTTCTAAAAGTGCAATGTGAGAATAGAAGTCATTGTCGACTGCTGTGTGCAAAATTGGATTCCTTTCAATTGTCAACGCAACCAAAAAGTTATCTCATTTTCACCAATAACTTACTGAATGGATTTGATCAAGGAAATCGAAACGAAATCAATTTACTGGTGCGGCAGATTAGCTTACAAAAACGAATTACGTCCCCTTCCAATCCCCCCCCCCCCCAAATTCCTTTAGTATTTAGGGCATACTGAACCAGGGAGGTTGGGAGGAGTTCCCACTTTCCTAAACTGAACTGTGGAAGAAACCACGCACAGGGCCCATGGTTTGACCATAGAGTTACTGTAGATCCATGGTGTGACCACTGCCATCACAGGGTCGCACTGCATCATATAGGCATGAGCGTCATTATTGTCAGAACAAGTTCGTATAAGAGATGCTACTTTAATGTCATTGTATTATGTGGTAAAGCTCTAGGATTGACCTCTTCTGCAAACTCCCTGAAATTCACTGGTTCCGGAGAAGACAGTTTGGGGATAACAAAGTGAATAAGAAAGAGATTCAAAGAAGATGATTAAGTTAAACAGACAAAAAGAAATATTCTTCTCATGTGCTTAAAGAGGAGTATTGTTTCGTCACCTCTTCATTCCGAATGCCACATTTGTGTACTTTTAACGCTTCGAAAAATAAAAACTGGCTAACTAGCCCCTTCAGCTATAGAACTCCACCACTTAGTGCAACCACAAACCTACCATTATACTCCAGACACGTCATGGGAATTGAGCTGCAAACATTCCATTGTATATACAATGTATATTCTTTTTTTTTTATTAAATTAGGACATAGTTTTATATACTTCTTCGTCATACTTGCACATAGAATGTTTGATCGAATTACAATGATTGTATATTTATCCCTCGGCGGTTTTATGAATCATACATCCACCATGCCCCTCTTCGCTGTCAAATTCGTGTGAATTCCACCCGGCATATTCTCTAGACCTACCTATATCTGATGTACAAACACTGAACACAAAATAGGCGCAGCAAGCGTGTCGTTGCATACATTTAGACATGGGCTGCACATACCGAGTTTCATCTTCACAGATCATTAAATCCTACACAGAACGTCTGCAAGAAACGTACGATCTACCCCATTGACTCCAGTGAATTGTGATATCACTGCCATCATTGTCCCATCTATGTCTTTCCACCGATGAGCTCGAATGAACTTTTATATCAATTTATTCGCTTTCGTTGAGCGGAACAAGAGGCTTAAAGAGGAAAAAAGGACATGAGAAAGAAAACCTTCTCATAAGACAACTGATTTCCACATGTCTAATCGTTTGTCAGTGTATAGTGACATTTGACAGTCTTTTCTTTTCATTCTTCATCACGCATAACTAAACATTTCTTCCCAGTTCCCATTCATTCCTAGAATTAGTAGAAACTATTTATAGCACTCATGAGTTGGGGCATTAACAGATTCACAGTGATTCAGATTCTGTGCAAGAATCCATAAAAGCGTTACAATAGAATTTGTTTGACCAACTGAACGTTGAGTAGTATTTTTGTCATACCAGTTGGTCATGAATTGGAGGAAAGCAAGGGAAGCGAGATGTCTGCCGTTATTCAGTCATAATAAATTGATTGATTCTATATGGAAAGTAGAAGGCAAAAGGTTGCGAGGGAGGTATCTATAACAGACCAAGAACAACAATGACTGAAAAATATTAAGAAATACACATATGTCTCAGCTGCATCTAATCGAGCAACAGATAGTGAAGGTTTGGCGTGAGTTCATTCGTGTCGCAACTTAGTATCTTATATTTGTGCCAACTAAAACAAGAATGAATGAAAACAAAATCATGGATCCAGTTCTACCCCTTTAATGACAGAGAAGCAAGAACTCTAATCCTCTAAGACATCTTAATAATAATAATTTCATGAATCATTAAAAAAAAACCTAAAGAATTATAAGGATTTTGAATATTCCGTGATTGAAACAACTTAAAAGGGATTTCTATTTATATATCGCATGAAACACCAACATCTAGCAGTGTCTAGAAAACAACTCGGACAGCACAGACCTCGATAATCTCTTTGCTCAAGCAGCTCTTTCCACCCATATTGTGATTTCCACCTATAAGACCTATATGTATCCAAACAGTGATCCTGATCACTATAAAATTTGTTCATCTTTTTCTTGTGCCTCGTCAACTCTTCCTGACAATTTCATCCGTTGGACAAATCAACGCCAGCAGAGTTAATGAACAGAAATAAAGCAGCAACAAACACAGAGTGCAATGGTTTCTTGGATTTTACGATGTAATGCATTATCATTTTTTTTAAGGAGGTTAGAATCATAACAGGACGGTAGACGTAGATATGGAAATTCATTTTACAAAATCATAACGTTTTCAAATAGCAGTACACATTTCGGTCATAAGCACAAATGCACATCTATAGGCCTAAAAAAAAAAAAAAAAAAAAAAAAAAAAAACACCGTTTTGACGATAATAATGATGAATAACCTTTCATGCATGATACCTTCTTTACCTTGATGGCGAATTGACTGAGTGAAATTTTGTTTTATATTATCATTGTAATCGTTATCTTGAACATGGATATTGGAGTTGTCTACTTCAGCTACGACGTAGTATGCAATAATCACGCGCACAATTTTGTATTACCAGAGATATAGGCCCTAAGCATATGCATTGCAATATGATTTGCATATGGTATACTAGCCGTCTACGACCTTCTTTATGATACATTCCTTGCACACTGTACACAGCTATTCTATTATCATGCTAGACTCCGCAAAAGTCTCTGGTGAATGAGCAAGCATGGGTTGGTACAACCTCGTGACCTAGTCGAGGGACCTGAAAGGAGAACGAGGTCATTGACCTATTTGAGGAGTAGTCAGCGAGGAAAGTCATGCAAGACCGAGGACAGTTTGAACACAGTCCATATCGGCTCTTTTCAGTCTTTGAAGTTAGATGTGTTATAATTATCTCTCGCCCGATAGATTAAACAAAAGCAGAAACATGGTATAATGTTCCACACTCCTAGGCCTATAACTACGAAACTCATATTTTCATACTTACATCAGCATTTTCTCGTACTTTTGTTTACCAGTACCTTGATTTGAGAGCTTTGTTCTTATGCGTTCGTGCAGTTCGACGTGTTTATTCAGTGTCAAAAGGTTTTGCATGCCCCGAGTTATCACAAAGATACTGTGGAAGGGAGATTGTTTGTCTCATACATGAACAATGAATGCAATACTTCGTAAACACATTCCAGTCTTTTGTTTGTCCGTGTATATTACGCGTGCATGGCGCATGCGTTGTGGAAGCATTCCTCGGATCGGGCACAGTGGTAGGTACCTACATTATGAATAGGTTGCCACAGCTGATAGAAATCTTCTCATTACTGTCTAAACGTTGTAAATCATAACTGATACATGTCGAATTATTCATGCAGCGACACCATTTTACAGAGGACACAGAACACGTCATTCAGTTGTAGCTATTCTCCCCGACGCTGAAATACAGCGTTACAAACGTTATCCTCAACTTTCTGGACTATTCTTGGTGCTCTCGTAATTGCTTTTATTTGCTCTTTAATCAAAACACGACTACCACCTGTCAGCTTTCCTTCGAGCTTTGAAAGAAACGATCTAAAAAACCAAAGGGGCATTGTGATCCGATGAACAACAGTCAGAGAGCGCGTGAGTTCACGAAAGTTCGCCTGGCTTACAAGGGGATTTCTTGTACTCTGAGCAGACGACATGATGACTTTTATTTAAATGGATCACTTTGGGTGCAGCAAAAGAGTTGCATCCAATTGTCACGCACAATTGGATTGTATTTGCACACCCAATAATGACACGGGGGGTAATTATGGTTATTTATGCGGCACCGACAGTTTACGAGGAGCATGCAGGTCGATTACTCTGTTTGGAATGTCGGATTGCGCTCACCATTTTGCCTTCTAGTTGGAATGTCGGATTGCGCTCACCATTTTGCCTTCTTTCATAATCCATTGGACAACAATACTTTCATCTTTCTGCAAACCTTACTTTTCATTTTGAACATTTTACCAACTGCAGATAAAAAAAAAAACTCTCGCACACTTACTCTACATGCTACTTGATATTGGTTGCGCAAAAAAAAAAAAATCAAATAATAATCAATTACTTGTTAATTCTTACATTTTCCCTCTCTTTCTGTGTTTTATTCACAGTATGAAAAACCATTGCACAGGGAACTGATCAATTCACATTATGATCACGTCATTGATATTTGTTCTGCTTAATAAGCAGTCGATATTTCACGCTAAGCTATTGAAAATGTTCCATAGAAGGGGGAGCTCTACACAAGAATGTGTAAAGTTCGTTTGAGAATCATAAAGAAGCCATGAGAAGTGAAAAATAGTGTCTATAATTATTATCCACAAATTAGCCAAGCATTATAATTCCCTCGTGCTGAGAGGTGATTTCTGACAACAGAAGGGGGGGGTCGACCTGTCAGATATTTCACCCTTCAATCTCTTGGAAAGTATTTCCCACTCCACTAAATATTTGTTCTCGACGCACAGAATGGATAGCTATTGTGCCGAGTTGTTTAACTACGTTTATCTGTGCTATTTGTCTGCGGAAGCGTAATTGTCCGTCCCGAAAAATGTTCGCCCTGAGATAATGTTTAGCCGGTAGAGCTCGATGGTTTGTAGTGTTGTTTATTTTCGAGGCAACCTTGCTTCTTTTGCAGATTTCCATCAATACTGTTGATAATGGGCGGTGCCAAAAACCAAGCCTTTCCAATCAATGAAAGGGAAAATAACTTCACAACTAAATCACATCTAGTGGAGTAGTGCAGAATCCATTAAAAAAAAAAAAAAAATGTCAGTTAAAAAATGAACGACATGTCACTGTCGAAACGCATCGTGCTTTCCTGTCCATTTCCTTTCCTTCTTCTTATGGCGCCATTAAGACATCTTGGCATTTACTTGCAAAGTACAATAATGTATTCATTTGTAATTTGAAAACTCATCAGTTTTCATGCCTTTGATTTGGCGTGCTCTCCTAGTACCAATTAGTGCCATCTCACATACGAAAAGGTTGGGCTTACACAAAGTTTTGTGTATGTTGCCTTTGTCCCTTCTTGATGCTTTAACATAATCAGAATAATCAAGACGTTCCAAGCCAAGCGAAATTTGTCAACATGACATAAACATATCAATTATACTATGACTTACTCTCATATCTATCATTTTAAATCTTTTGCCTTTGCTTGATATGTCAACCACTCTATGGATAACGTAACCAGGACGACACAACACATTTTTGTCTGTTTTTTTTTTTTTACAGTAGTTTTATGGGGATATAAAGTAAGCATTATTTATCATTTTAAGGGAGATAAAGAGGTAGAGGTGGTGATTTCGCAAACCTTGACAGTCGCAAGACTTTTCTTTCTCTCTCCATGTCGTTTTGTATCATCGATTTCATGAGTCTGTTGTACGTGTCTCTACGGAGTCACCTCGGAACGTAATTTTGCATCGTGTGACTAAGACCACCCTTTTCCTGTCATCTGCATGAATCAACATGGTAATCATGTCACGTCCCCGACGGACAACATGTGGCTGCTGAAACTGTACGTACCTTTTTTCAGATTGTGACTAGATGCTCGCCCATACTGTCGCTCACTTTTGTTACCATAGCAACGCAACGTCATGTGGTGGGTATAATACCAAGTTCTATAAATCCTTACACTCTTGACAGCGATTGTTCGCAATTCCCGTCATTCTTATTGAATTTCCTTCCCACAATTTCCGGTGACTCTACACAATATTGACGATATGACAAAGTACAGAGGTCAGTGTTGTATTACACGAGATATGGGTCTGAGACTTATAGCCCGCTGCACGTGAGGCATAGAGGCCGAGCAGCGGCTTGCGAAATGTTTGCACTTTCGAAAGGTATTCCCTTAGTAATGCCATCATAATAACTACCACTTATCATGAGTTTAAAACTTTAAATGATGATGTCATGTCATTATTTGGTCACTGATCATGAAGTATATCTGCATAAAATCATTTTCCTTTAAAAGACTCAAAGACTCGAGAATTCAAGCTTTCAAAGAAAGCCCACAATATATAGTACTTCAGTATTCAAACTTTATTGAATTTTTGTTCTTTCATTATGATTCAGGATTGACTGACACAGCTTGTTTATTGGTTAGTTTGTTTCGATTATCGCTTTCACAACACTAGGCCTAAATGGTATGATATGCGAGAATTCCAGGATTTGACTCGTGTAGTGTACGATTACCTCTTAATTTTCTTCCTTATTTAGGTGAGGATTAGAAGTATCAGGATGTCTTTAAGCTACTCAGACTTATGATGAAAATAAAAACAAAATAATATCCAGATATTATAATTGTGAGGACTCGATGAACTAATGTAGAGGAGGATTTTTGAAAACGACATCAAGACATTCTTCATATTTTTCAGATGATAACGTCGTTCTTGTTGGTATACAAGTACTTCGTCGAAATCTCACGTTTAAACAACAAAACAACAATGACATTGAATGAAAATAGCACAGTTTTTCAAGTTTGTTTAAATTGTTCCTTTCTATTCTATCCATCATATTCGTCAATCTATGACAGCTACTGTCCGGAGCGATGGAGCGATTGCGCTAAAATTAGCCAAACTTGTGTGTACTGTGACGGGAAATGATCTCGACGGTGTCGAGGTGAAGACTTGACGGATCGAGGGAAGTATAATCTGTTTTACAGTCTGCTGTTTGACAGTCATGAGCGAAGAGAGTCGAAGTCGAGGGCCTGTGTTAAGCTCGGACTTGTCAAAAAAAAAGGCTGATTGCTTCTTTTCCAATTAGAAGAGCAAATGGGCGTTTGGCAAAGCCTAGGAGATACGGGAAACCATAGAGATTACAGGGCCTAAAGTACTATAGAGAACTATATAATATCTACAACTCGCCATAATCGCGCACGAAAAGTTCTGCGTCCACGCAGGGCGGTCTGCCGTGTTACTAAAACGGGGCGTGAGCTGAATAAAGTGCACGTTTGTATAACTAATTGCACAGTTTAAAAAAAAGGAAAAAAACAAACAAACATACAAACTCACAGTTGGAAATCCGAAGGTGTGATTGTATAATGCAATGGCATATCGCCCAAGGTACAACCCCTGAAATGGTTGTGAATCCTGGCTTGCTAAAAATGATAATACATGTACGTATGCAGGCTGGCGACACCCCCTCGTGAGAGGTCATTCAAATCGGTCAATGAGATTTCGATTCTTTAACGGACGGACGTGCCACCATGATTCCGAGAGACCTCGCGAGTCATTCATTATGTAGGTCTGAGGCTGGAAAGAAAAAAAAATACATAAGAAGTTGTTGTTGTTGTTGTTGTTGTTGTTGTTGTTGCTGTTGTTGCTGTTGTTGTTGTTGTTGTTGTTGTTGTTGTTGTTGTTGTTGTTGTTGTTGTTGTTGTTGTTGTTGTTGATATCCTCTTTCGTTAAAATGTCTGAGGATTTTAAATTGCGCGTAGTATGATAGCTTAACCGTATAGATATTACTATGATCGTACGCGGGGCAACGGATAGAAGTAGAACAGCCAGAATGAGATCGTTCTTGAAAATACGTCATCAAAAAGTGAAGAGGTTATCATTGTTATTATTTTCATTGTTATTATCACTGTGCTCACTATTTCCAGTCTTGTATTCGTTTCAATGCTCGCATATTCCATATTTCCAAGGCATATGTTAAAGATGAACTATATCAAACTAATACACTTCCAGTTGCACACAACCAACCATATTTTATAACATGTAGGCCTACCATTGTGGAGAAGTAGAATTCCATGAGAAAATGATTTTCCTTATTTCCGTTAACTTTTTTTCAAAGTTCTTTGATCTGCGGCTCACGATAGACCTTGGTTCAGAGGAAAACGGAGATTAATCTCAGAGCCAGTGAGTCCAGGAGACTAAAACCACACCAGACATGCTTCCGCATGAAGTAACACACGATCCCAGGTAATTACCAATCGTCGCAGATTGTCACATACGATGACGTCTAGTTTTTCCTATTTTGCTAAACATTTTGAAGGTTTTGAAGACCTCTGGTGCCAGTGAAGTATAATAGTAATAACAATAATAATTGACAGTGCTTATAACACAAAGTGATAATGTCCCTATGCGATCAAAAAGTATAACAGCCGATGGCAAAAATCAATTTTAACCGTTTCCCGATTCACAGCAATGACATTGATATTACTATTGAAAATTGATTTTCTCTCAACCCTCTAAACCTGCCGCTCTTTCCAATATTCATGCGTTAGTACATACCAGCCTGATTGTTTCTATGGTGACCGTAAAAGAGTTGATGCGGGTCAGTGCAGGGTGAGTATACGGAATCTTCAGGTCCCTGGTTCAAATCCCATTTGCATCAGCGGCATAACCCTTGGTATAAAAGGCACTTGATCCTGATTGCCAACAGTCGCTATATCAAGGGGAATTAAAACCGTCTAGCCCCGCTAAATAAAACCAATCCACGACTGAATGCTCAAAATCAGAAGACGACTCTACGCTTACCTATAGGAATGAGAAGAGGTTAATCTCTCACTTACAGGGATGCCATTAACGGATCAAGAACCAATGCCGTGATATTAGTAGTAGTTTCCAGGTTGCAAATTAGCTCAGTTTCCTCCGTCAGCGCACTTGAGGATTTGACAAACAGGGTTAAAGTGCTCTAATAGCAAGGTAATGAGCGACATCGCGTGTAAATGACAAGTGGTTCAGCCTGCCAGATATCTTGGCATCTTGTTTGGCATACGAGCTCCTGGGACAATAGCCTTACCCGGTAGGCACTTAGCAGGCAGGCTTTGTACTTTTGTACATCGTTCCAGTGGCTGCCCATGGTACCGGGAGGTGAGGACGGGAATCTCGTCGGCAAATCGTGTGGAAAATCCGCAGTGTAAAGGCAGTCGTAAAGATAAGTTATCGCTTCGATACCTTACCCGCAAATATCTCTGGTAAGCATTTATCCCATCGACGATTGACGCTCCCATTAATAGATTTCCTCGCACAAAGCGTCTTAAACAAACTCGAGGTAGACACGGCTCATAATTACAGAAGAACTTTAGGCGTACATATTCATAGAACCAGATATTCAGACGCTCCTTGATAGAGAATTAGGGCTCAAAACCTGTTGACGAAATAAATAAATGATTGCCATATGTTGTAGATAAAGCGGATTTAGTGAATGGTTCATGGCTGATAATTTGAAAGTATTGTATACCATTATTGCCTGACGATCGTTCACCAAATGTGATTGGAAGACAAGTGGATGAGGCTATATGGAATCAATAAACAATGAGGTCATGGGTTCGAATCCAAGGACAAGTTGTTATAGCCACTACCCCCCCCCCCCCCTTACGGGTACTGGGAATTCCTGAAAATGAAAGGAGAAGATGCCCTAGGGTGAAATACCTCGGTTCATTATAGTTCCAAGCTTCTCTATGTAATTTGATACAATTTTATATTTCATTCTGAAGTTGGAAGACGTCAAAAAAAAAAAACAACAACAAACAAACCGACGATGGTCAGAAACAAATAGAAAGGGATGTTTCGGAGTTTGTTTGGCTGACTTCAACAAAAGAAATGGGACTATCACGATCAGGTCTCCGTCTTAGCGGTTCTTTGCTCAAGAGTGGTAATGGCATACTTCTGAAGAGAGTCCTTTATTTCGTTCTGCATTTAAAAGAAACAACAAATTGCAGTCATGCATACCACGAAACCAACAGAGCATTGTATGACAAAAAAAAAAATAATGTCCATCACTCGTCACTACACCCATCCATCACGTCGAGACGACAAGTGCACCGTATATTGTCGACCTTGACCACTACGCTGGTCTCGTCTGCAGCAGACAGGTCCAAAGTCAACACGGACCCACCGCCGGGTAACGAGGAGTGCTCCCATCTGGATCTAATCACTGGTATTATCTGCCTGCCAAGTAATGATGATACATAAAAATGATCGTTTCTTTTTCTTCCTTTATTTTTTTTTCCGAGGGAACATTATGCACTGTACAAATCAAGAAGACTCTGCTAAATGGATTCGAATCAAACGAACAAAGAAAGACAGAAGCTCTCAATGACTATCACGGACCACTTCGTATCCTTCGCCACGTTCCTTTCCCAATACGTCTTGGAAAAGGTCAGTTGTAACCATATGTTTCTATTCTGTTTTGTTTTATATTTTCATTACCTACATGTTCCTCGTGATCTATGGTAATAGCCTCATCTCCACATAAACAAGAAGTGGGGATTTCACGCGGATATTTTGCATCGGTGATTCTTTGTGCATTCTACAATGGAAACAGACAGGGAATGGCGCTTTCTATTTTGTTTGTTTGTTTCTTAGGGGACAAAAAGTTTCGAGCGCGCATTTCATTGCGAGAGAAATCACATACGGAATTCGGTTGCATTGTGAGCTCATGTGTCTAACAATGACCAACAAGCCCGCAGTGGCAAACTAGGGCATTTCCTCTATTCCTGATATATATGCTTTGTGGATCTCACATCACAACGTTTCTACAATCCATTGTGAATAATTGATGTCCTGTGTACTACGGCAAGTCGGGAGTTGACTCGTAAATCAAATTCGCTCTGATATTCTCGTCCATTTAGCCCATGTATATTCTTTCCTCACCACCACAACAACAATGTCAAAAAGTCATGCGAAATGACTGGAGAATTGCCATCGCTGCCACCTTATGCTGTTTTGCCGAATGTCCCCATTTGTTCAACAAGGCAATAAATCATCCACCTCAATGCATGGAGATTCCTCACTATCCATCCAAGGTAACATGATGAATTAGGCAGTCCCTGCAGCTCTAACTCCATCAATTTTCTACACTGAGTGAGCACACTGAGAGCGTTTCCACCCAGTTATGGTACCAAAAATAAACGGAGAATAGTGTACTTTTAAAAACAAAATAACTAAGTACATTCGAAAAAAAGTTAAGTTACAAATGCAAGGGGGTGGGAGAGGGGAAGGGAAGGGAATGTCGTGGGAGGGGTACCATTGAAACTTTCCCCATTCTCGAGTCCGCAGCGCCTGCCCCCCCCCCCCCCCTCCCCCCCCCCCCCCTCCACCTCCCTTTGATTTTATTTCATTTTATTTATTCATTCATTCTCCACTCATGGGACGGATAGCCCTGGTCAGCTAAGAGCTGTTTTTCACAGGGGTCCGACCATTTATTACCAAAAAAAAAAAAAAACATACAATCATTAAAATGTACAAACATTGAAACACACGTAAAAGGAATAAAAAGAGATAGAAAAAAATATATATATACAATATGCAATATGCTTAGAAATACACACAATACATTACAATATAATATGAATTACATTATCATTATAAAAAAAAAGCATTATTCACACAAAAGAAAGGATGCCTCCGTCGCTAGACATTTTTTTCTGTTTTTATATGTAATGAGTTCCATGACCTTTTACCCCATGGCCCTTAATCCAGATCAGTTCAGCTTCAAAGGAAACATAATTCTATTTGAGTTATCATAATAATAAATTTATTAATTTACTATTATCATGATTTAAGCCCCGTGTCCTTGACCTTGTGCCCTGATAAATCCAAAACCCAAGAATAGTTAATAACTGCCACTCCAAGATGTATTATTATTACATGTGAGGAGGACTCGTTTGAAGGATAGGATAGAATTTTATATATTTGACAAACGTTCACGGCCCTTGTAACATACCGAGTATTCGTTAGATCATAGGGCTTCAGTTGAAATTTAATTCACACATGCCCACACACACAATGCCAATTTTCACACATACAAACACACAAACACACACATCGCAAATACACACCACACAAACATCACGGTGGAAAATGAAAAACTAGACGGTTTAACGACTTTTATAAAATCACAGGGAATGTAATAGTCCGATTTCTAAGCTATTTTCCAAACGGCGTTCCACCGTCTAACGGAAAACGAAGGTCAAAAGACGGCGCGAGAGGCTTTCCTCCTTGCATACTACATGCATGGCAGAGCTTTTTAGATTGCACTTTTATGGTGAAATAAAGGACCATGTAGGCAAAGACGAAAAAATGGTGGAATAATTTCCTGTCTCATTTTTCGTCCCCTTCGGACATAATGGAAGATGGAAGATGGAACCATTTTCTTTTCCACCTATATTTTTATTTAAACGTATTTTCATGATTGTGTTTTCATGGCTCCCCCGACAACGTTTTCGCCACTATCTCCCACCCTCAACAAAATTTCCCTGTCAATCATTATTGTTCAGTAAAACTGACAAACATCTGGGATAATGGGCACAATCAAAAGAAAATTGCAGAACGATACGGTATACACTACTACTATCGATAGATCATGATTAGCATGATTGTATTCTGTACCGAGATTACTTTATCAGCAGCACTGTCCAATAATACAGCTTTACATTTGGAAACAATGATGGGGGTCCATGCCGTTGAATTATTGTAGATGCGTGATCCATTCGTGTGCTATTATCGCTACATACTTGTCGTTGCTAGCGAGGACAGTGCCCACATTCCAGATAAATTGAAAGTAAGGTCAGAAACTGACAATAAAAACTATTGCCACTTCAACGAGTTACCCTCGATAGGCCATGCCTTGTACATAATTGCCCGCTAAAAGGGTGTCCCAAACCAGGGAGGTGACCGAAGCACCACGACAAGCAAGTGTGGAGAAGGTTTGAAAATATCACATTGTCGACTGATGATGAGGCATATCATCTCGACCTTATTTGAGATAAAGATCAAGATTCTTTGTTTGCTTGCCTGTTTGTTAATTTACGCACAAAAAAAAAACACACACACAAACCCGTACATACCTCACAAATTTCTTCGTGCCACTGTACAAGATTTCAACACCAGACTGTAAAGGCAAGGCATGTCCACCCACTCCGATTGAGCCAGCACGCCTCCTGTAGCTACCGCTGAACTCGCCTGTTACCTGTGGTACAGAGTCCGTTCGGCGCTACCAGCAGCAGAACGTCGTTGCGTGTCGTCTGCTGCTGTTCCTAGAAACAACAGCGAGGGAAGCTAGCCCATAAATCTCGGCAGAAGTAGCACGTCTGGCATGATATATGTCGTTGATGGCGCTATTTTTCAGAACACTACTTGACTCGCGCGTTTTTGCGTTTTTGTTTTTGTTTTTGTTTTGTTTTTTGTTCTTCCTTGCTATTTACATGTTGTTCGAAGACGCTGCACACAGGCAAGAAATCATGGAGTGGATCAAAATTATTTATCCTCAAAGCGATAGGAAAGAATAGCTCTCCTTTACCGAAGAAAAAGAAACTGGAGAGTAAACTCAAGAAAAATGGCAGGAAATAATAAACAAAGAAATACTATATAATATTGTGAGAGGAACAGAAAAGATGCAGGAGAAGAAGAAAAAAGAAGCAGAAGAAGAAGAAGAAGAAGAAGAAGAAGAAGAATTGAGCAAGAAGAAGGAGAAATAAGGAGAAGGATGATTAAGGAAGAAGAAGAAGATGAAGAAGAACTAGAAGAAGAAGAAGACTCGGGAGGAGGATAAGAAGAGTTATGCTTGAACGAGGTCCAACAAGCCTAGACGGGCTAAGAATGCTCCTGACTTAAAAGATGGCAGAGGAATTATGGAGAACAAACTGGCCTTCACATGCATGGGTGACCCACAGTCAAGACGATTCTAAATCCATTGGCCTTAGCGTGATACAAAGAAATGCTAATGGCCCAGAACAACAGGAGGAGAGGTATATAGATTTAGCCAAAGAAAAAAAGGAAGTAATAGCGGTTGCACCTGGCTCCATTCGAAAATAAGCTTAGCCCAATGGAAGAATGAACAACAATAAAGAGAAAATCGATCGACCCGAGCATCCAGCTATCAAAATCTTGTTAAAATACAATAATACACAATCTCAGCAGTCGACTGTTGGCAATGTGCACTTTTGTCTTGCAGTTGATGGCCTATAGTGGATTCACATTGATTCGAAAATCGGAATTACAAGAACATCCAACATGTAGCTCAATAAATGTTACAATAATTTTGAGTATCAGGTAGGCCTACACTTAACCCTTTCCTCTGATCCCCAGTTATCATGATGCCTGATCTTTTACGAATGTAATCGCAACAAAACAGCAGCTACGATGTCTGGATATGTAATTATTAGTCGAATTGTTTTTATTATACATCATAATATATAGGGAAATTTGTTCTTTTACAGTCCAAAGGGGACTATAGTTTAATATGCAAAGGATGAAGCAACAACATTCTTTAAGATGCGTTCTCTAAACTGCAAGTTGAATTATTGACGTCGCGATGAATTAATTTTTCATGCATGGCACATCCCTCTCCAGCAAGAAACACCATGGCTCAAATTTCCGTTTCAGTATACTGAATATTGATCTGCAGACCGACATCATTGTTCACTTCATCTTGTGAAGTTTGCTTCCCTCTTTCACGTTATCAGCTTGATATTTCCATTTCTTTAGCTCTTCTGTGCAGATATTTATGACAGACCAAATCGACAGCATGTCTTTTATTTGAGGTCGTCATTCCGACAAGTACACTGATGGTGCATTGTTTTCGAGAAACCCAAAGTCTGGTTTTACCAGGGAGGTGGAAGATCTTTCTTCCACCTCCCTGGTTTTACGATGTCTAGCGTGCTGCTGGAGACGCAAAGGGATACGATCGTGCAATCACTGCGTCAGTTTCGATCAGAAATATCTAAAGCCACGAGGACGAAAATATCAACAAAAATGCCTTTTCGTTATGCCGATCAAACAGCAGCTCTTCTATCATCCCGTCAATAGAGCTCGGCGAAAATTGAGGGCAATTGAAAGGCTAAAGAAATAAAAGCACCGAATATGATACATGTACTTCAATCGGCTGCTGAAATTGGCGGATGGAAAGATGAAAGATCGAGTTGTTTGGTGTACATCTTGTTATCATACATTTACTAAACGTTGCGGAGTTCTGTCTCCAACAACAACTACAAGTACAAGTTGGACACAGAGATGTTACTACGTGACATACAATATAGATATTCCCGTAACAGAAATAGGAAAGATAAATAATTGGTATGACCTCCAGTTCTCTCTGTTTGTCAGTCTCTCTATTTGTATCTGTCTGTCTCTCTGCGTCTCCCATTTCTGTCTACTGTATATCTGTTTGTCTGTTGTCTGTCTTTCTTTCGCCTTTCTGTCTCTTAGTCTTTCTGTCTTTCTTTCCATCTCTCTCTCTCTCTCTTTCCCAGTCCCCTATCTGTCTGTCTGCCTGTCTGTCTCGAGATATAGGGGTCATATATCCCACAAGACCGACAGGCGACACCCACGAGTCATGCAGCCCACGAGTTCGACATTGAAAACAGGTCCATGAGTCATACAGCTCACGAGTCATACAGCCCGTGAGTTCGACAGATACATCTCGTGGGCCTTGTTAGCTTAGTGTCGAACTAACGGGCTGTATACAACTGTATGACTCGTGAGCTGTATTACTCATGGGCTGTATGACTTGTGAGCTGTATGACTCGTGGGCTGTATGACTCGTGGGTGTCGGTCTCGTGACGTGCACCCAACTATTCCCAATTTGTTTGATTCGATGAATGCAGAGTTGCATAATGCCTACTTTGTTGTTCATTTCATAATTAAATAATCAATAAACTGATTACTTCTTCTCACACTATGTTTACCCGGAAGCCCATTATGCGAGAATAGAAGATGGGATAAGATATAGTGGGGATAAAGAAGAACTGGAAATATATATTATTCGCAACATTATAGAAATGTGTCCAAACTAGAACAAAAAGTCATGTCACTGGAGACGAGTAAACCATCACGCTTTCGAAAAACTTTTGTGTGCATTGAGTGCCGATTTGCGCAAAAAAACAACAACAAACAAACAAACAAACAGACAAACATCAAACATCAAACAATGACACACTGTCAAAAATCCCTGTTATCCCAGAGAAATCCTTGAAACGGTATAGACTTCCAGGTTCAGTAAGCATCAAGTTGATAATTGGTTATTCTTAAAAACACCTAAATAAAACAAATAAACTCAAAGCCAACTCTTTACAAGATACATAAAAGTACTTCGATTTTTGTATTTTCGAAGGGTATGGTATAGGAATACTTTGAAATGACTGACTTTACAACTCATTCCAATTTTAGGAATAATGGAAGTGAACCCAGTCGTCATGCATTCGCACCTTCTGCAATTCTAATTAGCATGACAGTTCTTTTTTCCCTATATTAAGGGATATACAATGCCTCAAAATCATACGACCATTGTTCAGTGCATACATTTTACTTTTACCACGATTTTGTTCAAAGTAGCTTGCGCCACTCCGCAATGTGAAGTGGTGAGGATGAAATAAACAAGAAAAGAGCACACCAATGGTTCAGGGTGTTATTTGCGTGAACTTGCCATCGGAGGTTGTTTCTTGCAAGCTGTGATCACAATCATTGAGGGAGAGCACTTTACAAGACGCATTGTTTTTAATCTTGACTTCTGTTCAATAATATCGTTGTGGAAGTTATTGTTCCCGCGATACATAGCAGCAGGAAGGAATCTTTCCGATGGAGGAACCGATTATTAGTACAGGTGGGTCGCAGCAAATTTACCTTTGAAGAAGAAGATTCTGTATCGCTGATTTGCTTGCGTCCCTCAGTGCGGACACCGAAATTGAAGTTTGTAGTCTTGCACTGGATGAATTTTCAATCTTGACGTACCTAATCCTGTCCTACTCCGTGCTGCCTTAGGACCGTACTCTCTTCCAGCACAACAACACTGTAGCAATTTTATCGGGCCCTAAAACAAGCAGAAAAGGTGAATGCTACGGCAAAAACATGCACTGTCAAAGAGCTAATTTCGTGGTCAGCCATCAAGTGCCGAGGAGTATTTGTGTTCTTTTATTTTTTTAGGTAAAACTTACAATGTTGTCCCCACTAATAGGCATAGACCTTATCCTATACTAATGAGAGATCGGATAAAACCGACTTAATCCATACATTCTGGACATTATTACAAGTTACAAAAATTTGATAAAGTGAAACATAAATCATTGACAATGACTAATCTTCTAAAAATTTGTTGCCAGTTTAAATAATTATCAGGGATACATTTTGTGATTTAGATGCATTAATGAGAATAACGGATTCGAAATAAGGAACGGCATGCGACAAAAGTATAAAAGCTCAATTTAAAGGCAAGTTGTTTTCCACCTTATGAAATACACTAGCAGCAACGAACGATAAAATTATGATAAATAATTATATACAGCATCAAACAACAGAAATTTAGTTCTGGCACTGCACGGGTTAAAGGAATGGTATAGTTTTGGTTGAGATGGGAATTCCGATTTAATCTTTTGTGAGATAATCAGGAACCAACATGAAATATTAATGAGCATACCAAAAGGAATTCAAAGTTTATTTGATGAAAATAGGTTTTGAAATTACTGACATACAAAGTAAAACAAAGTGGTCCTAATAAAAGGTGGGTCCCACCTTTTATTAGGACCTCTTTGATTTAGGATATCTCAGCGTTTCCGCAACAGATTTTCATCAAATGAATTTTGAATTCTTAGAATTGTATGTTCTTTGGTATTTCTTTTAAGTGGTTTTTAGTTATCTAATAAATATTAAAGCCTAAATCCCCATATCACCCAATACTATACCATCCCTTTAAGAGGATCATCGGACTGTACGTGCCTACTGTTTATTTTTCACAGCGTTCAAAGGTGAGAATGCAATGATGCAGAAGAGAGCATGTCTTAAAATAATATGTAATGGTGCAAGAACAAAACCCTATCAGTTTTAGGATCTTCTTTTATTCCCGGGCTGACTGAGACGGTGTCTCTCGTCTTCACATTTCGAAAAGGGAGGGGGGGGGGTGGATGAGAGAAACAAAATGGGGGTAATCCGATACAAATGTCATGCATTTGGCAGTAGGCCTATATTGATGTATAATCTTTAGGGATGAATTTACGCAATTTCTTAACGAAGTCCAGTCATAATTTCGTGACCTTACTGTAGTTCTTCGCGCGGGTCTGGGTAAAGTTACTCCGAGGGCACCAAAATAAGTTGGCCTTGTCATTGACAAAAAGATACCAATCGAGCATTCAATAACGCATGAAGAATGACATGAATGAGGAGCAACTGTACTAAAATAGAATGTCTAAAAACAGATCTGGATTTAATTGATGCCCCTTTATTCAGATACTCTATTCATCGTGATTTCGAGTTGTTAGATAAAGGCGTCTAGTTGTGGAGAAAGAGTGGGGGGGTTCTCCATTCTCAATCAGTTGATCGATCAATGCTACTTGATGAGTGTAATTCCTGTAAAGTGTGGGTAAACGAAACAATGGTAATGCTTATGTAACGTATGTGTATGCGAGTGTGAGTGTGTGCGTGATTCCCAGTTATGGCTGATCATGACATAACCCTAAGTGCATCAGGAAATGCTAATTTGAAATCTTGTTTAAGAGGGAGATGGATTTTGTACAGATAAGACATCCGGTGATACTCTTTTCCTTCCCGCTTACCAGTTAGCGTAGCACATAGCACATTCACATATCACACGCAGAAGATATGTTAACTATACGTGGCCCATTCCTCCAGGCAGTGTGTTCAATGATACCAAACCTGACCAGTAAGGAGCGAGAGAGAGCTCCTCTAAACCTCCCATTGAAAACAAACAAACAAACAAATAAAATGATCGCAAATAGGACAAAACCTCCGAGAACATGGATTTGTTGACAATCATTATACATTGCCATACATCAACCCCTACATCACTGGGGCAATGAATGAAACAGAAAAACTAGAAATGTCGCTATGGCGACTGATGCATCCGCCATAATGCATGATTCTCCCAATAGGTGTATAGTGCAATGTCTTCACAATGTGTGATGACAGTTTCACATAAATGGCAAAATATTGAAATGACAGGTTTGTCAGAAATATCTTGAATGTTCGCTTTCCTTTAACTAGGTTTGCTATAATTGTCTATTATAGGGTGTAGGTTCATGTATTTGGGGAATTGAGGATTTTTACTTGACTTCTGACTGACCCTTTTGTAAGTTTGTGCATTGAGTAATTTTCAAGGTATGAAGAAAGAGTGTAATTACAGTAAAAAATAGATTTTTTTTGCATCTAAACCTGGCCTTGACCCTTAACCTTTGACCTTTGACCTTCTGGCAGGAAATTTCCAAGAGAATCTCCATTAGGTAACATGTATATTAAGTTTTAAAAATAATAATGCAAGCATTGCATATACTAGTATATGAGGGAAATAATACAATTTTGAGTTGACCTTGACCTTTGACCCCCTGACTATTGACCCATGACCCCTTATTCCCTAGATAATCCCTGCCAGTCAGTACATGCGTATGTACCAAGTTCCATGAAGATACATTGAACCATTTGCGAGAAAAATAAAATTGTAACATTTTCACCTAACCTTTGACCTTTGACCTTTGACCTAATGACATGAAACTCTCTCTGGAGAATCTTTATGCAGTAGTTCATGTCTACACCAAGTTTCAAGAAAATACCTTTGGGCATTGCATGGATATGGGGGAAATAGCAACATTTTTAGCATTTGACCTTGACCTTTTGACCTTTGACCTCTTGCCAAAGTCACTAATATCTACTCAACTAATTGCTCCATCATACATCATCCTTGGACCAACTCTGGTGAAAGCTGCTTCATCCAGTTTTGAGTTATAATCACGTAAACAGATAAATTTTAGGATTTGACCTTGATCTTTGACCTTTGACCTCTGTCCAATTTCACTCAAAAATTATCCAAGTAATTGTCCCACCATACATCATCCTCGGACAAAGTTTGGTGAAATTTGCTTGATCCAGTCTTGAGTTATCGCGTAAACAGATACAATTTCATGATTTGACCTTGACCTTTGACCTTTGGCCTTTGGCTGATTTCACCCAAGGTCTTATCAAGTAATTGCCCCATCATACTTTATACTTGGACCAAGTTTGGTAAAATTCCAGTCAATATTACTGAAGTTATCGCGTAAACGAATGCGGACGGACGTACATACGGACGTACGTACGGACATACGTACGGACGTACGTATGGACGGACGGACAACCCGAAAACATAATGCCTCCGGCACCACTTCGTGGCGGAGGCATAAAAAAAAATCGTCATGCCTCGATAGCAAGATGGCGCTATTTACGTTTTTTCACATCACTCCATTTAGGTCTCGCAGCTGTAGATGATTCTCCACGGACTGAGAACTGAGACCATGAAATACGCGAAAGATTTGAATGTCGTTCACGTTTCATATCCAGGTAAACCAAGTTGTTTCATTTCAGTTTTGAAATATGCAAGGGGGTGTTAGAGCTGAAACACCACTTCAAAAATAGCACATTAATTCTATCTGAAGCAGAACGTCTAACCCCTCCCCCCTTTTTCAGAGCAAAAAAAAAAAAAAAAAAAAAAAAGCGTGTTCAGCTTATAATGAGGTGTTTGTACTAGATCATAGACGGCTTCGACCTTTTCAGTCAAGCCTATTAATTCTTATGAGGCTTGTGTATCTTTATATGTTTGTCTGTTTGATTGTTAGTTTGTTTGTTTGTTTTTCATCGATTTATCTCATTATCTGTGGTATGACAAAGTCATGGGTCTCGGGCCGTTCCATTCCTTTTACAGGTGTGAGATTTTCGCTGCTGTTCAGCAATATAGTGCCCCATGTGATAGAAGTGTATGTGCAGTTGAGACTGTAATGCAACGTACTGTGCATATGGCTACATGTATTTCAAGGCAAACGTTGAGCTCTCATCTATTCTGATTTTGTCAAACTCTTCAGTGATCCAAATTTCAATGGAAAACGATGGTATTGAAGCAACACTGATAGTCCGTCTCAGACTACAAAAGCTGCCCAGAATGATGATGAGTGATCTCTATTGGTGGATATTGAAATGACTGTTTCATAACAGGGGCGAATCCAGGAATGCCATAAAGGGGGGGGGGGGGCACAAAAAATATTTCTGGTACCACTTCCGGGTTTAATCAGGTGACAAGCAGATAAAAAAACGGTTTCAGCACAATTTCCCGCTGCTAATACAGTATAAAAAAAAATCGGGGGGGGGGGGTGCAAGAGGCCTCTTTAATTTTTTTTATTTCTTTTATCTTAGAAAAAATTAAAGGGGAGTACCCCCCCCCCCCCCCTGAATCCGCCACTGCATAAGCAATAGGTTTGTAACCATTATGTAAAGACATTAAGCATGTAGGATGTATCTGTTCCTTTCTCTATGGAAATAAAAAGTTTACTTCTGCTTCTAAACCATAGCAAGGAAAAGGATTCATCCCTACATGTAGTAAATGATATCTCAAAACATCATCTTGATCCGAACTTCATCATATTTTGCCATGCCCTGCTATCAGCTTCCCTCTCGAAAATGCTCAGTCACACAGTGTTGAATATTTTGTCAATAATTTGTAAAATCTGACATTCAATAAATTTTCTCCAACCTTTGACCTCTTACCCCAACCAGTCAATTATTCTGTCACTTTATTGGCACCATGCATGAACGTTGACCATAATATTAATATTCAGTTCAAGTGTGTTGTACTTCCAAAGTTCCTGCATTAATTGTTTTATATCACAAAATCTGACCGCCACTTCCAATCCCTAACACTCCACACATCTCATCTTTAGTAAAGTGATCTGCTTATATTATAGCCATAAACCAAATTGCTGGTATGCTATGGAAGTGAAAGGATTTAAGCTACAGTATTTCCATATCATTATAATCACACATATTTGTATGTGTGTGTGTGTGTGTGTGTGTGTGTGTGTGTGTGTGTGTGTGTGTGTGTGTGTATGTACAGTCAATGCCTGATGCTGAATTGCAATAAACAAAGGGAAGTTTACAATGTTACAGTGAAAATGGATGTGTGAAATGACATTCATACAAAGGCAGAGACATATGAAAAAAGGACACAGACCACCAAATCTTTGTATATTATATCTCCTATGATATATTCACATTTAATGAATAGGTAAACTTGCAGTCAATATTTGATAAAGAGGTATGCACGCAATTCATTACCAGGAAGTAGTTTTATATTCAAATTGTACACTCACAGGTAAATCTGCTATCAGAACAGTCAATGAAGAAATAATAAAAAAAAAGACAAGACTAAAAGTCTATCGATGCGCGAAAACTGCGAATCCCAGACATGCATACATGGCCTGTCCTCTTCACGGCAATGGCTAGGAAAGAAACGAATGACAGATGTAACAGAAATTGCAAGCAATAATTTGATTGATCTCGAATGTCAGCTGTTACATCCACTCTCAGTTGTGAACTAAACTTACTTCAAACAAGTTCACTTCACTTGTGTTTCTTCACAAGTTCTGGTCTTCTTATATATCTATATATATATATACTGTATATTGTTTTTTAAATAGTTTGATTCAGTTTTGAACTTCATCTTTAACTGAAACATCCACAATAAAATATCAGAGCCATCTTTCCTCTGGAGGCATGCTCTTATTCTTTGTTTAAAAGATATATTTTCTCCAAAAAAAAGAAGTCATTTACAATAAATTATAAAGGGCTCCTTGACTTTGAAACATTCCCATAATACATAATCTGTTATGAGATAGGACTTGCAAAGTTATACTACTGATACAAATCTGCTTAAACAAGTCAAATGCCATTATCAAACACATATAAAATACTTTCAAAAGCAGACATCAGCATTTGGCAAAAAGGAATGCAACCAAGCTCCATGATGCATTACAAATTAAAAAAACAAAACAAAAACAAAGACACTCACAAAGTGTAACAGATCTCAAACAAGAGAAAGAAATCCTTTGCAGAATTATACCCAGTTGCTTAAAGATTGGCCGTTGCGTTTTATTCTAAATACACTAAGTGTCACAAAAATTCAAAGTAAAATGTATTCTGTCCACAACAAGTAGTATCTCAGCAGATTCTAAGAAAGCTCAAAGACTTTAGCACAGTTAGCCCTAAAATACACATTTGTCAAAATAAAACTCGCATATGGGTGATTCCTGATATCTGGTGAATGGAAAAAAAAACCCTACAAAGTAATCAATACTTTCCATGCAACAAATGTTGAGCTTCTGCAATGCAGATATGACAAAATTGCGTATCACTCAGATTTAGAAGAAAACTTTGAATAGTAGTATGTCAGCAATTTGAATATTTACAAAATACAACAGCTTTGCTTTCAAAATAAAAAAACAACAACAACCAAAAACGTACATATCAAATCGTACCTATTGCCACATCATACCAAGATTACATTGATATCTTCATTGGTGATTGATATTAAGTGACACACAATGCATTTGCAAGTTCATCACACCACTGCCGTATCATCATCATTTTCTTCCCAGTAAAAATGTGGAAATTGTAGCAAATCCTCATAGAAATAACCGCTGCCTTTCCAAAATTCGTAAGTCACTTGATCATACATACATTATAATCATCACCTGGTCATCTCTGGCCAAATATTGGCCAAAAATATGCAATTCCCTTTTTACTCCTAATTACAGGTAGTTTTCTGCATGTTGTGTCTCTCACTTGCCCTGTTTATATCACACAATTTCTCTCCCTCACCTGCTCTCTCTCTCTCCCTCTATCTCTCTATCTCTCATTATTCATCTGTCCCTCTCCACATTTTTCATCTCCCTGTTGGGTCACAAGTTAGTTGCCATGGCACATAGAGCTTGTTAAAAACCAAAAAGGATATCATCCGTGATGAACTTGTCAGAATTCAGCCCTTTTTTAGTTCTCAACAATTCAAATAAACAAAAACAAACAAAATAAAAAAAAAATACACCAAGACATCAGTAGGTCTCAGTATCTCTTGGTGGTTACCAGACAGAAGAAATGTTCAACTTCTCACTTTTACATGCTATCTCATTTCTCATGACTAAAGCATGCCGCAGCAATATGGAAGATCCATATTCACAGCATTCGTAATAATTTTTTTTTTTTTTTTTTGGCCATCTCCCTTCTTTACTCTGCTCTTCTCATTGCAATGCTACAAAGATAAACCAAAGTGATACAGACAAACCTGGTAGAAAAACAAATCAAACGCTCCCAAAAACGACAAAAAAGTCACAATGATTTTCATCAAGTCCGGAATACCACCTGACATCTTGCAGAAACATCAATCTCAATTTCGATTTCCATGAAACCAAATCCGTAGCAAGAAATCTATCTCACAAACAATTTCTTCTACAAGAATGGGGGAAAAAAAAAAGAGAACCACCCTGATTCAAGAATATTAAATTTGCTGAAGAACATATCAGCACAATTAGTACATGAAATGTTGTGTGGTGGGCCCAATCACAATGCAAAGAAACACATCTTTGGACTACACCATTCCACAACTGACCAAGGACATACATTAGCTGTTATCTGGAAAATACATTACTGTATTCTGTCATGCCACTCATCAGATGTATTCTAAGAACAACAACAAAAAAAAAAATTAAAAATGCCACAAGTATAATGCAGCTGGTTTGCCAAATAGCACAAAGTTATCCAATAGATGAGTATGTCAACATTCATTTCAGGGTCTGAGCACACCCTTCAGTTGCCAAGATTTGATTCCGAGATTGTTTTGCTGCAGGATTTCAGAAGAGTACATTAGATATTCAAAGAGTTTTGGCCTACTGGAGACAATGAACATAATACAACACTGGTCCTTCATACTCTTGCTGTTGTCTCACAAAAGATGGTATTTGCAATGCATGACTTCCCATCAATGTATTTAGTTTGATAACAAAACAGCCCGTACAGGTCAAACATTAATATGGTATGCACCAATGACTCCTTCTCAAGGGACTGTTTGTCTAACTCCCTATTCCTGCCAATGCAAAATGGTTGGAATTCTATCAAATTTTGTACCCAACGTACACCAAAGCCTGAAATGAGAAATAGTTTCCCTTTTGTTTTACATATGTACTTGTAATTGTTATGATCATTTCTAATATACACAAGACTAGAGAAGCACACCAGGCAACTTTTGAACATAACATCACAGTCATTGAACTAATACCTGTGGGTGGCTCAAGCTATCATTCTGATTTTATACCTTGCCACATCTTGACAAGAGATGGCGCTACAATAAAATGACACCAAACTGTGACATAGATCAGATGGGGTTTATCTATTCAGTCTTGGTGCTCACATGTGACTGTATCAATTCCTTACAAAAATTTGCAGAGCTAATCGTACGAAAATGTCTGAAGAAATCACAAATTTCCATTGACAGACAACTTCACAAACAAGAAAAGTGACCAGAAATGTGACATCTGTAAAATAGTCTTAGCATTACAAAGCCTTTTCATTTCCCTAACCCTATCCACCCGTCCCCCCCCAAAAAAAAAAAAAAATAAATAAATAAATAAATAAAACAAACAGACTAATTGAATATTATTCACTGTAGAGCACAAAAACATGATAATCTTTTCTTTTTCCAACCCTATCCATTCCCCCTCCCCCCCCCCCCCAAAAAAAAAAAGAAAGAAAACTAAGCTGATTATTTACACTGTAGAAAAAAAATTCCTGGACTTTTATCACACCAATCAGACCCACTTGAACTCAAAAATACTTCCGATATTTTCAGCCTATTTCTAAACTGAAAGGTGAGAATCCTTTTGTTGAATAGTTATTAGGAGTAATATCTAAGATCTTAATATGAGACCTATCATTACTGTTTTCATACTCTTGAATACGCAGAAACAAAGAAAAATGAAATAGCATCAGACTTGGTACATCCAATACTGATGATCACGTTGCGGCAATGTTCATATGAGAAGCTGTGCATTGCCTTAGCAACGCCAGCATGAACTCTCCCACATTATCTTGCAACATAGGAGGCACATGTGTCCAAAGATACACAATGTGAGGGCGCAAAACAGACTGGTTTTCTCTTGCAAGAGTAGATTAGTTCTTAAAGGTCAGATACAGCAGACTTCACCCCCCCCCCCCCCCCTTGAGATGTGCTTTCCATGTCAAACAAAGACTTGATCAATGCTGCAGAAAAGAATGTCAAATACATGCACTGCACTGACAGATTTTTGTCACGGTGGATTACACATCTCCATACACTGATTTTGCATATGATTAAACTTTAACTGTCGTGCAATCTATGATTTTTTCAGTTTAACGTCGCAATCACTGAAACAGGCACAATTACCTTTGCCCCTACAGTACCACGATGTGCATCAAAAACTTAACCTTATATAGGATATGATTCAGGTACTGTGATACTGACCTCCCTCTAATCTAGTCACATGTTCACTGTATTGTTGTTTTGTTTCTTATGAAATCTTGTTGCTGTTGTTAATGGGCAAGATATTAATACATCTGACCTTCCACTTAATGATATTTCTCCAGAACAATAAGGCAGACAGACAGACATGAACAAACTTCACTACAAAGCTTTCAATCTGAAGACAATCCATGCCCAACACCCCCCTTCCCTAGAAAAAAATGAGACAAATAAAGCATGAATCAAAATGAAACAGAACCCTGTGCAAAGACTCTACACATTCTTCAAAAGACATCAATCATATGTTTCAAAAGAGCTAATGTTGTACAGAAATTCCTGAAACACAAAGCACAAAGTTTTCAGCAAACTATTCTCCACAACAACAACAGCAAACTTCTGCTGTAACCTTTAGACAAATATCCATCCAAACAGGTTATCCTTACAGACACTACAATTCATCAATCACCAAAAAAAAAAAAAACATACTCAGTCATGTTTTTTCTATTTTCTTCAAGAGGTACACATTTCTTGTAAGACAAGTATTTTGATCAAACTGCAGCACATCCGAGTCTCAAAAATGGCACATATCGACAGTGGAAGCATTTTCTCGGTAGTGAAAAAGGAATCGTTGTAACCCTTTTTCACATCACCCCTTCACAGGAAGCAGTATGAACCCATGCATTTTGCATCCATATCACGATGCACCCTGCTTCTTCCACTACAGCCCCAGACATAGTAATAATTACCAGTGGTAACCCTTTAGCATTACACATCCCTCCAACAAACCCCAGCTCTTCATGAGAATCCTAGGGCACACAGCATCAGTGGTGGTATATGTGAGCCCCACCTTTCTACCCACTCTGATACACCCTTTATTTAGAAATAAGCAAAAAAAAAAAAAAAAGTGAGTTGCACTAACCCCTCCCCCATTATCTTACATTTCTACAATGCACCCCATTACTTCAGACAAGTCAAGAACAGAGCATTAGTGATGACTGTGAGACCCATGGGGCACCAGTTGTGGTTTAAAACCTTACCATCTTACCCCCCCCCCCCCTTGTAGGCCCCGCCTATCCCAGTGAGCCTAGGACAGAGCACTGGTGGTGGTGAAACTACAAACCCAAGTGTTTCATACCCTGTCCTGATACCCCATGCACGTCCATCTGACCATTGCCCAGTAACCTTCTAAAGGCGGTGTCACACCTGTCCGGGCAAGCTACGCGGGCTTGTGGCGAGGAGGTAGTTTAAAGCACGTAGAAGATTTTCCGCGGGCGGACAAGAATGTTTGCAATTTTCGCACTTGTTTCTTACTTACTAGACGCGTGCTACTTAGCTTCTACTTGCGTGCGTTCCGTGTGACTCGCGTGAGAGCTTTGAAACAGATCCATTTTCTGTTACGAGCGACTTACGGGAATTGCGAAGTACCTGCTTTGGAGTTGCCTGTGAGGTGCTACCGGTAAGGGTTTCCTACTTGTGTTCTGCGCGTACCTCTACGGGCAACTCCCGTGACTCTTCCGGAACAAGTTTTGAGCATGCTCAAGGCCTTGTCATACCGTATCTGGGGAAGTTTTGCGGCTTGACTTGCGGGGAAACAAATTTGCCACCCGGAGCTCTCCGCAGTTGGCCCGAACTTGACAGTACCTAGCACGTATCTCGTCCTTGGTTGCCCGAAGGTGCGCACGCTAGTCCAATTTTCCCGCAGCATAGTTTTGAGCATGACCAAAACTATTTCCGGATGAGTCGCGAGGATTGCCCGAAGAGTTCCACGCAGAACACCCGTAGGAGGGCCGTAGCCGCCGCAATTCACAGGCATTTGACCCACTTGAAGTAGGTAAGTTGCCCGCTGATCTATGCCTATGTGAAGGGAGTGCGTGCCATTTGTGGGTTCATTCTCTTCTTTGTCCTCTGTCCTCTGTGGCGTCGAGGACTACCTGGTCCCTTTCGGACAGGACTTCATCCGCCGAATGGACTTCAGCAGCAATTTGATGCATTTGATGTGAATCTTCCGGGCTTTGTGGCTGTCCATCCACTGGTCGTTCTCTGCCCTTGTGCACTTTCCGTCTACGGGTTATCTTCACTTCTTGAAAGCTAGTTGACAAATGATTGTTTGCCCATCCACTCGAACCATCCTATTGTTCAGGCTAGCACTCACCTCGCAGGCGACTAGTACGCAGATAACACGCAGTTGTGGCGCAGGTACTTCGCAGAGCCCGTATGTCGCCCGTAACTGACATAAAAGAAGCTATCACGAAGCTATCACGTGACACCCACGCGCCTAACATGCAATTCAACGGAATACACGCAAGAAGGACTTAGGTATCACGCGTTTATCATGTAATACCCACGCCAAACTCGCCCTAAACCTTGTCCGGCCGCACAAATTATTCTGCGTGCTGAAAAATCCCCATACGCAATAAGCCCGCTTAGCTGGTGTGACAGGGCCTTTTTTTGGTAGCGGGTAAATAGAGCCAGCGTGCGCACCTCCGGGTAACTACTTTTGAGATACATGCTAGGTACTGTCATGTGCGGGTCATCTGTGGGGACCTCCGGATAGCAAAAATGTTCTTCGGAAGTCGCACGCAAGGCTGGTGTGACACGGCCTTAAAAATCACAAGTCTTGAAAAGAATGTCACGGCAAATTGTTTTGCCCATCACTGTACACAAACCATGCACATCTGAACCCCAGATTTCGTCCTTAATGAGTCCATAAACCCTTGCCACTATGTCACAGTACTCTGGTGGACAAAAATGGCAAACAGGGAGATCCAGCTTAGGTTTCACAGAACATCCAAACCTCCTGGAAGGATTTCATGTACACATGGAAAACTGTTGTCCAGTAGAAAGGGTGACACCATCACTTTTGAAGTCTGAATACACTCTTGCCCTTTCTACATCCCCTCCGTCCACATATTGCGACTCTTTATGCTGAAAATACAAGACATCTCTCACAAATTTTGGGCATATATCAGACTTTGTGAAAATACCATGGGTGTGCAGAATCGGTATGAAGCTGTCATACCCTGAAATAGGAATAAAGAACTTTTAACTTTCCTTCTTCTTGTCAAATTAAAAGACTGTTTTGGCTTTTGAAAACAGATATCCCCCAACTTTTCTTCCACCACATATTATGTCAATCATTTTCTATCTGCTTTCTTTTAGTATCATACAAACACAAGCCTCCCCAGTTTGTTTCTGCATTGTATGTTAAATGTTATATATACACCCATCTCCCTTCCCATAATGTGCAGTAATTGTGGAAACGACATCTGGCCGATCGACCCAAGAAAAAGAACACATGAATAAACCTTTCCTTCCTAACTCTTGTGGTTCTAGTTACACATTGCATTGGAAATCACACAATTTTCTACAGGTCATTGATAGTAGCACAAGTGACAATTTCTGTAACATCACATAAAGGTAATTAAAAGTATCACAAGACTTATAAATGCTAGACATTGTACAAAATATCTGATTGGACACTAGGTAACAATAATCACTTCAAACTTTAATAGAAAAAGCATTAATACTTATGAATGACAGTAAAAACAAAATAAATTAACAGCTAATCAACATTCTGTAATAAAAAATACTGTGATTAATAAACTCCTAAATCCATCACCTATACGAATGAACATTACAGATTATTCTATGTGATATATAGATACAATGTACGGGTGTTTGAAAATAAATTTTTAGTTTGTAGTGTTCACTTTTGCATTAGGCATGGTTTATGTGCGCTGCATTTTTCTTTACTCTTTTTTTTTAATTGTTGGAAATAACTTCTGCTTTGGTATACATCAGTAGTGCTGTCCAACATGATTGAAATAAATAAAAAGAAGAAGAAAAAAGAAGAAGGACATAAACTGGAAAATTAAGATGGTGAGGATACTAATTTGACCCTATTCTTGTTAGTCATTGGTTGTAGTTGATTCCTGTAACAGAAAGTCACTCCAAGCAGGCATAAATGTCGCCAGCACGACAGCTTTAGTTTCCAGCTTTAAATCACCGGTCACATACAGACTGGACAGCGACTAAAGGTGGTTTTCTGCCGTTAGAATCCAGAGGAGTATAAAATACACATTTATTGTAATAACATCACCTATGACACTCTGTCAACATCCCATGGCCTAACTTTCCATGCAATTCTCTCAGAGATGCAATACATAGTCAATGAATCGTAGGAGACACAAAACACCCCTCCCCCTCCCCCCCCCCCCCCCCCCCCCAAACCCACAACAAAAGCAAAGAATCGCAACCCTGGAGGCTGCTTATAAGTATTCCGACAGCTCACAAAAAAGACCCACGGGTATGCTGCATTGTTAAGTCATCAAAATGCAGCTCTTCCTCAGAACATTAAGAATTTGTTGCCCTCATTCACACAGGCCTTATCAATAGTATATTATTATGATTGTCTTTGATGGTTCTTCCAGTTGCAGCAGTTTATAATGCTGATAACTTCAATTATAAAGCTCAACTTCTGCCATTTCCAATACCCAGCTGTCAGATAATGCTGGTTGCTACACAGTCATATAACAATAATGATTTGAAAAAATACTGCTACTAAAAAAATTATAATACATATTCTGGAAGGTTTGGTAATGCAGCAGTGATATCCCTGTGTACTGCTTACCAATGTGAGTACATGTATGTAACTATTGTCATCCTTTCAGCGAACACTACAGTTTATGCACTCACTGTGTGTACAGTGTAAAACACAGCATTTCAGTTATTCATGCTACCTGTGCCATAGCCGGCAAACTGCGGTTTGATATTATATGCAATATAAATCTCATCCTTTGCACCTCTATACTAGACCATCTGACCAGCAGTATCCAAGACAATTTTCCCGTAGGTCCTACAATGCACAATCACACACCAAAACTCTGCCGACCCAATGCGAGAACAAGCACCGATTCTCTGCAACCACTCCAAGGCACATCCGTATCTTTCTCACTTGTAGTCCACCTAGCACTCGTTGTTGCCTAGCAACCATCTGTATATACACCAAATAACTCCCATCAACTAAGCCATGGCAAATGTGTCAGACAAGCTCATAGACAGCCTTCTATGCAGGCAGCTAAAACTCAAAGGGGATCTAGAAGCTGCCCAAGACTGCTACTATGCCTTGTGGACACTATGATTGAATAATAGTTGTTATCCTTTTCAAGATATCTTACTGTTACCGCTATTTCAACAGCCGGGAAGCACCAAAAGGAAAAAACAAATAAACATGAAAATCTTGTGACAAACTGGTGTTTTAGGCTGTTTTCTTTGCGAAGTATCATACGTCATATGCCTCTGAATCATTCATATATATATATTTTTAAGGGAATGTTCTGGCTTCACAATAGCTAAAAGATTTTTTGAAACAAAAATATTGTACAGTTACTTGTTTTTGCTGTGTGTGAAGTAGAATTGGCATATGCTACAACAGAGGTGATATCCACAATACTGTGATAATGCAATCACATTAGCCATCAGAATAACTTGCTACAGAACAATAAGAAATTGTTTTATTGTATTGTTTTCACTACTCGATGTCTCCATTATGGATATCGGATAAGAGATCACTGATGACCATACAATCTGAATTTAATGAATCTTCATTCTCAAACCCACATGGCAGCTTTGAGAAAAAGAAGTAAAGAAAATAAAAGAAAAACAACACTGAATAATACTCTACTAATTGCCCTGCTTCTATGAAAATTTCTTGAAAGCACAACTTGCTCTTAGAAGCAAAACACCAACAAAATCAAATCAATTCAAATGCATTTTTTTTTCTGTGTTCATTCTTTGACATTAGACAGTGAATAGATGTTAAATACACATATATGCACACACACACACACATGCAAATTGTTTTCCATGGTTACATATGTTACAAACAGGCAATATATTCATACCTTGTCAATGTATATTAATCACTACATTTGATAAAACATGCCAACAGTTTAAGATTTTTCTTTTTACAGTGCAGAGACATCTATGTTAACACCATCTTTCCTATGAGACCAAATTTGAATTTATCCATTTCAAACATTAATTTACAAAGGCTCTACTCCTATCACAAAATATAAATGTCTACAGGAATATATCACCTTTGTGCAGAAGAGCCTTCTCAGAAGCGTACCACCATACATTTGAAGATTTTTCACAACTCAAACCAATCTTTTATCTAAATGGCACCAAAACTAAAGTTTTACATGATACATTCAGAGTAACAGAGTCACATTTCAAACAGAGTGATTAAATAACTTCAAAGTTTAAATAAATACAGACACAAATCTATTTGAAACATGACGATTATGTTTCTACTAAACAGCATGTTCACTCATATTCATCAGAGAGAAATATAATCATATTTCAACTTACATTTCTTTACACTTTCAAAAATTTGTCTCTACATACATAGTCTTTCATATCATACACTTGTGAAGTCTTGACTGACACAGCTCATTGTAGAAAATGAAACGTTCTCTAGTGCTGATTTGATATAGTAATAAGTAGGAAAACAGTCTTTTGTGATAAAAACTCCATTTTTTGCATATCGTAATCACACACAACCCCAATTAAGTCATCACACTTTTTATTGAAAACACCGCATCGCCCATGCTGAGGTCAATCCAGAGAAAGTAGGAACAGCTAGAGGCCAATAAGGTCACTTTTCAATTTCCAAACCCGTCATCGACATTTGTTTTTTTTTCGTATACTACCTGTTTTGATTTTTTTTTTTCACAATACATCACAATGAAATACCAAGTAGGACTCAACATTGGTAGACTCACAGCTGTTTCCATGGAAACATTCTCCTCTTTTATGCAGCGAGCCACACACAAGTGCATATCGTTATCCATGACCCCATCGAAGCACAAAAAAAAAATCAAAACAAAAGATCTTTTTTAAAAATTGACATATTATATAATGAGTTATTGCTTTATAATAAGATAGATTGGACTCTTGGTTGAAAGATTTTTTTTTTTCTTAACTGTATCAACATGCAAATCATGTAATCTGTATAGGGTCTGAGTTTTATCTGCATTAATACGAGTAAATAATCAATCTTTTGGCGCATACTGAGTGTCCACTTTGTATGCATAAACTGATGAACTGAATTTTCATTCTTTCACTGTATTCTCTTATGGATATTGGTTCTTATGAAGTTATTAATTTCTGAAAAGAAAAACCATACAGCATGCACTGCATGTACTTCAGATTACATATGGAAGATCTCATTCACTCATTCTTCTCTGCAATTAGCATACGGTATTGCCAAGCAGAAGTTCTTGTTCTGCTTTTCTTTTCTTCTTTTTTTTTGGGGGGGGGGTATAAATGGTGTAAACAGCATGCAAATTCTATCAATATAGCATATTCCATCATTCATCTAGAACCATTACCATCATATTCAAAGGGGGTAGCTTTTCACTTCTAGATAACGAGACACATTACCTTATCAATAGTCATGGATGTCATGAACATGAAAAAAAAAATGATAACAGAATGTTGCAACTGTTTCTTTTTTGTTTGAGATACTGAATCAAGTCACTCCATTAGAAGTGTCATTATTACAAAAGCAAACTGTCACATAGTAGGTGCTTAGAATTCTTAAAATCAGAAGACCACATGTACTTCTGGTGATTGGAACTCACTTTTCCCTACATTTGAGCATTAGCTGGTTCTAATCGATTTCCAAAACATCCTTAAGACGGTACAGGTGAAAAAACGCCATGTGCTCTGCAATGTAAGAGAGCATTTTGGTCCTCATTAATGTCACCAAATAACCTTCTCCCTAACTCACACCTACATCAATACAAATTTGTTTTCTTTTAAATTAGGAATAGTACAATGCTATTTCTATCTCACCATGCCTGAGCAAAAGAGTTCACCGATGCAGATTAAAATCTCAGTATAGGCTAGCTAACATTTACAAATTTTTAATGGGCAAAAGTCATGTTGCTATGTCCTTTAGGGACAGCAGTATGAAAATGAAAGTTCCAGGAACACCTCTCATTCTAAAAATAATCAATGAGAGATTGTAAATCTGTGCAGCTCAGCTCAGTCCACAGACCGACATCTACCAATGTTGAGTCCCATACAGCATACAATGAAAGAATCAGTATTTTTTCTTCCCAATGTCCGCCACTTGCGCTCACTCGAATGACACTCTACAGTCCACTGCATTGCATTGCATTGCATTACTTCATAAGCACAGTTTTGTCCAATTTTTTTCCTGCTGTTTGTTTCTTTTTCTTAGTCCCTTTAGTCTGTCTACCAAGGAAGTGTGCCACAATTCTGCATTATGGCATGACATTACTCACAGTGTGCTAGACTTGTGATCTGATTGTCAAGAAAACGCAACTTGAACCTCGAGATTTTTAGGGCAAATCCAAGCTTAGTGCTGAGCTAACGATGGGGCAAGCTTTTCTTTAATTTCATTTGACCTTCATAAGGACATAGGAGTATATAAAAAGAAAAAAAAAAGAAAAAGAGGCAGAACTATCAAAATGGAGAAAGTAAAACTCCAGCCGTCCACTTGAGAAATCCATCAACAGGTTATAAAATGTTTTGCAGTGAAAAAAAAAAAGAAAAATGAGAAATCATGATTTGCTGCGCAGGTAGAAAAATTTTGAAGTCTTTGAAATATGCACATTAGATAAACACAGGAAATTGGCAAACTTTGCATGGTGAATTTGTGTGGGTGTTTGTTTGTTTGTTTGGTTTTTTTTTGGGTGGCTTTAAATAGTCATCATTTGCATGTGTAACCAAGGATGTCTGAAATGATTAAGAAAAGTGATGGACTTACATCAACTTCTTCAAAAGTTTAATTGATATTACAAGAGAGATTGAAGTGATAGCCCCAAACTGTACTGATAGATACATGGTGCATGGGCCAAAGCTGGGACTTCCCCTGTGTTGAGAGTGACATTATTTCAAACTGAGTGAATCCGATTCCCTCTCTACAAATTACCCTTCATTTCACTGTTGCATCATCTTGCAACATCATACATGCCACATACAGACTCGGTTACAAGCGGTTTCTACATCCAAGTCCTGCAATGAAAGAGGAACCAGTAGGATAAAAATTTAACTCATTTAATCCTTGTCTAGTATTCATCCAGGTTGTGATCTATGGGCAATGAGCCTCACCTGAAGGTCTCGCTGTCCTTGAAGAGTTAAGGTGAGATTTGGTCGTACACTTCTCCTGACCTTGTTAAGTTTCACAGATTTTTTTTGACTCTTCTTACACTGATGCAAGGCGGAGTATTATGTTTGAATGTTTTGAAGTCCTATGTTCAGCTCAGGCTCCCTAAAATTGTCACGGATTTGTATTGTTCCCTCTGAAAGTTCTCCACACCCCTTTGGTTGAAACTTATCTCGACAATTTTCACGTCTTCAGAAACTGATTAAAAAACAAACAAACAAACAAAATGGGCCTTTTGTGTGAAACTTGAAGAGGGAATGTTACACAGCTGGAGAGGCTATTCAATTCAAGATGGTATCTGTGCTTTCTTGCAACAAATGACTCTTATGTAAATAATTTACCTTAACTGTGCATAGAACTTACCCCATCTTAACTCTTACACAAGCCCGGTGTATTACGCTTCAACATTCTGTTGGCATTCTGTGCATTTCTTTTCTTTTTTCTCTTGGTACTGGCTTTTTTAAACTGCACTTAATTGTTTTGATTGTGAGGATTGAGTGACAACAGTTATGCAGCAAACAGTCCACATTATTAGAGTGAGTTTCAGCAGTTGATATACACAAAAGGAATAGTTAATTCTCATATCCAGACAGTAATTAAAGTAAACTGTAGATGAACATGGTACCAGTATTTTTCTTGAACTACTGAGAAACAGAAAAAAAAAGAAGAAGTTTGTGAGAATGAAAAAATAAATTCAGTTTCAGTACTGTGTGACTACATCCGAAGACACCAACATTCTAGAAAGTCTCCTGATTTTTTTTTTTTTTTTGTTCGTATTTAATCCCTCAATGCAGGTCCCTACTTGCAGCATTTACATGAGTGTGATACCAAGAAACATGTGCACTCACAACCCAACTTCAATCAAATATGATATTCTTCTAGAGTTTTCAGGAAACCAACAAAAAGAGAAGGACATGCAACTGACCAAGACACGAATGAAGGAGGTCTGGTTTACATGTGGGATACGAGACAACACAACTCTAGGAAAATATCACATCCCTTCACTGCTAAAAATTCATGACAATCAGTTATGAATTGAGAGATTCTTATCTGTAACACAAGCAGTCATTTGAGCTTTTCTTCAAAATCCTGACGCCTAATTTGTGTTTCTCCTGTTTACGTTTTGCGTACATGTTACTATAAAGATGTTTACACGTTTCTTTGTCAAAGGCTAAGAACGTTCCATGCTCTTCTAGTTTGTAGGCGACTTCATTTGCATTTAATGTTCAACGGGCCTGACGACATTCAAAGCCCAGAACGATGATACCCAAAACATGCCAAAGATTAACATTCCCTTGAAAAGGCGCCTTGATAAGTGCATCGCATAGCAAAGTTCCGGTTATCCGCAGTTGTGTACAAAGCAGAGTAGAATCTATCAAATCATGACCGCCATGAAAACACATCATGTCACCTTTCCAGTGCGCCTGGCGATTACCAACCCTACACACTTTTGTGTGCTGTGGTGTTCACCAGACGCACAATATTTGTGAGACAGGTACTTGCATAGTATTTCACCTTTTCATCAGCTACAAACATGTGCAGTGTAGAAAGCCCTCTGTATTTACAATGCCACCATCCATGTCAAGTTTCTGAAAGAACTCACTCTGTTCACCCCTCTGAAAAGATGAAGCTGTTGCTGATGAGGTTATGATGTGAACGGGAAAAAAAAAAAGAGGTGATCTTATGACATTCTTCTTGAAGTCCCAAAAATGTATCGAAATACTTTTTTAAAGAACAGAACAACACAAAAATAAGGCTTGTACAAATTCATTTGAGGTCTATCTTGCATTCTATCGTACTTCCTTCAAGATGACATCAAGTTTTACCCTCCATCTACACTGAGTTTCATCGCATCATCTACAAAGTAACGGATGGCGCTAGTCTGTGCCTGCAGACTAAACACCTAATGGTATGTTTTCCCAACACTAAGTTACACCTGCACACATGGTATATCGTCTCTTTTTTTTTCTTGCCACAAAAATAAGACAAACAAAAGGTAAGAAATAAATATATCAGGTCCTAGGGAATATGTGTGTACACGGAGGGAGATGCCCCCCCCCCCCCTTCTGAGTAAATGATTTAAGTTTCTGTGTATTAAATAACCTGCCTCTCATTTTACGTTCTTGTCTGTGCTCCCCTCTGAGACACACTTTTCCAACATGCACTGGCCCACATCCAACCCACATTTCGGCTGTATTTTAGTATTTCATTCACTTTTCGCACTGCAATGGGCTAATCAGCGCATGTCTGATATACGTACAAATTCGATTTTTATTGGTGTATGCATGCGTATGTGCACACCTTCCAGTCAGCTTTCTAGTGCCGATTTCATGTAGGCTAAAGTATGCTTATGTTTGTTCCATGCAAAATTTATAATCTTCTTTCAAGCCTTTCAGCATATGAGCTCAAAAGTCCCCTACCCCCTCCACTTATTGCAGATACCATGGAGGAATAAGTCTTACTATTCCCTTCATCTAAATGAGCCTTTAACGTATATATGTTCTCTATGTGCACATATGTGTTTGTATACACACAGGCATATTTCTATGTGTGTATTTTTCAAAGTACATGAAAATTTGACAGACGTGCTCACCTCCATTAAAATACCTACACAGGACAATGATATCCTCTGAGTTCAGTAGTTCCCATTTCATAGAAAGTTCCCATATCATAAACGTCTAAACAAAATTGAGTACGTGTGATCATTTACTCTAAAGTCCCAGCTTGAACAGCCACCATTTCCATTGTCTGTTGTTGATATTTCCCATTGTGTTGCAGATTGCAAGAGGCTATTGTGAATTTGTATCAATGAAAGAAAGAAAAACAAGGAAATCATCACTATGTAAAAATAGAACACCACTTCCTGGAATCATGAGGATACTGTCGGAATGGACTCTTACACGCATACCATTGCTCAATCTCATCAAGTTTGTGTTCAGCTTTCCTTGAGTCCTCTTCCTCTCTTCTTGGAGGAGTCCACTGGGAGAGTCAGAGGGGGACCTGCAAATGACACACACACCCACATGCGCACACTCACACACACCTTGCCTTGACTGGAGACATCGCCTCAGCTGATCCGTTTCATCTTAGATACACCTTGGAATGAACTCTACACACACAGAACACTTGTCCCTGAACACTCACTGCTGCTGTTGCACCTTTCCAAGGGTCTCGGGGGCCACTGCTGGCTGCTGCTGCTGTTGCTGTTGTTGTTGTTGTTGCTGTTGGAGACGTTCCTTCTCTGCTGCTTCCTGGTTGGCCTTGACAGGGTCGGACCACCGTCTCTTGGGTGGTCGCATCAGCTTCATGTGGGCCATTTCCTTCTCGGGGACGATGTTGAAGTTCTTGTCGATGCCATGGTCTGGACTCTCATACTGACCTGTGGAGGTGTGCACCGGCTGCTGTTCCATCGCCTGACTGGGTGAGGTGGAGGTGTAACCACTGCCACCACTGCTGCTGGGAGGGAGGCCCTGTACGACAGGTGTGGTTCCTCCTCTGTGGTGATCGCTTGGTCCATGCTTCGGTACCTTCTCCTCCAGACGGCGGCGTTTCAGCTCGGGACTAGACAGGCCCTGCATCTGCACCTTGCCATGCAGCTGTTGCTGCTGTCGGTCGGCTTCCGGTTCCTCCCTTGACCCAGGTTTGCTATTCTCTATGACAGTCAGCGAGACGCACACATCGCCCACCGCCAGTGTGTGGCACTGCAGGCCATAACTCTTCTGGGAAAGTTCGGGGCGGACAGATGACCATCCTTGGCCAAACACAAAGAATGGGTGCTCGTATGGAGCCTCGACGGTTACCTGCGGAAAAGAGGGTGCAAAGGGGTGCAAAATGGGCACAATGCCAGAAAGTAGCATCACTACATCAATTCAAGCTTAGAGATTATAGATTAAATAAATTCCTTTATATCACTAGGGTGAAATTGTTCATTCAATTCTCCGCTTGTAATGCCAAAGACAGGTAAAGCGTTAGACATTGTAAAACTTCAAGAGCTTGCTACACCTTTCATTCTAGCATGGAGAAATCTTCTGCAGTCTTTGTATGAAGATATCTAAAACATTGAGAAGCAAGTATTGATTGAATATCACTCATTTCTTTGATGATATTTGGCGCCATTTATCATTCCCTTTTCAAAACAACAATACGCAGAAAAAGGTATAATCACTTTAGAGCAATCACATGAAATCCTCAAAATTTAATAATCTCCTGAAACTGTCACAAAACGCTCCTTAAAGCTTGCAATATCATCTATCCATGAATGTGTACTAACTTTTTTGGAGATGAGGAATTTGAAATCAGTAAACAGCGAAGTGCCCAGAAAACTTCAGCCGACTGAAAGTTTCTAAAACGACTCAACATCTAAGTAGCATGACGCCACAGCTTCGCGATGGTAATGGGAAGCTATTTGCCTGCTCTCATCACTGTATAACATGTGCAATTTTTCCCTCTCTGATGCAAGTATCACAAAGAGCTCTAGAAAGGAAAGACCTAGTCATCAGTCTCTGATGACTCACACAGTGTCTGCAATTTGTCAGAAGAAGCGCATAGATAGCACATTATGGTCTAATGATCGGCTCTCCACATGTGAAGCGTATACCTTCTCAAGAGACTGACAGGTGAAATAGAGAGCATGAAATCCCATTTGAGGGTGGCAGGTAGCTCTTTGGGCATTACAAACTCGGCTGCTCACAACACTAATATGTGACCCATCATCACAGAATGTATGACTAACACTGACTGATCTTATTTTATTTTCTGATTATGGCAGTATTATATATTTCATGTTTCAATACCATTTGGTGATGTGCATCTTGAATACAGAGGGTCAACCCAAATAATCACAGTAATATGCCCCAAAGAAACAAAAAATTTATTTTTAAAACATACATTATATGCAGACTCTGAAATTTGCAAGGGGGATATTAAAGGAAAGTCAGCTATTGATTGTTGAACATATATGTCAAATTTTCATATTTTCCACCCAAAATGCTTACCAGGGAGCTCTGCTTCACTCTGCTTTCAAGAGTGCATAAGGAAATATATAAATTTTCTAATGTGTCAAACAGGAGAATGCACAAGGTAAAACTTTTTTTCCGGCTCAAAAGATCCTTTATTTACTGAGTGACAGTTGATTTTAATTCATCTTAGAGGTTATTAATTCTTCCAACATTCGAGGTTGCTCCTCAACAAGCTACTGACAGCAAGCTGTTTCTACAATCTAACACCAAATAAAGTGCTGGCATCTGAGGATATAAACATAGAGGAAAAAATACTCATTTACTAGAACAAAGGGTAGACTGCTAGGTTTGCTTTCCTTGACTTCACCTATCATCCCATCATGAACGGAGAATGATTTTCTCTGCTGGAATGAGTAGCTGCATCAAGTTACACCATCATGTTAGACATTCTACAGAATGTGCCTATATCCATGCCCAGACAAATTCTAATAGATTTTGTTGTTGTTTTTGTCTTTATGAAATAGTGGCCTTTGGGCCAAGGGCAAGGTATTTCTATGCATATGATTATTACTATAATTATCATGGCAATGACACAAATTGCAGCCATAATCGCATTTCATATTATACGTACAAATAGGGCATGCTCTATAATGCACTAGGCTGGATTGTAGAATGACAAATACTAAATTATCCCAAGTGCTGTTTTGTTTCGAGGCGGTAGGCCAAGGTGAATAGAACTGCACGAGGGATAATTTAGTCTTTGGAGTTCTTTAGTCTAGTACTGGTGCACTGGTGCATCAACAGAACATGCCCTAATTGTTATAGTGAATAGGTCCCTCAATCTACCTACGTATTTTCTGTAGGTCTGGGCCCCAAATCTAACATTAGACTCAGCGTACTGATTTCTTGCACGCAGAGTATGCATATGCGTATGTGTATGCGCATTGCAGAGCAGACTTGCGTATGATAAACTGCTACTTTCTGCGTCCAATGCTCTACGCGCGCATACATTGAACGCCTGGCCTTGTCCTAGTACATCCCTCACTGCACGAATCTCTGCATAGATAAAGCGTAGGTGTGCTGTAAGCGTTCGGTAGAGTGGCATGACCGTTTTACTACTATACTGAAGTTTTTCCACAATCACGTGATGCAACCTAACCAATCACAACACAAATTTTACTCTACCTATTTACTATAACCTGAAAGGCACCTGAAATTTACTAAAAGAACACTCATTGGCCTGCCTATCAGATCTGGAACGAGTCACCGTGACTATTCCAGACCGCAGTCCGTGGCCAAACTTACCTGTGCCTTGTGCTCGCCCACCAGGAATCCAATAAGGGCCAAGCCTCGATGGGGTTCTTCATCAATGCGCAGCACCGTGCTGGAGTCGATCTTGAGGCCGTCAGTGTTGCCAGCGCTCTGGACAAAGTCGTCCGTGGTCAGGTCCTCCACACGCTTGAGCACGGAGTTGGCCAGCTGGATGATGGAGCCACGGGTGAAGTAGGACGGGAGAGTGTTGGTGGACTGGTGGTGGTGTGGCTGCTGGTGGTGATGGTGGTGGTGGTGGTGGCCACTGCCTGAAATTGAGGAGGAGGAGGAGGAGGAGGAGGAAGAGGAGGAAGGAGATAGCTTCTGGTGCCTGCTGTGGTGATGGTGGTGGTGGTGATGGTGGTGTGTCTGGCCACTAGGAGAGGTCTGAGTGGTGTCTGTATGAGTGGAGGGGTAATGAAGATGGCCTTCTGTACCCCCTGGAGTGACCTCACTTGGGCGCAATGAACCCTGACCTGGATTTGGAGAGAGCATGTGTACATCAAAAGGCATGACAATATTTATCCAAACACACAGCAACACATAAAGTAAAATGGGTTATAAAATTATAATTATTCAAGTGATCCTCACTTTCATACACAATTGCCAGTTTTTGCTTAAACTTTGCATTGAACTTTTGTTTCTGTCTCCCCACTCTCATTTCATTTCTTTGGTTTTTCTTCTTTTTGAGATACAAGGTGTCTCTTGTGAGGAGTCATTGGGAAAGGCACTGAATTTCTCAACCTTTTCCTTTATGTGTGATTATGTGTGTATAAGCCTGTGTGAGTGGTCAAATATGTTATGATATTCACTATCAAGTTTCTTCCTCTTTTCACTGTTTGGTGTACATTTTGTCTATTTGTTTGTTTGTTTGTTAGCTTCCTTGTGTGTTTGTGGTTTTCTGGTAATGGGTCCACAGCTACCAGAAAATGCACAAGAACAGCAGAGGACTGAGTCAGGACTGGGTAAAAACCTGGCCATGACACATCGTGATTACTAACTGACTGAACTACCCTGGGATGCCCGGCAGCCATATACTTTGAGTAAGCCATGTGCCGGTGATTCTAAAATAAAAGAGAAGTAGAATGCAACATCTTCGTCTTTGTATCAGTGAATCAGGGTTACGAAACAATGGAAGGAGGCACAAATATGTGAAGGCCATTGTATTTTCATCATTTTTTTTTTATGGAACAAAATCTGCAAATTCATACTCCAAAATAAAGCTCCCTCAATTCAGCATCATTATTACAACTTTATAATAGATTTTATGACTGTTTCGAAGATACCACCAAGGACTCTGAATCCACAGTGTGGGAAAGCACCTGGCAAGCTAGAAAATGAATACAACAGTCATGAAATACCACTTTATACAAACTCATTTGGAATAACATTTCCAAATGCAGAACTGCTGTTATGATTCATTTCAGCAGAAAAGAAACAAAAAAATATATGATTACATTCCCTACACGTTTGTCAATTTTGCCTCCGACGAAGATTCTGCTAGGATTAAAAGCTCTGGCCCATTTTTACTCCACAACAAAAAGAGAAAATAAATGAATAAATAAATACTGGTAAGGTAAGGTGAAGATACCTGTATTGTTGTCATCATGTACTGTATGCATCATATGCTTCATGGTGCTTATATTTTCCTGAATTCCGTGTGTGGACTGACATTCATAAAATAAACAACATACCAAAATATAGTTTCCTAAAACATAAATGCCATGCCCATCACCACTACAGTGGGAAATTACATACTTTCTTTACTCTTTTATTAGGGACGCTGCATATTTTTCATTCTTTTGCTGAAGTTTTCGAATTCATATTTAACCAGTCACCAACATGTCTTGCATGTGAAAAACTGCACACTATCATCCATGCAAAACATATGGCACACACCGATACTGTATACAGCAATATCTCGAGAGTGATTGATGACCAAACCAACAAGGAGTACATTTCTTCTCTGCGTGATTCACTGGGCTTTTGTTGCTGCAGTTGTATTGTTTTAATATTTTCATGAGATTCACCACACAGAGATGGAACCAAAGACTACCAGTACAATTTGGAGCAGGGTCTTATTCCTGTCTCTGTGCCCATGATGTCAAGAGAACTTGGCAGGACCCGCAATGCAGCTATTATTTGGGGGGGGGGGGGGGAGGGGGGAGACAATGTGGTCTGTAGTGTGATGACTGGTTACCAGTGACATTTTCCACTTGGTCCTAGGGAAATGACACAAGTCACCGGGGCTGAAAAAGTCACAGGAATTGACTGCCATTGTTTTGTTTTGAAATGCAATGACGTCAGCGCAGAGAAGTGAGAAGACTGGACTGGGTCTTGTCTTTCGGCTAATCCACAAACTGGTAAAAATGCCGGAAATGTACCCAAATTGAGGTAATTTCACAACAAATGTGATAGAGAATGCAAAAATGTCAAAGAAGATATAATTTAAGTTAATGAGGGACTGGGTTTTTTCTTTCACCTGAACCCAAAACTTGTAAAAATGCTGGGGAAGTACCCATACCTACAGTAAATTTGAGGCAAATTGAAAAAAAGAAAAAAACATGAGACAGAAAATGCATTATTGATAAAGAAGAAATACAAACTGATGAGGGACTGGGCCCTGTCTATCTGCTTACCCACAAACTTGAAGTTGTGAAAGTTTGGGGATTTACCTGTACTTTTGAGTTAATTTGTCAAGAAACCAAGAGAAAATACAAAATTGACTCCCCCCCCCCAAAAAAAAAAAAAAAGAAAAGAAAAGAAAGAAATACAAAGTGAAGTTGGAATTTATCCTACGTATTTATATATGGAGGAATACTGATTATTCCTGGAAGAGAGAAGATCCTGGTAAATGAATACAAGTTATACCTTCAAAACATAACAAAAATATTTTAAATAAAGAAAAAAATATCATTCCATCCAATTAAGTTATTAAAAAAAAAACAAAGACAGTATTTCTAACTTGTACAAGTTTGTAGTAATTATAACAAGCTGTTAAGCATACATTGTACCTACACGTAGATACACTGTATGCTGCATGCAGGATACTTGATATTTAGCAACTTTCAGAGAGAGATACATCATCAACAGGAACTACCCTTTTATTACATGGGATCTAAACTCTAGAACAGTCTCTATCATCATTAGAAATTAAATTCAGTAAGTTTTTCTCTCTCACTTAAATCTAGCCCAAATATACACTGCATCAAAATGTCACTACTGTGACAACATACACACGCACATGCCAATATTTTATCCTTTTGACATGCTCCAAGGGTGGTAACAATGAGCATGAGTGAGACAATGAGAACAGGGGACTTCACAGGTTCAGACCTAATGACAATGTATAAAAGTGCACATTGATGAACTTTTTGTTCAGCATAAGTTATTAATCATTTTATTCCTTCTTGAGTTACTGAGTGATCATGTATTTATCCTTGTGTTCACTATGTTACTATACGCACTTTTCATACAAGTAATACTGTTCACACATTGCATTTGCATCGACAATCATCCCGTAACTAAAATGTGAATTATTTTTGTTATGACACACTGAAATAGTCTGATCATCAATCCGTACAGTACGTGGGCAAGCATGTGCTAAAAGGAGCTCTGGATTGAAACAAACATCCTGATTCCAGGAATTTGCATGAACACAGCATGCACAGTACATCCTTTCCCAGTTGTAATTACCAAGGCATTGCAAGCTCCGCACCACACCATCGAAACTGCTGAAAATCTGTTTCACTGCATTATCACTGTTTTATAATTGATTGATTGATTCTATTCATTAACAATGCAATCAAACAGATATTTTGTCTCCTTTCCCCAGCCCAGCACGCACTTCTATCATCTTTGTTGAAGCCTGGAGACATCTAAAATATGCCAAGGCAATATCGATGACATATCATGAAAGAAACTAAACTTGACATTGCAGCTGCAGCCATGTGTATGTGCTGCAATGCTGTCGAGCGCGAAAATACACTGGAGAAGTGAGACATCAAAACTGTGTTAGCGGGACAATGAAGGACTGGCCGCTATCGAGCACTCTTGCCAGCGATCTGGGCGGTGAAAGTGACAAGCTGGCCAAGTCCCTGCTGGCAAGGACCCAGTAAAATGATGACTTCCCCCTTCCAAACCTATCCATGCTCCTCTCTCTCTCACTCACACACTTTGTCTGTCCCTCTTGTCTTGTCAATCCAAACTAGCCATGGAACAAACCAAGTGCTACGCCGCACCATCCCAAGAGAGTAATTTACACATATTTAGAGGAACTCAGATTTATAAACGAAGGTACAGTGTACCTCACTCATATAATGCCTTATAAAAGGCCATAGGAACGCACAGATTTCATCTTATAACCTCTCACACAGCTTTGTCCAACAAATTCCCTTCCCTGAGCTCAAATTATTGACTCTGTCACTGCCACTTAATTGTCCCTGCCACTCGTGACTCCAATGTAGAACACATGAACTGCATAGAACACATTTACAGTGTTCTATTTGAGAAGAGCCACACTGAAATGGGTTAAAATGAAGCGGAAAGAGAGGGCTTAGACAGTATGTTCCTTTTCTATCTATCAGATACAGGAGACACATTACGATAAGGCAGAACTTGGCAATTTGTGCGGGAAACAAAACACAACCGGCCAAGCCATTAACCATGTGGTCTCCCTTGTTTTGTTTTGATGCATTACAGAAATGTGTGCCAATTGATAAACCTTGGCTCAGTGCGATACTTTACACGCCAGAGACGGACTGACTGAGCGCCGAGCCAAGAGTGGGTATAACAAGAGAGGAGGATTCCCTGGATGTGTAGTAGGAAACCTTTAAGTGTACATGTCAGATTTCATTGCAGCACATATTGATTTCACTAGGTTCCCAAGCCTATGAATGTCCATCAGACTTGCTGCCAAGCAGAGTGAATCCACTTTTCCGGGCTGGTGTGTACAAACTCTTGCACAAGCCCCACCAGTCTGAAGGTTGCTTTACTTCAATGACCCACGCCCCCCCCCCCCCCCCCCCTTTCTCCCACCTGCCCTCCACTTCTTTCAAGCACCTAGTTCCTCTCTCTGTCACATCTGCTTTATGCAAAGTCAAGAATACTTCCCCAATGAGGTTTTCTGTCATTTTCCACCAGCATCACCATTTCTACAAACATTAATACACATACAAAAGCACAATACATGTATAAATACACATATTGAAACATACCACAAACATAAATACATACATAGGCCTGTATACGTATACATGTATATACAGTTGTACATACAATGTACATAGTACGTATACATACTGCATTAAAGGGAATTTACAGTATTGGTTGAGGTGAGGATTTAGCTTTGAACATTTTGCGAGATACTCTAAAAACCACTCTTTGAAATGTTAAGGAGCGCACAGTTCTTAGGGGAACTGACATTTTATTTTATGAAAATCGGTTTTAAAATGACTGAGATATCCAAAAATAAGGTAAACAAAAAGATTCTAATAAAAAGTTGTGGCCTGTCGCATTTACTGTATGTTGGGATTGCTTTTTTTGGATATCTCAGCTATTTCAAGACTAATTTTCATCAAAGAAACTGTGAATTCCTCTAGGAATTGCAAATTCTTTCATATTTCATAACAGGTTTCTCATTATCTCACAAACACACACAAAAATGACTGGAAACCTGCATCAATATCTGAATCAAAACTATACCATCCCTTTAAATCAGCTAAAACAGGATTTCCTTCACTGGTGAATTGCCATGAATTATCAAAGTACACAAAAAAATGCTTTTATCATGCTACATTTGAAAGAACTTTTTGATCTTCTTTGTAATCCAGGTAGAAGTTACAATGTATAATCCTCAACTCACAAATCTTGCACCGATGCACTCAGAATATCACTGTGAAGCATGGTCTTTGCATCCTTATCATGTGTCACACTGTATCAATATCACAATTGTCTACAAGTGCTTACCACGATGCTCAGATTACCACATCTTGAAGTGTTCAAAACATTTGACAATACCATTCTTTACACTAACTACAGTAAGTGCATCTACAAATATATGTGACATGTGGGTACTTTGGAAATGGTCCACGTGAAATTATAATATTCCACTACAAACTCTCTGGCTTGTAAACTGGGAACAATGAACTACATACAGTATGTACACCTCCTCAGTTCTTCAGATACATCTGTGTCATGTGCATGATATAAAAATTGTCCATCACAGACACTTGGGAAATCAAAAACGATGAAAGAGCAGTGTGCAATGTTGAAAATGTTGCGCAATACTAGATGCAATCACCGCCCACATGGTTTCGGTCTCAGTTGCCACAGTGAGCTATGGCACCCAAAAATAGCCACATCATAGCAGTATGTTTAACCTGCTGTGTCTTCAAAAGCATTAATAGCTAGGAGTCTGGCTCTGAAAAGGAAAGCAGTTGACCTAACCTCTGAAATAAAGATTTTTGGTATCTAACCACTTTCATTTTCAGATTTGTGTATGTGTATGTGTGTGCATGTGTGATTGCTCACCCTGCACGCATCTCCATTGCATTCCAACTTTGGTGTACATTCTATTTTAGGTAAAAAAAAACTGTTTTGTTGGTTTTATATTCAAATCTGAATTCAAACTCACTCTTCCGTCTACATGAAAAGCAGAAGGAAGTCCAGATGTAATTTCAGACCAAGACAAATTGATACATCTTAATGAGGGTATTGAAAATAGACAGGCATGTTGTTTTGGTGAGAAGTCATTTTTACATGACCAACCTAATGGTAGAAATAAGTTGTTTGTGTTGGTAAGCAGTATATTGTGAACAGTATCATTGTGTCAACAAGAATACATTGATATGTCATTATGTGAAGGGTTTAATGCACCAGTTTACCTCACATAGCATGTACTATTTCTAAAGTAATACAGATTTGTATGTGCTATGTGAGTTAAACTGGTGCATTAGAACCCTCACCCAATATTTCATCATAAAACCAACCACTGTGTTTCTGATACATTGTAAGTTTCATGACAGGCATTTTTTTTTTTTTTTTTTTTTGGGGGGGGGGGGTCTTTTAATGTCTACGGGAAAAAAAAAATAAATGTTAGAACTGAATGATCTAGCATTTTAGCTTCCTCCTTCGACAATCCATATGGCGGAAAACTGTGGGATAATCTACACAATTTAGTGAAATAATAGAGTGACTACATTTTCTGATTATGCAGGACAAAATTTCCTTCCCTCCTTGAAAGCCATGCCTGGCAAATTGCCCAAAGAGAAAACTGTACAACAGATGCATGTTTTATCAGGTACTACACCAAAATCATAATTAAGTGGTGTGATCTTGAGAGTTAGCACTTCATCAGTTATGTTGTTTTTGTTGTTGTTGTTGTTGTTGTATTTTTTGTTTTGTTTTTTATTTAGCTTTCCTTCCATGCCCCCCTCCCCCTTCAATAAACTTTAAATGAGGCCAACCAATTTTCAGCCATTGATACTAGATTAGTCACAAGTATATTTGGCTTGGGTCCACAGAAATTGTGTCAAAAGTCACAGATCAAAATCATATTGTACAGTATTTCATGGGGTTAATGTCCTTCTATCTGGCTGAAAACCCTTCAGCTTATCATAGCAGACCAACAATGGTGGAATGTAGATGGCATTTTACTTGTCAGTCATAGAAATCACAGAATGAAACAACACCGGTACCTGCAGTTTAGGCGGATGGTCTGAAAATGAGTAAAAAACACCCTGACCCAAAAGACAAAAACAACACAAAATACTACAGAATGACAGCTGCTGAGGAAGTTTTGTAACCTTTTAAACCACAACGTGTATCAAGATCCCAACTTCAGTTTTTAATTTCCTCTGCTTGTTTGTTTGGGTTTTTTCCCCTCCACAGTTAGCACCATGCCAAGTTTCTTGCAATGGCATGGTATCATAATCTGTAAACAGATCATACCCTGATACAGTTTCCAAGTGCTGTGCATGGAATGAAAGTCCTCTGATGCAACACCTGATTGCAAAACCAAAGCACTCTTCAAAACAAATTGCTTTTCTGACCCATTCCTTTGAAGAATTAGTGTGGTGCTCCAACCTCAACATTACCCTTCTAGACGTCAAATTATTCCATGACTCGTAACATCCAATCGTAATGAAATTTCATTCACTGTACGCTGTTAATTTACTCTACACTGTACTTGTAATATTCAAGTAATGAAATCTCATGGCTCGCACCTTATAGCTGTTATTCACTGCTTTTTGTTTCATTCACAGATGGTCTATTATTATGTTTGAAGACTGTAATGAATCCACTGCATAACCATTTTTTTTCAAAACATAGACCAATATTCACAAAGGTAGTTTTCAAATAAGATACATAGTTTGAATTACAAAGTCCATGGACTCAAACAAGCACAAAATATGCACTGCACAAGTGTGTTAACAGCATGCCTTCAATGTTCTTGTTGGATGTCTTTTTGGTGTACATCGTATGTGCTACAGTGTATGTGTACATGCATGTACTGTACATGTGAGCAAGCAGAATGTTCATAATCCATGCACTAGATGCAGCCCATCACGTAGAAAATCTATATTTCAGTATTTTGGAGCTGATCTTGATATCACAATCTTTACTACAATATCCATTCTTAGTGCCTACATCATAAGGTAGAATAAAAACTTCCTATTATTTGAGCCCCGTTTTAGTTGCACAGTCATCAAAAACCTCTAAATGGCAAAATTGCAAAAAGACAATTGATTGATAGAAAAAGCTGAACACTCACACACTCAATACAATCTATGCCCCAAAGTAGGCTGATCTCAGACAAAGACTTGTTGAGGGAATGACAACAACAACAACAACACCAAAAAAGATTCTCACCTATGACTTGCTGTTCCCCTTCATGGTGACTTCCGGAGGCTAACCCTGGGACACCAGCACTCCCCAGGCTTGAACCCTGGAACTTCACTGACGGGGTAGGCCGCACCTGGGGCGTGGGACTGAGGTGCCAGGACGACAGACCAGATGTTGACGAGGAGTACGTCGGTGAGTGGTGTCTGGGGGGAGGACCCTGGTAGGGCACTGCAGACGGCATGCCGGCCGAGATGCTGGTGAGGGGCGGCAGGCTGCTAGAGGGAAACGTGTAGATGTTCGTGCTGCTCGTGTTTGACGCAATGGGCATGGGCTTGGAGATTGGGTTGGACATTGCCTGGGGCTTGGCGCCAATGTTGATACCGATGGTTGGCGGTGGGAGCTCCACACGGATGGTCCCCTCCGTGGTGGCGACCATGGCCTGGCCTGGTACTGAGCCGCAGTAGAAGGTGTTGGGGAGCAGAGCCAGCTGCACGTGCCGTGACGAGTCGGCATCACTGCCACCCAGTACCTGCTTGAAGTGAGGGTTATGCAGCATCACAACTCAGGTGAAATAATTATCAGTGGCTACATCACTTCATTTAAATTGTATTATCAACTGTTACTGATAAAATAATAAAGTACACCCAGCATCATCCTAACCCTGCAATTGTAGCAAAAAAAACAATATTACGCTTCAAGCCCCTCCCTTGCATGGAGTATTACCAATGGTAGAGCCATGTATAAAATGAATGACACAATCACTGTATTCAGAGTGACAGACTGCAGCTCAAACATGACCTCAACATATCCCTTCATTTACGATTACATGGCCGGGACATACCCATTAAATTCATCATTGCTTCTGATGAGTGACCATTGGCACAATAGGAAAATCTTGTGAGCCACATGACTTTCACTAGAACTCCAGAATGTCATGTGACATGTGAAAAACTGCAACTGTAATAGCAGTTTTCTCTAGTCGTCTTCCTGTTTTTGAACCTCGACTGTTGCTATATTTTAAGACACAGTAGGTCTGAATGGAATACCAGTCACGACACTAGGTCATCCCAAAGTTAAAAATGGCAGGACCGAACACTAACACCTGCTAATTGTATCATCTATTCTGGGAAATCACCTTTAAGCTTCAATTCATATACCTGAAATCAGAGCACTAAATAGATTTCTTTTATGCAGAGAATAAAAAAAATAACATACATTGATGATTTCCCAGGCAGTAGATATGGGGTAATGTTAATATAAAATACTTGAAGGTTTTTAACTGTTGAACGCAATCACAAAACAATAGATGCAATGTCTCTCCTTGTATACTGTGGGGATGAATACATACATAGTAGATTACTGCAATACCATATGACCTCACTAACTTTCATTTCTGAGTGTTTGCCCTAGCATAGAAGCTGTCATTTATACTCTTGCATATTTCAGGGTGGGGGTTATATCATCTTGGTCGAAGCTTTTAGCATGCAATTAGATGAGGGTAATATGGTAAACTGTATCCGAACGACCGAAACCATTACAGTATACACTATTATGAGTGCAGTTTATGTAGAGGGTTCATTTAATGCCATAGCTTCTTAATATAAATGTACGCAAAATATGGATTGAAAAAACTCATTATTTTATACTGTACTATTTCAATAAAACATGAAATTTTGAAGGAGAATTTTACAAAGAAACAAGTTCTTGATAACATTAGCTCAGTACAAACAAACTTGGAATATAATCCGAGAGTTAGAGAGTAGGTTCAGGTGTTGGCATGGTATTGAATATGATTATTGATTGATAAATATTGCTATGATAAATGACTGAAGTTACCTTGCAAAAGCCACTATACCCACAAAACTCACAAAATGACCAAAAAAAAAAAAACTTAATTCCCAGTAAGTTCGAAAAAATATACACTTCAAATCAACACTTCTGATCTCAAACTTGTAAGTATTTCTGGAAGGGACAATCCTGTTAATCTCAAGTTTGGAAGCATAAATCTTAGTGAAAGTGATGGTTTTTAAAACAAAGGTTTTGGCTCTTTTTGTTCTTGCTGTTGCCTTTTTTAGTTCAATGCCATGTTTCTTCTGTCTGATAAGTTTTTGCACATTTTCTTTGAACGACATGTGAAATAATACACAAATACCCTGCAAGAGCTTCGTAAAACAGTCAGTAGTAGCCGCTTTTCTCAAAGTAACATTATGGGGGGAGGGGGTTTATTTTCTATTATTTCATGAATCTTACATTATCCTGAAGCTTAGAATCTCTTCTTTCAAAATCTATACTACACCAAAAAATCTTATCCAGAAACTTCTGTGTTGGTTTGTGATGCAAATTTGTATGACATTGGCAATTTGCTCGAAGTACATTTTTTGAACCAAAGTGACCAAACATTTAAAAAGCAATGGCTTTCTGACTTTTCTTTGATTTGATCAAAATTTACTGATTTTTGTGTTTCTGCTCCCTTGCCTACATGAGTTACAAATTTCCTCTAATTTTGACCTCCACTTTTGACAATTTGCTGAAACACATCATAAACTTTGACTGTATATTATAAACAATATACCTTTGAGGTTGGCATGTGCATTGGCTTATTTGGCGATGGACCCTTGGAGTCTGGTCGTTCACCGTGGTCCTGGATGGCTACTCTGTAGGATCCCGCATTGGAAACCTGCTGGAATGGTGACACCCTTGCCTCCGGGATGCTTCGATGAATCTGAGCTGAAGGAGACAACTGGGACATCTCTGCCAGTCTTCGGCTCTCCAGGATCTGTTGTTCTCGCTCACGAACCTCATTCAAGAGTCTCGTGGATGGGTAGTGCTTTTCTGGACTGGCTCTACCACGCTCATCCCCAGGTTTTTCTGTGTGAGATCCTGCTGGTGACACTAGGGCACTACTAGGTAGGATTCCTGTCAGGACGTGGGGAGCGACAGCTGTGGGTAAGTAGCCCCCTTCGGGGAACATCCCCTTGGAGGTTGGGACAACGCCAGCCATCATCGGTGAGAGAGGGGTGTAACCTGCAGGGATGTAGCCACCCTGGAAGTAGGGTGGAGTCGGAATGAGGTGACCCTGCAGGTGCTGTTGTGCCTGATTTCCCATGCTAGCAAGCATTGCCGAGTAGGACTCGATACCATGGTATGGTCTGGGATTGGAGCTGCTGTGCAGATTGGAGTAGGCTGCAGCAGGGGCTGTGAACGCGCTTGGGTATGGTGCAAACACAGCTGTTGTTGAAGACGGATTGATGGCAACGAGGGGTGGTGCTGGCTGACCTGGGTACTGTAACATTGGCAAAGTTCCTGGGTTCAAGCCAGCCCCTGCTACAGCAGATGTAGCTGGTACACTGGGGTAGGACCTACCCCCATCCGATGCACCCAACGGGTTGTACAGTCCATGATGTGAGGCAGATTCTGTGGAGCTGCCCGAGGGCGCCCTTGACTCTTCTCTGTGTCGTTCTTGTGCCAACTCCCGCTGGCGGTGTTCATCCTGCATCACCGCCTCACTCGGTTTCTGGGTTTGCTTTACCTGAGGTGATGATTCCTCGGTGGCAGCCTTGTTCGCCTCGGTCTCGTCCCCGTCTGTGTCTGATGTGTCCTCGATCGTGAACGGATGTGAGTTATGACAGTTAGATAGTTCTTTGGTGGTCGTTGGTTGAACGCTGTGATTTCTTTCGTCTGAAGTGCTAGGCTTTGCATTGTAACTACCCATTAGATGACAGCGACTCCAACAAGTAAGTGCCCGTTCAAATCAAACCACTTGCTTTAAGTTCCCATCTTCCTACTTTTGGACAGCTGTCTCGTGATAGCTTGTCAAAATGGCACGAAGCTCCAGGTTACACTGCACAGCCACAGGAATCCTGTGTTCCATCTAGATGACACCCACCTGGTAAAACAATCAACACAAGACAGCACAAAAGGCGGTTAGTTTCTCATACCTACACTGTTGTTCAGCCATAAATTCCACCCAAACAAAATACTTCAAATGTTTTTATGATTTGTCATGAGACAAACTCTATGAAATGATATGTAACTGATTTTTTTTTTCTTCAAAGCAAGAAATTCTTGTAGAGTGCTACCTCATACACATCAATAGAATGATCAACAAGTGGAACCCAAAATTTACACAAACTGTATGTTTCTGCAAACACAGAAAGAGTATACATGTATCATCAGTGGCATTCTCCCGTAAACATCACTTCAATACCGAAAACAGCGAAGTGCCCTTTTGCAAAAACGATCAACTAATCTGGAAGCGAGCATCCCATTTTTTCCCCCATGTGTATAGTCTGGCAGATTGCACACACCTACACAATCTCAACGCAGAAGAGGCCTGTACGAATGTTCACATTCTACACACTTGCAGGCTCAAGTTTCCGCTGAACTTTGCATATGTACAAGAGACCCACACACAATACACCCTCCCCCGAAGCCTACACAGCCCAGCTGATGTATCTCACTGCATCATCAATTTATTCTCAAACGGCATATGTAGGGGCTATATACAACAATCAGCACAGCGAGCGTGGCAACATGCCAATTACAATCGCTGCCAATCGTAGCCTTTTAATGTTGCACTTAACATGAAATGCAGGTGGCCAGGGATGGCAGCGAACCTGTGAAGGTTTGGCAAGCAGAGATGAGTAAATGTCAGGTTCAGAGTATGTCGCTGGCACTGCAACACTTCATCTTTCCCTGGTGAGGCCTTTACAACTCTGCAACAGCTGTCTGTAATGATTTTACTGAATGGCAGACTCAACAATGCATTTGGTGCAATGTTCTGCAATAGCACGGCAGATACGACGAAGACTGCCTTTTCCCACTCCCAACACATTTCCCAACATCCATACGGCTCAGTAAAATGCTAAAAACTGATCTAATTTCCATTGGTGAAGGAGAGAAGACAAGGAACAGCATGTCAATGACTAGAGAATTCAGTTGGCTATTCCATAACCCTGTGTAATGTAATGCTGTAAAGACATACATGTAGCTGAGTATTTTTTTTTTTGTATATGGTGTACAGTTACGTGTATTTAATTCAAATTCACAAACTATACTTCTTCAAAACCAGCCTCAACACTCACTGCTGTTGTAAAAGTTAGTGGAAGTTTTTAATGACATATTTACATCCCTCTCTATCTCCCAGTTAAAATATATACAATGTATGTTGCATTGTTAGGTAATGCAATAAAAGTAGCATCCTGTATATATATGCCACTGATTATACACTGTAACACAACATCATTTCACACATCTTTATAATGTTCTTTACTCAGTAATTACATTTCATTTATCATAGTACCATTTTCATTATTTCACAGAAGAAAGTTTCATACAAATTTGGATATTGACATGAATGTTAAAGATATTTTCATCTTTTTGGGGGTTTTCACTTTCTTTTGTAGCTGGCAAGATTAGTACGATTTCAAATAAAGTCTTTTATATTTCTTTCACAATTTAGCAACTTGGTAATATGAAGTACGAGTCAGTGGGGCCACTGACTATTAAATAATATTTAAAGGGATTCAAACACAACGGGTTGTAAAATCTCCTACATAGCCTATGAGGCTTGTCTTGGGAAAAAATGTAGCACCAGTACACATTCTTGGATACCCGTTATTCTACTCTGTATTCAATGTTTTTGTAGTTCATCAGAATACTCCACCAAAAAAACACATTGAAACAGACTACTACAACAACAAAATTATTGTAAATTCCATTAATGACAGAACTGAAGGAACTATTTTTCATCAGTTTAAGAATTCATATGGTAATAAATATCATTTATGACCAGTGGATAATGATTGCTTTATATAATTCATGTGCTGCTCAATGTGCAATGGCAAACTTTTATAAGTGTAATTTCAAACTTAGTTAAGATGCTTGATTCTTAACAATAAATAGCAATTTGCTGAACAAAACAAGGCAGTGCATCAGCAGCATGGAAATCATGTTTGCCTTGTACTTTTGCATTGAACAGATGTCATTGACATGGGGGCAGGAATTCTGTGGAAGCGATCAAATTGACTTACCTTTGGAGGAAGGCACACAAAATAGAGGGACCATTTGAACATACTCATCTACTTAGATGTTCATTAGGTATGAGATTGGGCTCGCTGTTCGCAGGCAGCTCTTGCATTTGTACAAGACTTACAGCAAAAGGTAAAACATGCAATAGTAAAACACAAATACAAAGGAAAAAATATTCCGATTAGCTTTCAGCCAATGATAAATCAGAACGTCCAATATGAACAATGCCAAATACAACGTCAGGCCGTGCAATGCCCTGCAAAAGCAAACTGTCTCAACTGGGTTTGGGGAAGTAAATCACAGGCTGTGAGATCCAACAATGCCGACTTACATCAACAAGCAGGCTTAGGCGGTCAAAAACATAAAAGCTAATGGATGGATGCACAGAAGTACCCTTTAGAACATCAGTTTACCGCCCCTTCTTTGCGTACCATCTATTTGCTCATTTATCTCTTTTTCTGTTCTCTTATCCATGGGATGCTGCATTGGGTAGGAAATGCAATGATGGGTTGAAACATATTTCTCAAAAGCAAATGCATTTTGATAAAAGATTCAGTTCAAGATAAATTCAGTTTTTCATTCTACTGCATACCTCTCTCGGTTATCAAAAATGCCTGCCTGGCTGAATGACATATCAATCAAGATTTCGGAGAGCTAGCTCTTCTTCTTGTAGCAAGCTTTTGTCACAGTGCTTCCAGACTGAGCATGTAAAGCAATTACAATGTACATCATCACCTTCAATACTTGCAAATTATGTGATGACTATAGCTGATTATCAGTGTTCCACAAAACAGTAATTATTCTAGTTGTCTGGTTGTCATGAAATTGTCTTTTTTATAACTGTATCGAGAGTATAGTTTAATATAATCAAAGTTGGGTTTTTTTTTTTATTGAATTCATTTATTTCATAAAAGTCAACTGTAATATGAAGTGTAGTTTCCCTTTAAAGAAGAAATCCACAAATAATTTCCAGAAATCATCTCCTCTGTCAACACTTAACCTGTCTCCAGTTTCACTTTCACTTTGAACGATACAATTTCTCTTTGAATGATACTTCTCTTCAATCAAATTCCATCTTGATGTCATATTTGGTGGCTAATGGAAGAATTTGCCTATGAAGGCTGCAATCTTTTTAGTGAAAATGAAAAATAAAAAGAGAAAAACCTTGTATAGTCACATCAATTACTTCAACATTCCACATCATACCTCTATTGTAAAACAAGGAATGTTCGCGTGCATTTTAATTTCGCGAGAGCCAAAATTTGCGAAATTACAATGCACGCGAAAGTTCTTGTCTACACTAGCAATGCATTGAATGTAAGAGGCAACTCGCAAAAATTTCATGGTGCAAAAAAGGCCTTTGACTCCAATTCGCGAAAATTTCATGCCACGAAAATATTGTGTTTTACAGTCATTAACCCATTGAGGACAGACTAATTTTGCTACAACACACATTTCCAATAGACACCTGCCTGAGTATACTTGGGACTAATCCTCAACAGGTTAAGGGTTAATCCATCATTACACAGATTTTTACTTGCTCCATTCACATACATGAATTAAAGCCAGAACATGTACACTGTACCAACATCTTAAAACTCTAATGAGTATGAAAAAAAAAAATCTAATATCTGAAGTATGGTATAAAGTACAAAATATTTTCAAAAGGTTGCAGATCACCTAATTTAACAATTGGGGAGTTTCAAATGAATTCCCAACTTACCTCTTAACAATTAAGTACTAAAACGAATAAGAAACATGCAAAATAAACAAGAAATGAAGAGTTAAACTGAACATTAATAATCCCACATCACTGTACATCTGTCATAAGATGCTTTCCAACTTTCCTTTCAGTTCCATGTGAAAGTGCTGGCAAGGAGCCTGAGGTACTTTTTTTTTTTTTTGTACACACACAAAACTCCGCTGAAGATCGCAGAAATGAAAAAAAAATATGCTTCTGTTCCATGTATTCTGGACATGTAAGAAGTACAATGCAGCAATTTTGATTGGCACTCAAACTAAATTACACTCACTCTGCCCCCTGCAGGAATGTAAATTTCTGCAAAGGCTTTTAAAATGCACACACAAGGGAATAAAATCATCAAAAGTCCATGTTCATCTTCTCATGTACCAAGTGTGTAATATTTGTGTGTTCACTTCTTATCCAGTTTGTTTACATGAAGACTGCACTTTCCATGAATACACAATATTCTCTAATAAGGATGCATTACAGAGAACGGTTTCTCTTCATCATGTCAATCTGAAAGCAGAAGTATATTTTTCTAAAGCAACAGACGCAAAAAAAAAAAAAAATTGTATATATGATATACTGAGAACACGAAAATATGAGAACAACAGTGCTTAAATCTGTACTATTTTGAGGTACTCGTAGTGTAACAAGCATACCGGTAACTTGTACATCAGTAAGTAGGGGCCTGTAATATCCAGGCACTTAAATAATTGATACTACAGCTTGTGCATGTGAGCACATATCACTGAAGAGTTCTTTTCAATTGAATGTACACTGTGTTATTTACAATGTACATTGTATATGAATAGACATTATAGAGTATCAGTTACATATCAGCATTGCCATTATCAGTTTTTTACCAAATAAACCCGTTGTGTTGGTTGGATGGAAGGAGTTTTTGTCACGAAAGTATCACAAATAATGTGCATCACACGGTCCATGCAAACTATGGCACAAGTCGTTCGCGGGTCATTGTATTTGAATATTGCAAGAGGATGCCAGCAGAATGAGGAATGCATGTGCCATGGCCAAAGTACGAACGTGTAAGCAGCATGTTTTGAGCGAAAGTGAACAGCCAAGCTTGCAACAAGTACGCTGTGGTTAATTAAACTTGAGTGTGCGCACATGTTCACGTAATCACTTGATTGTATAACTTGTGCATTATTTGGTCAGTACTGTATCAGAACTGCTAGCATCAAACATTGCAGGCCAGGCAAAAAACACAACAGTTGTCTATTGCCAGTTAGCCGGAAAATATTGGGTGAGGGCTCATTCAAATTCAGCAAGCACTGCAAGTGGCACCATTTAAAACGTGATGGCAGATAACTTTCACAAAAACAAACAAGAAACAGCCCAGGTATTTTCACAACACATTTGAATCTTTAATTTAAAATCACCTCACTTTCTTTTCAGCTTTCTTATCAAGAAAACAAATTTTATATCATTTATCTAGCAGTATTTTTTTTCTCTGTCTCTAATGTGGAGAAAAGCACTATCAAGCTAATATCCTTTGATGCATTTGTATACTTTACATATGATACAACATTGTATTCACATGTACTTTTGATGAGAATTGTCCCCTACATTAGACAAGGGGTGAAAGCAGAAAAGTTCATTGTGGGGCAGAGCAGGGGGCAGTAGCGAGCCAGCCAACATTAAAATGAGTCAACCCATCCTCATGAGCACTCATTACTGGTCAATCTACGAAACCCCTGCGAGGAGTTTGAACGATTTTAATGACGGGCTGAACCAACAGAGGCTCATTTTGTTGCAAACCACAGAGGTACAACGTATGCTAAGCATCACTTAAGACAATGAAAGTTTGGGGGGCCTTCGTCTCTTCATTGCAGTTGTAAGAAAACTTCTGCAGGTGCTATTAAAGAGCCGTTATCCTGTCATCAATAACAGTCATTTGAAAAGGAACAGCACAGTGTAGGTGACACAAATGTGTGTCAACTTTCTGCCAATGTATTTGAAATTTTAGAATTCATTTCAAAGCAGTTTTTTTTTTCTTTCAGACACACCTGAGGTCACGTAATTAATGTCATAATAGTGTCTTACCCAGAGCAGTGGGCACATACATTGTACTGTGCCTACACAACGTGTATAAGGCTCGACATAAGCCAATTATGCCAATTTTTACATGATTATCATGATTTATAATCATTTAATGTTTATCAAATTATTCTAATTTTACTGCATTTCTTTATTTTTTCATGATACAAAATTTCACTGTTGCCCCACCAATCAGTGGCATTTGATGATTTTGGTGGCCTGAACAGGCCACCAAGAAAAAATTTAGTATCAAGCCTTGCTACATGTACGGTATGACAATTTAAAATAATTGTACAGTTTAGGCTCACGATGCTTATATAAAGGTATGAGCGATGCATTCTATGGAAGCGTGCAAATTACAGTACTTTGTGAAAGTGTTCAAACATTTAATTTGCCCTACCATCACATTTAAACACGTTCAGTTTTCATTTGTTTATGAAGTTAATTCTTTCCTAACCATATCAAAAAAAACACTGAAGAAAACTAAAAATAACAAAATGGGTGTATAACACAGCAAAGGGTAATTGAGGCTTTCAAAAAGAGATTATGAAGGTTTCATATCTTGTAGTATAATCAAGTAAAAGAGCATTCTGAAAATGCATATAATCATCTTAGGAATATATATAAGCTATTGGATCAAGATAAAGTATGACATTGGATGACATCATAGTGTGAGCTGTAAAATGTGTACCTATGTAGTCAGACTATGCTACATTCTCCATATTGTATTGCTAGAATGTACAGTTCACTAGAACCCCTTAGAGTACTCAATTAGTGTAACCTTTTTCCACTGATCTTTTTCTTTAAATCTCAAAACATTATATGGATATGAAATATCTCCCAACAAAACACCAGCTGTGCTTTGAGATGAAACATACGAGACCCTGCTGAGAGCTCTAGGAAAAGACAAGATTGTATACTTTTAATAAGTGAGAAGAAGTATGGCTGCAATGCAATATATCTAACAAATATTATACAAATTATACTGCAGTGTTAGAAGATTTCTTCAGCAGAAACTCCAGGGAAGGCAGGGAGAATAAGCTAATCTGCAAACTGCTAGCAGCAGCCAGCCTCGCACACGGCGCAAGGGGAAGTGATCAGTAACCTCAACTTCGGCCTCATCAGCGTCAGCCTTAGTAACACAGCCCCCCATGATGGTGGTGTGGTATGCAGTACCTAACTGACAAGACACAAGCTGACATGTATGTCACAATGTTGAATAATTTGCTGCCCATCGAGGCATTTGGGAACTAAATTTTCTGCCAAAGGCAATACTAGGAGACAACACTGACGTACTTTGCTGCCTCGCTTCCAGGTGTACCTAGACAAGTCAAACTAGGTACGGCGTATTCATATAATGACTGGTAGCAGGTCAGAAGGAAAGGAGAAGATTTTCATCCACCCAGAAGACTTGCATCCATTTCATCTGAAAGAGGAAATTTGATTCTCTAGATGCCAACAAAGTACAAGCTTCCCAGTTCCCTACATGATCATGATCCAACCTGAGAAAATCAATGTCGACCTTATCCCCTCGCCCGCACCAGCCAGATTTTCTGGGCTGCAGAAGCATCATCGCACCGTCATCTGCCTTACTGCTCAGCCCAAGCTGCCCGGCTTGCGTTAGTCGGCATGAACTACTCTGCCAATGCCACTGCCACTGCCTACTTCGTTATTGATATTCAGACACTATCCTCCTCTCTTGCACTCCAGAACCTCATCATTGTTGTCATTCTACATTCCACGGATAAAGGTCTTGTCAATTTGCTGTAAATTCAAAGTTATTTTCATAGTAACACCTGGCTTCTCTTCCCACACAACATGCAGAAAGCTGGTGAACAGATAATATTGTTAATCCTCACTGAATTCCAGAGAGACATGGGTGCACATAACCACTGCTGGAACATGAAACAAATTAACTCAAAAGAAAAGTAGTCTGCATACAAGCAAACCACCTGTAGGTCAAATCCGTTGGAATGGGAGACCAAGCTATGACCTATAACGTATAAAATGTGATTTTCAACTTCCACAAATTTACATTTTAATGTGCACTGTCCATAGTTTGATCAGTAAATATACTGCAACACAGGCAAAGTTGACATTAAAGCAGAGCCAACTGTAAGTGCATAATATATCAACCGTACATCCTGTTACTTGTCATTAAAAAACACACAGTTGGCAAAATCTGATTCCACCATGCATGTTAACAGTAGACTATCTCTAAGCCGCATACAGCAAAAACAAATACTAAACAGCTGCATCTTAAACATGTAGGTGCTACCATGCACTTTCTCAAAACACTGTCAGTTGAAATACTTCCTAACCCTATCCATTTATTAGTTTTGCTGGTTTTGCAAACATAAACAGATCTCCCCTTTAAGCACAATCTGAGGTAAAAGTGCACGCCTACCTGGTATTATAATCATGCCAGCATCCCAAATCAATTCCTTTCCTGACAGGATACTAAAATCCAAACACTGTTTGCTTTTATATTCATTTTATAAAGTCATTGTCAGATTTCACTTGTGTTGCCAATACACTATCTTTACATCACACATAATTGATACCATTATTATTCAATTTAAACACTTTTCATTATTTACACTCATTACCCTTATCATCATCAATATATTTACCATCATACTACTGACACTGTGGTTGTCAACATTGTCTTTAGGTAGGGCATATCAACTGAATGTCAAATTTCACCCTCAATCCCTACCATAAAGATGATAAACATGTATGTCTAGAACTTGCATATGGTGCACTGGAACAATGTGGGTCACATTAGGAGGGTGACAATGATTGTTATCAATATCTATCATCAGGGTCAATAGGCCTATTATTTGTTGCACTGTTTTCTTTTTTAAAACCACTGGCAGTAGCAGTACTACGTAGTCAACTCCTGTACAAATGGCTGTGTTCTCATCACAGTAGGCTAATTTAGTACTATCTCAGACAAAATTTATGAGATCAAAATGTTACAACATAAACAGTCCATTTCCACAGACAATCAGTAGAAATGTTCTACAAGATGTGTACAACGTAACCGTGTTTGTTTTGGGGTTTGTGTTTTTTGCTTTTGATGAGTATTTGCAAGTCTCAGATCACTTTGTACATTATGCATGCCATGTCGAGGTAGAAAACAGCAGAGGCAGACATAGAGTGATTATCTATCCACTGACCAGTATCATACATCAAACTTTCACACACTGCCTGAGCACATTCATACTTGGGCACTTTCAGCTCCATTTTCATGAATTAACTGAATCCATTTCAATATATGACCCTGTTTACAGTGCGAGGCGAGGCCGCGGCCGAGCCCAGCCCCGCTTCAGTGTAAACGCACAAAAGGCCAAATGCGAGGCCAAAATTGGCCTCGCATTTGGCCTCGCTCTGGAGATGGTCTCGGCCGCGGCTCGGCCGCGGCCGAGCCTGGCCTCTTCTTGGTGTAAATGCAAACTGGGCCAAAATGCGCGGCCAATTTTAGCCTGGCTTCCAGACCCTCTGCCCGTACTATTTCGCTATTCACGATATTACCACCCTCAACGTGGAAAACTAGTATAGTTTAAGGTGGTTTTGTCCTGCAAAGGATTTTTCCTTCGGCAAAGGCCTTTGCCCGAACGGCGACTTCGTCGCCACGGAATCCAGTTGGCAAAGGGTCTGAAAACCAGGCTATACCAAATTGCGTTTGTTTATAAGCAGAGCACCACTACGACAAAATATTGAAAGGTTTGAATTAAAAGCGCTGCCGAGCCCAGCAGTGTAAACGGACAAAATTGCGAGGCTTGGCCGCGCAATTGAGGCCGGGCTCGGCCACGGCCGAGCCGCGGCCGACCCCGGCCCCGCACTGTAAACGGGGTCTATTACAGATCTGTAGGGAACTCTGTTAGGCTACGTCAACAAAGTTCTGTGCAAGAAATGTACCAGAATCTTCTATGTCCAGCTGCCACTGTCAGGCTGTATAATTCTGAAAAGGAGTACCACTACGTTGCAATGTTAGTTCCTACAAATCCCACGGTGATCATCAAGACGGCAATTATGTGGCAAGTTCGTAAATGACTGACTGGGGAGTAAAATGGCTTCAAAGTGACAGACACACTGACTAGCAGAAAAACATACACATACATATGTATAACAAATTGTTGACATTGAAGATTGACCATTGCCCACTCAGAAGATTTCTTGCTATACTACAGTACTGACTTATCAGTTGCAACTTACAGTGTAAGGCACTTGGGTACAAATAATTTTGTTATTATCAGAATTGATATCACTACTACCGTCAATACCGTCATCGGTAGAAGCAGCAGTCATAGTAGTAGAGGTAGGAGCATTTTGGCAATGATCTGAATTTACCTGAAGTACAAGCTTCATAAAATATCCTTCTCTTCCAGTCCTCTATCCATCCCCCCCCCCCCATGGCAGCAGGTGTTACACATTGAGTGAATAATTACTTGTGTAACATATCATTTAATGCAGTGAACTGTATTTAATGAAAGCAAATCATGTTCCTATATATACCCTCAGCCATGCAAGATAGCATGGCAAATCAAGGGTGCATTGTGCGCATCAAATAAAATTGTTATCAATGAGCATTCAACGGCCTTGGAAAGCTGGGTTGATGCAGCCCTGTCTGGAATTATGCATCTGTGCTGATGAGAGCATTCAGGTATCAGCAGCACTCAAATAAAGCCTATTGATGTTTTCCCTACAAATGATGTTAACACTGCGTCATGCATCCTGTGAGACAGCAAGAGGTCTGTGTTCGATGTATGTGTGCATATCTACACATGGCGAAAGCATGTAATGGGAGTAGCCTATGTGTTGTGACCTATTGATGCTTGTTAAGTTGTAGCCCAATTTACAGCTGAGAAGGATCATGTAAAAGTTGGAAGTGCTTTGCTCCACAAATCATCCCATTTGAGAGAGAGTGCATATTCACTGGGGTAGAGTAAACAAAAACATAAAATGCAAGCTGTCTATAGTGACAGTATATAAAGTTGTGTTTCAAACCAGAATTAGCAACTAGGAGATGCCTCTTTCATGAAAATCCACGTGAAAGAGATTTAAGAATCTGGTGCCGGAATTTGTAATCTTTGAGTGCCACCAAATTTCAGACAGTTGATTTCTACACACATACAAAATTTTAAAAAACTGATACATGTACATGAAAGGCCAAAGACACTTTAGTACATTGCACCTGTCAATACAAATGCATTAAATGCCCCCATCCTAATTACAGTTCGCTGGCTGTGCATAAAACCACAAATATCATAATCAGTCAGTGAGCAGTACACTACAAGTGTATACCCAGACTACAATTTGTACAAAGGGTATAGTTAAGGATAACTTTCCTGATGTTTCTTCATTGTTGTATTTTGAACAGCTTTTACAGAAATGAGGATGATGCCTTCCACTATTGCAAGAGCAATAAGGGTGGCAGATAAGCAGCATGTTTGTAGATGCTAGCTCTGATCTTACCACACAGAGCAAAACAGGCCTAACACCTCAAGGTATCAGCTAAAAATGACATAGCAACAACAAATCCATTCAATCAGATTGCTGAGTCCCCCAAACTGCAAGTAATCACAAGGACATGGGCTGTAATGCCAGATGTTATTCACTGAATGGCATAGTCATATATTCATATCAATATATGAAAAACACATGTAAAAACAAACAGTACTAGTAATTGCATTATCAAATACATTTACTATTATCACTAGCATTTTGTTTGTGACAAGCATTTCAGAAAATCTGAGACTACGCTGTATTAAGCAATATCCAAGGTAAGTTTTATGCTAACACAACGTACATCAATATCAGGTACTGTAAAACATGATATATTCACGGCGTGAATTTTTCGCGAATTGGAGCCGACGGCCTTTTTTGCGGCATGAAATTTTTGCGAACTGCCACTGGCATTCAATGCATATAATGTAGACAAGAACTTTTGCGTGCATTTTAATTTCGTGAATCCTGGCGCTCACGAAATTCGCAAAATAAAAATGCACGCGAACATTCCTTGTTTTACAGTATTGACACGTAAATTCTCTGAATTAACAAAACCCAAGTAGCAATTATTCTACAATTGACACAACTGAATAAAATAAACCATTTATGACACAAATCAATACCAGCCTTTCCTGACTTTACAAATGTGACATGGTATCTGCTCATGTGATCCTCACCTTCTGTCAGATCTTTTGAAACTTATTGTTTATAACTTGTCATGCTTCCTTGTATGTCATTGCAATGTTTTGGCTAGGACTACAATGTAAGTCACACTGAGTGACCACTGAATAGCATTTGCTGGTCTATTTTTATGCTTCCGCAACGAAGTGTCGCCGGAAACATTTTTTTAATCTGTAACTTACAGCCTTTGTATAGTTTTAGAAATGCAAGTTGAGGCTAGATTTATCTGATTTTACGAGCTACTGCCATATGAATACAGTCCCATATTGATGCTTATAAGCAGATTACATCCTTGCTTTGATACCATAAATCTGTTAACTAAAAATTACTAAAATGTTTATGGGTCCAATGTACAGTATGAGGGAGTAAAGTGATCTTTCCTTTTTCATGCACAAATACTTTGCTGAATCACCAAGGCCTAAATTAGACTTTATAGTACACTTTCTATGTGTTAAGTTCACAAACATGCTACACATTACAAGTGGACAGAATTTAATATACCAAGATAATCAAAGGGGGCCAAAGTTTTGCAATACCACTTACAGACTACGAGCACTAAAATGCACTGAACTGAAAATGAATTGTGATTAAACTCCACAAACCAGTTACTATTTTCAATGCAGCCATTCAACAAAACACATTCCCTCAGCATTCTGCAACTGACTTTTAAATAGAATAAGCAGGTAAGTTTCCAATTATCAAGAATGAGCTCCAATTTCTCAACCAGTATAAGCCAAAGGAGACGTCCTGAATGTTAATTTGGAAAGTGTTATCATCATGATACAATTGTAATATGGTATCTAAATTGCACAGTATGCATGTCACACTTTCTCCAGAGAATAGAGTCCATCAGTTTATATCAAGCAAGCCTATGTTATTTGCGCAATTAATGACTTCCAAGAAAAATGCCTCCCGTAAGACAAATGTGCCATGTATATATCCAGAGCAGGAAATCATTGAGCTTTCTCCTAACAAGGGATGATTATTTCTCATTACAGCACTGTGGATCTCAATTGTGAATTCAATCACTCACAAAATTTGTTAAATACATTGCGTATGTATGCACATTATGTCTTTGAAGTCATGCAGTATTAACACAGACAGCCATTTGATGCCCAGCCCACTGGTCATTAGGTCGCATGTATTCTTGTATAAATGTCCCTATCTGTCCCATAGGTTATCTTTTATCTAGACCCTATTGACGAGGACATATCAGGGGAGAAGGTTGCATGTGAAATGCAAACTTTTGTATTAAATGTAACTGCACATTTTTGAAAGGACAAAGCTGCCTACTCTATTTTCTAAAACATTGCAGAAAAAAAAGAGGATAACAAAATCATCATGTGATTTTGTCTAAATCACATTGCTGTGCCTAAACTGACACAGCTACTTCATCTACAGGTGCTTCATAAGCAAATAATCTGAACATCACTGGAGTGATGATTCACCATGAACAGCAGTCAAAAAAAAAAAAAAAAAAAGAGGACAGATCAGGGCAGCAGTACACTCCTGGTATGAAAGGAGCAGGCCCAAATCAAATTTGGGCCATTGGCTGTATTTTTGTGTGACAGCCTTTGACGTAGACAGTTTATGCGTACTTTCATGCTGTAGTAAAAGCAGGAATGGCAAATACATGAGAAGTTTTGATTAAAATTATTATAGAGATTGAAGATAAATTGATGTAAACATTGAAGTATATTTGATAATCATATTGCATTTCAAAGTAGCACCAAAGAGCAATGAGCATCTACAGTCAAGTAAAAAAAGGAAGTAGTGTCTCATCCGGATTTTTTGGAGAGGTGATGCGGGAGATCCATACATCTATTTTTCTGATCTGAAACCACTGCATACATGTACATGTGCAACTGCAAGCTAGCACAAGGCACTAGTGTAGTTTTGCAATGCCTTGTGTAATGAATTGCAGTCATGAATGCACAAACTAACCCTAAGAATTCACAACCTACAAGTATCTAAGACTACAAAGTTGGGCAAAAGTTGAGTATTTACCACTAAGTTTGGCACTTCTACACATTATGGAATGATTTTACAGCACTGCTGTGTACGTGTACATATTGTATACTCGTGCACCAACTGTTGCGGTACCGTATATGTATCATCCATACCGCAACCGACTGCTTGCAATGAGTACGCCACAGAGCTTTTAATTCAAGGGATCAAATCATTCCGAAATGCACCGAACTGTCTAAACATGTCTCCTACCGCATGTTGGAGACTCAACAGCAAGTGTTTAGGGTGTGACATATTTACAGTGAGTTGGTACCTTTGAAAATGATTTGCGAAGCGGGAGGAAACTACGCTAGCGTCTTAGCCAGCACGGTGTAGCGGGCAAAAGTACATATTAAAATAACCGTTGAAATCAAGCCAGGTGCAAGCTCATGAAATATATAATATGCATACGCACATCTACATTTGTTGTACATGATGTGCGAAGATATGACTGTATGTGCGTGCATAGATTCACAACGTAAAAACACACTTTAATATGTGCTGTGACGCTTTCAAAATACCTCACCAGCTGCGTGCAAACCCATAGTACAGCAGCTGGTTTGTAGATCACTCTCAACTAGCAGTACGATACATAGTGGATACGCACTATATTATTAGTAGAGGAGATTCTAATTCAAATGCAATGTAGGCCTACATGTATACATGGCAGCACACAATCGGTGTGTGAATTTCCGATGTTTTTTTGTCCACCCTAAAGTAGTATTAAAAATATCAAAAAAAGTTGATGTAGCAACTCAAAAACGATGCGAACAAGGACAAGGAACACAAATTGTTGATATTTTCATCACCATTTTGAAAAATAGTATTATAGTATAAAAAAAAATCAATATGCCCCAACATTTTTTTCATGTGTACTTGGCCTAATAGAATTTGACTATTGCAAATGGAGAAAAAGAAATAAATCTCCCATAAAAATGCATTGCTTCATGAGATCATTAATGTGCCATCAACTGCTCAGAATTTATTTATATGGGCGATATTCATGGACAGCTACACCTACTGCTGAGACAAATGCAACCTGGTTTACTGCCATACCAAGCATCTGTGACCGGATCTACAGAATATTGTAAATGGCAGATTCCGACACAACTGCACTTCATTATGTGTGCAGCATAATAGAATAATCTGGGTTGTAATGTTAATCATCAATCACTTGTGTGCAAATATATTGTATGAGAAACCTATTGTCAAATCACGTTTGTCCTTATTTTCAAAACTTTTGCCAGTCAAATTCTATGAAAAACTCATGTAAAAACAGTGTAGGCCCCTACAAAATGTTTTGGGAGCATTTCAGATAGTGATAGCAGAATGGGATTTCAGAGAAAATTATCAAACTGACAAAGCAAAAAAAAAAAAAGATAATAATAGACAGTCTAATATGAATAATAATAAAATGTAGAAAATATCTAGACGACTACATCTCCACATGATTACCAAGCACTAAATACAAGTAAAATTTATGAAATCTGAAAACACTTTATGTAAAGGTGGCCAAAACATGACGCAATATCCAAAATTACAATTGCATTATTACACTACACGTACACTACACAATATTACCAATAAAATTGCTACCAATCATTAACAATTGTAATGTTAAGTTGTCGTTAGGTGTCAAGGCCAAGGGTTGCATGTAGATCTAGTAAATTGTAATGCTGTAACTAGAATCTAGTTCTCATACTCATAGGTTATATTCTAAATATGCAGCATGTAGGCCTACAGACCATTTAATATGCAATTGCAAACAGTAAATTACCATCCATATCCATGGACATGGTCACAGATGGTCTAGCCTGACCAGACACTGTGATTTGCGACAGCGCTGCGTGTAGTTACAGATGGTCAAGCTACTTCTACTACTAGTGACAGCACCTGCCACCTCACCCACTCACTGACTCAGTTCAGTACAGACTACAGACGTACAGTAGTGAATAGTTTTTCTACATTCACATAATTTCTGATTCAGTTCACCTTTCCACTGCTGGGGGTCCTGGTACTACTAGTCCTTAAACTTCCATGTCTGCTGTGGCATACAGTTTGGGAACAGGAACCTGCTGCATTTCACAGTCCGCTACTCAATAGTAACATACTGTCTAACTGTTGAGTGCCATTGTCATTTCTCTTGTGCAGTAACCCATGAATAAGCCAGCAGTGTAGTAGAGTAACGTAGTAGCAGCGAGCCTGCAGACAATCATTCATTGACTAGCACTATGCAGCCCGTATTGTGAATGCGAGTACACAAATGCGAAACGACCTTGAAAACTTCAATGAATTCACTGCACTGCGCGACATTTACGCTCTGATCACGAAATTAAACCGATAATGTACATCCTGAGATCGCAATTATTCCATACTCACCCAGTTTCAACGATGTCAAGACGGAATTTCCTCTAGTTTTATGGCTTCATTCGAACACCTCATTTTTGTCAGACGTCGTTCGTCGAGTTTCCCAGACTTCACCGATGACATGCCCCGTGAATGACCTCTAGTATAATCCCTGGAGTGTAATTTGCATACGCACTCGTCAATGCCCTATGGTAGTGGCGAAGATGCAAAACACAAAAGAATATCTGAAAGGTAAGAGTTGTCTGCCATAGAAATATTATGGTGCACATGCATAAGACCATGTGTGTGCGGATGACATTTCGATCTAACGGATGTCTCTCTGATCAGGCATAGATTGAATTAGACTTTCAGTGCACTTTGCATACCATTTTCATTTCCGTTCAGGCTAGAATCGATGCGATTGGAGGAACACTGTCTGTTTACCGTCTTGAATTTGGATGCAATGCAAACAAAGTGTCTCAGCTCAGTCGGTTATTTTTGACTCATTTCACGCTGCAATTTGTTGTCATGACCGAATGCGGACTGGTGAGGACCGACAAAAATGCTAATGAAACACAATTAGAAGCCAAGCACGAGTAAAATGTGTATGCTTCACGTTAGATTAATATGCGCATATTTCTGAGTGAGTACAGCAGTATATGTTTTGACTGATTTTCAGCTGATGAGTGTTTGTAGCAGTTTCCCTAAATTCTGAGCGGTTATAAGACTACGAAATGAGCACTGTGTTGATAAAAAAAAAAAAGGTCAACCAAGGGACTGCTGAATATTAAAAGATCTAATCGAGTGGGGCTCATGGCATTCACATTGCTTAAGTAATTCAATTCAGAAGCCTGTAATTGACGTAGCATGTGAGGTAAACTCCAGGTTGGCCTCTTCGTGAACAGTTTTCGATGGTTTCTTTCCTTCCATGACTTCCACTCCTTCATCCTGTCCTCTTCTTCCTTTTCTCTACTCTTGGTCTCCTTCGTCGCTTTATTTTCCATCATCATTACGCATCGTCATCATTGCTGTCATTATTATTTTATCCTCCTTTTTTTATTATGAATTTGAATATATTCTTCATGTGTCTCTTCTATCTCTTTATATTCATTAATTTTCGAGTTCTCCCGTTTCTTCATCGTTACTGGGCGTGCTTTTTGTGGGGATTTGTAGTCTCCTTGTATTTAGAGTTGTTGTTTGTTTGTTTTTTTCGCTCATTATTCCAATGTCATTCTTGCATTTTTTGTGTACGCATGTATGACAGGCACATCTTGTTAAATTTTCAGGTAATTCAGTAACAAAAATCATATAAGTTTCGTTTCTTTGTCATTTCGGCATGTTCCAAAGAAAAAATATTTTGCTATTAGGAGTGGTTAAAAGGGGATTGACAACAACAAAAACAACAACAAAATCTTATAATAGCATGTGTCATCTCAATTATTTACCATTTGTAGGCCTATATATACACTCAGCAAAAAAAAATACAAACAAACACGAAAGTAAACACTTTTTCCAATGCATATTTTATATAGTAGATTTTAATAAAAATCTTTATGTCGTATATCATATTAAAGGTTTCTCAATTTTGTCGACCTGGTAGCTTTAAATGCAAGGGGAAATGTTATGCATGAGTGAACGCATTCGTTTTTGTCTTCCAAGGCACAAAAGTAAAACTTGCAGAATTTCACATGTAGTGATTCATTTTCAAATGCCCTTCAAGATAGCAATGATGACAAAAGACAAATTTAACACAGTGAGAGACATGAATGAATAGCAAAAAAATACGTTTTCCTTCCCTTTTATCTCTTTATCCTCAAACAAAAACAAAGTGGGGAACTAAAGAAGGAAATAAGAATTTTCTGTCAACTCAAATTCAAATGTCATAGGGAGTAAAATGCAAAGGTGGTAAAATGGATTTTTTTTTGTTTTTATTTCATTCTTTTAATTTAGGGATTTGAGAATTCATGAGACAAATTCAAGAACTTGTTATCATTTTCAGTGTGCTTGATTCGAAATAACATTTCAAATTTCGACCATTTTTGTTAGTATTGCCTCTTTTCTATAATGTCATTTGACAGAAGATTCTTCATTTTCTTCATTATTTTGTGCTTTTCTTTGTCTTTGGAAGCTACAAAGACATTATAGAAATCAATGGGCAAATTTTCCATATCAATTTGTGTTTCCTATTGTGTTGGATTTGTCTTTTATTCTCATTCATGGAAGAGCAGATACGCGTGAATGAGAAATTGTCCATTTTTGCAATTTTTACTTTTGTGCCTTGGAAGAGAAAAGCGAATGTGTTCAATCACGCATGAAGTTTCCCCTTTTTATTGACCTACCAGGTTGACATCCAATTAAATTGCCTTTAACATGGTATATTTTATATAAAACATTAATATTTAGCCTGCCGGTAATATTCTATGAGAAATGTGAGCTTGAAAAAGTGTTTACTTTCTTTTCTTTCTTTCTTTCTTTCCTTTTTTTTTTTTGCTGAGTGTATATGTATATTTTTTTTAAATAAAGAAAATGGAATCCAAATATAATTGAAAAAGAAGAAGAAGAAGAGAAGAAGAGTGAATTTTGATTGTATCCAAATTGTATTTGACTCTTTTTAAGCAAATCATATCAACAGAGGTAGCTAATTAAACGAAGACAGTTAATAAAAGTATAAATTAAGTCACACTTATAATGATATTAGACAATTAACAAATAAGAATCGCCGTTCCACCATTTGAATGTCTGTGAATTAAAGCGTATGTTATATGCATTACATTGTCATCGAGGCGGAGTTTGAATAATTTGACAAAAACAAAATCAAGGAAAACAGAGCAAAAAGTTGAAAAAGTTTCACTCAAATATAGAGCAAATTACACACAAAGAACAATGAAGAATGGTAATAATATCATTTTCAAAGACTTATTGTTTGTATTATTTACATATTATATACAAATGAAGAAAAGGGAAACGAAATAGATGAACAAGAATTAAAAGAATACATTTTTATTGTATCCAAATTGTATTTGATTTTTACTAGTATCAAGCAAATTGTATCAACAGAAACATCTGATTAAACGAAGACAGTCAACAAAAGTTTAAGTTAAGTGACACTTTTTATATGATAATACTATACTATATTAACAAATATTAAGGATCGCCGTTACAACCATTTGGATGTTTGTGAATTAAAGTGCATCTTATACATTTTGTATTACATTGTCAGCAAGGCAGAATTAATCCTAACCACACAAAAAAAACAAAGAAAACCTAGCAAAAAGTTGAAAAAGGTTGACTCTAATAGATAGAGCAAAATTACACACAAAGAGCAATATAGAGACCCTAATGATATCATCTTCAAAGATATCATATTTCAAAGACTTGCATGTTATTTAAGATTGATATAATAGATTCGGTCACAGTAAACGTATTGAAAGTAAATGAGGTGGTAATCATGGCCTCACAAATCTTAAAATAAATCTCCTTATATGCTATCAGGAAAAAAATTGCATTTTCCCTTCACTATCCTATATTACTACCGCTGTAACGATTTGCAATCAACTAATCTCTGCAAATGAAGTGATGTGAGATTTTGATCTATGACATCACGCCTTAATTTTTTAATTATGCATACTCCCTGATGTGACCAATATAACTTCATGCGATAACTTGATGAGCTTTTAAATTAAATGTCAATTTTGACTCTGATAAGCTATCTGTTTGTTTGACTTTGATGTTATACTCTTCCGATTGAATGAACTTGAATGCAGAATGTAGTTTCCTTTCCAGCAGTTTGACGGGCATGACGATTTTCGTTCAAAAACAAAAGACAAAAAACAAACAAACTTTCTCTTCGGAACATATAGTTTCCTTTACAGCTCTCGTGTCCCTTTTACAAACGTGAAGATTGATTTTCTTTCATTAGCTCGCATATTATGTAGAGGTAGGTAATTCAGACCTTTTATCAGAATGATAACTCTGGAGGAGGGAGGATAAATACTGTAGATTTGGCCCTCCCCCACAAAAAAAAAGGAGAAAAAAAGAAAAGAAATCCAACCATTATTTTCGGTACAGAAGGAAAGCGTACTGTCTAGTGACATTTTTGTTTGATTGTTATTTGTTTTTGTTTTTGTGGGTTTTTTGTTTGATTTTATTTTTTTTTTATTACTTTTTTTTTTTTTTTTTTGCAAAAGGGATATACGACCTTTAAGGCTGACCCGAAAATGAAAGTTATAGCTCTCTGGAAATTCATTCCAATCTATATACTCAGTATATAATAGTTTGACATCGCATTATATATTAGCCAATGTTTCTTCTATTATGTTGCGGGGTTTCTAGACTATAAAAAGCAATGTATGACTCACAATGTGACTCATCTATTGAATGCAACGTCAGCATTACTATACCTCATCTTGTCTATATAGCAATATGCCTGAAATGCGTTTAAAGTATCTGTACATCAACCGATATACCCATCATGTAAACAATTTGTATAAATATGCGTGTCGCATATTTAAACTTTATGTCTCAAGACAGAACTTGAATGACGTCTTCAATCCAACCTCGATTTTATTCTAATTTATCTGTCTCTTTTTGAACTCTATCGTGGTCCCCCTCCCCTTACAAAACTTTTCCTATTATTCTAACTCTTCTTATCCACCATATTCATAAATAAACCTTAGCATCTCAAATTTGCTTCTGTTATATACCACATTTCGTGTGTGTTTTTGGTAATTAATAATGGTGTTTCTATGTAGTGTTGGCATTGCAAAGCATGGTATGATACATAGTTTGTTATCGTGAGTCACCTGTCCCGTTGAGCCATTGTGTATAGTCACTACTTTATCTCCATTTAGATGTAACATCCGTTGGCTGAAATATGAAATACAACATTTCGGAAATAAATCTCACCAGCGTGAATATAACAATCATGTGAGTTATAGTCTGATCCGCAATGTATCAGAAACTTAGTTTGGGACTTGTCACTTGTCGCCAATGCTCTCCAACGATAGATGATGTGTTTATCACGCTTTGTTTTTATAACATCATCAGTTTACTTCCAGGTTGTCCAATCATCATTGTTATGCTGCAAGTTTCCATTAAACAAAGATGAGTTTCCCCCTGACTCAGAAAAGTGAGTCACCAGAGCACAATAGAAACTCGTGATCATACTCCGATATTTACATCAAAGAAATGGCCTATATTTTTCTTTTAAAAAAAAGGCTGCATGCTCGGAAATACCTGTGTATTCTCTGTTTCAATCATAATGAAGAAAGTCTAAGGAAATTCTCAATTATCTTGATTATAATCTTTAATTGAGGAAGTATATTTCATGAAAGTATAGTGACAGGCAAAACAGGGTTCTATTTTTTTTTTTTTTAAGTAATCAATGCTAAAAATCAATTTAAAAGGGGTGGGACGGTACCGCGAGGGCTGATCCCTTAAAATTTGTTAATGTATTTAAGACAAGCAAACTCTTTTTGTCACCATCATGCACATCACAAGAGTGTCAGTCCCCGCTCCATCCAATTCTCTGCACTTTCCCTCTCCTCACCTCTGCTGCTGTAATCCTTAAATATTTCACGACAGCTTTGATATCGCTCAGCAGTTAACTTGCCTTGCTTATCAATATTCCATGCATCTCCACGGAATTTCAATAATTAGCATGCCTTAATTTTTTCTCCCTCTCACTTCCTCCCCTATCCCCTCTTCTTCCTTCTTTCCATCTCCCCTTCTTTTTTTAGTCTATCTCTTTCTTTTTTCTCTCTTTTGTTTTCAGCGAACACGTCATCTAGCTCCCCATCTCTCTATATGATGCACGTTCTTTCAAAATATTATTATCCTCCCCCATGTGCTCACATTTTGTCCTATCTGCGCTTGTTACTCAGCCCCGTCATTTCCCTTCACTGTTACTTCTCATACCGATAACTTGTGTCTCGAGCTTTCACCATCACTGTATGTCATAATCTCAATAAATTGTGTCCCTCTGGGTCTGTATTTCATCTCATACAAGGTCTAACACACAGTATTGTTTATGCCATATCTTATACCCGCCAAAGGCGCAGCATTTGCTTTCAAACAAAAACAAAAAAGGGCTGCTTCGTTAAGAGAGCGAAGAAAACGCGAAAACAGCTTTATTCCTTTCTCCTCAAAGTTAATCTTTATTCGAAGGCTTTTCAAAGCTATTTGAAGTTTGTTTGTCAAGGCTTGGGTTAGTACTTTCCGCAACGAACTAATGTTGCAATGACGTAATGCATAATGATAAAAATATTATATTGAACCTCGGTGCCTGAATTCGACTGAATGTGAGTGTGTGTGTACGTGTGCGTGACGTTGTACGTGCATGCGTACCAAAGCTTCTTTTCATTTATAGCTCGCATGCACTGTCTCCACACAAGAGTCTTAAAACGCCTTATACAAAATGGGTCACGCAACAAGGAGAATAAACTTATCATAATGTTGTCGTCCAACTCCGCCAGAGGACATCCCAGGCGGGCGTGCAAGGTTTGATTGCTCAGTGTCATGCCGTGAAATGTGATGTAATGGTCACGAGGACAGGCTGCTGCTCATGATGATAGCGGAAGTGCATGGTAGTCATTATACAATATCTTGAGGGGAGGGTTCGCCATCTCTCTCGGCTTTATACAGTGCGGGTGGCGGGTATGCACATTTTAAGCGAAACAAAGAGACACATGCATTGTTGAAAGAGAGTTACTTTATGACAGCAAGACGATACTTTTGTTTAACTATTCCGTTTTGTTTTCCACCTATCAAGGAAGGCAAAGATAGACAATACATTAGATATAGACCAAAATAAACCAAAACACACACACATGCAGACATAAACACACACAAACATCCTTATGTATATAATATGTTTATTTTAATGTAATAAACATATGTATAATGTTTATTTGTGTGTGTACGTGTGTGTATGTTGACGAGTGTACATGGGGAAAGGGAAAAGAAGCATTTTAGTGTTATATTCGAGTGATATGAGTGTCACGTATGCATATAAACCGACAAAATTATGTATTATTGCACAAAATTTCAATCACATATATAGCAAAAGTTTCACTGTACAATAGAAAACTGATAATTCTAGATTGGTTGCTAAATTTCAAAACACATCACACAAGGAGACTTACAACAAAGAAAATTATACGTTTAACAGATGTATCTATTCATATTTTTCATCTGTCATTTCCAATTACATTTCCAAATAAATCTTATTTATCCATTTTATCTATTTATTTGATACGTACGTTTTCATGTTTGTTTAAAAAATGCAAAGTTTAAATCAAATCAACTACTAGTATACAACTTTATTCACAATTGGCAAGTACCATAAATTCATAAAATGCTGCTCATGATAGTATGTACCCTTTCGGTGATATGCATTTCAGTATATTGCTATCTATGAATCATCTACCATAGCATCTATGTTTTATTATGCTCACTTTTATCTTTATCTCCTTGTGTAATATGAATGATCAAACATCAAGTCTATAAATAGTGCAATGGGAATAGTCTATGAAGTTGGACAGATTCTTGTCAGTTGGAATATTTAGTGAAGTCTCCTTTTTTTTTTACTAGCATATTTGTTATTGTTGTTGTTATAACCCTGAAGAAATCTCTCTATCTTTCCTTTTCCTTGTATTTTCTTATATTCCTTTTTTTTTTATTCAGTGATCTGTAAATAGTCATGTAAACTTTTATCAGTATCATTTGCATGTTTTGAATATGATTCCTATTAACCCTTTCATTCAAGTTTTCTTTCCTTTTCAAGTCCTTATAAGATCTTAAGGGAATGGTAAAGTATTGGTTGAGGTGAGGATTTAGCCTTAACTTTTTTGTAAGATACTTAGAAACCATTTTTTATATAAAATACTTAAAACCATACAATGCTAAGAGGATTTCGAGGTTCATTTGATGAAAATCGGTTTTGAAATGGCTGAGATAGCCAAAAACAAAGTAAAATAAAGTGATCCTAATAGAAGATGGGTCCCATCAAAGTAAAATGTAAAATAACAAAGTAATGACAAACAAAGTAAAATAAAGTGATCCTAATAAAAGATGGGTCCCATTTTTTATTAGGATCACTTTATTTTACTTTGTTTGTTATTACTTTGTTATTTTACATTTTACTTTGCTTTTTACTTGCTGTTTTACCTTGTTACTATTTTACGTTGTTATTGCTTTGTTATTTAACATTGTTTGGGATATCTTAGCCATTTCAAAGCCATTTTTTATCAAATAAACTTTGAATCACTCTAAGAATTATATGCTCTTTCATATTTCATGAGAGGTTACTAACTATCTAAAAAAAATATATTCTTCGAGAACGTTGGAAACCTGAAGCCCCATTGCAACCGAAACTATACCATCCCTTTAAACTCGTCAGTTGAGAAAGAAAGCTAATTGTCAGAAATGCAAGTCAGACTAAAAAGCTAAAAAGGCAAAACAAAAGACACCAATCGACGATGATCTATGAAACACTGCACGAGAATATTGGCTGTATTACCCCACATCATAAGCATCAGAAGTAATGGAGTGATCGCTGCACTATCCGGACTATCACTGCGATTGTTTCAATACTTCGTCATTAACAGGAATCTGATGTTTTTATCACTTGACGATTGGAAGTTGAACGCAGAAAGAATGGAAGAAACATCATTTTTAATTTGGTTGTTTCTTTCAAACAAGGTATATGTATGCTAAAATTATCCATAATCGATTTGATTAATTACTTTTTTTTCAGAATTGTGAAAACTAATATAATAATGTAATCCGTAGAAAAATTGAATAAAACTAATACAAATTATTGAGAAAAGTGGTGATTTACCAAATCATACATAGTTTGTCGCATACATACATTCATACGCATACATAGTTTGTTACAAACATGCATACATACATAGTTTATTATTGAACAAAGTGGTGACTTACTGTAGTAAGTCATCTCAACAATCCACATATCCAATACCTTTAAAATTTTGAGAAAGTCAGAAACGTGCATGTAGAGTGTTGATTATGAATGAAAAGATTAACAAATGGCAAAATTGATAAATGGTAATTTTGTTTCTACTTCACAAAGTCATACATAGTTTGTCTTACCGGTGGAAATCAAACTATCTTGGAGTAATTTTACGTGTACATTAATAGTGTGCCCGTGATTGTGTAAAATATGTGTTCTATAAATATGTTTCTTCTTTTGTTTATGTTCCTGTGTAGATTCTTGTATTGATTTTCTACTGTAGATATGAACAGAGATTTACAGTTTCCGTCAACATTTTATGAAACAAATGTCTTGATTACTCAATATATAATAGGAAATTATGAAAAAGACATTTTTTGAATAAGTATTCCATCTATGGATATCATATCATTGAAACACTGAAGAGAAATTTCGAATCCTATGATATGTATAAGACAATTGCTAAAAATACAGTGAAATATGACTCCATAAATTCATCATAATTATGTATGCATAATGTATTTATATACTTTTACACACATACACATTCACACACACATATGATAATGTATAATATATATATATATATATATATATATATATATATATATATACATATATATATATATATATATATATGTATATGTATATATATATATATATATATATACAACATATATGTGTGTGTGTCCATGTGTGTGTGTGTGTGTGTGTTAAACCTACATATCTGATTAAGCCAAGACTATCGCAATGATCATGTGGTTAAAATAAAACCAACAATTAACGATGCATGTGATTTTGGCAGCATCTGCAAAACAAATCTAGGATCGTGCTGAGTGACAATGTGATTTAATTGTTAACTTTTTCCCCCATTATTCTCATCCTTATCGTTCTTGCTAGTCTAATCATTGTTACGTCTTCACCTAAAGTTTTACTCTCATTATCATTACCATATTAAATCATATTCCTTTATTATCAATACCTTTATTGTTATTGTCAATATAACACTATACTCTTCAAAATCTAATGTTAAAATCTCCAGGGTATTGAATAAAAAAAGTCCAGCTGTGACGCTAACTTGATAACAGTGACTCGACAGACAAATTAGCCGGGGAAAAAAAAATCACCGTTTGTTTATAGGAATTCTTATGCAGTTATAAATAAGGTAAATAATCCACACACCCACAGACACACACAGACACACACACACACACACACACACACACATACTCAAACATGATAAAGCACAGCAAAAATAAGTATAGGAATTGCATACTGGGTTAGTTGTATAATTGATGAGATTGAAAAGGATGATTCAAAAACCTGGAGTTTATGCTAGGCGAGGACTTTTACTTTTAAAAACTGTTGAATGCAACCAAAACGTGATTCATCATAGTAACATAACATTAAAGATGACAGCCACGTTGCAGGCCTGTCTTGAGTGACTGCTGACGTTATTTCAATAAATGCAATCTCCTATTTTACGAACATAACACAATATTCGATGTCATCTGTGAAACTTCTATACCCTGCTTCGGATTTTTTGTTGAAGCAATCGAAAAAGGGAAGAAAGAGAAATACTCAATTTTCATATTATGCACTGGACTTCACATCAATATCCATCTTTCGAAACTGTATCTCTTTTTGTGTGTGCCACTGTTAAAGGAAAAAAAATAGAAAAAAAATCCGCAGAGAGCAACTAGCGGTCATGTCTGGTCACACACGACCATTGACATGAATCCTCAGTTCAGATAATACCATGCGAGACATTTCCAAACTTCACGTGTATCATTATGTTGTGCATGCATCTCTCGTCCATCCATTTTTTTTTTTCTCTCTCTTTTCGTTACCAAGCTCTGGAGCAGCTACACATATGCCTCGGCCAGTTAATTTATTACAAATAATATGGAGAAGCTGTGCCGCTCGGCACAAGAAAATGTCAAATAAATTTTTGATGGGACGCCCAGACAAGTGCATGATAGTTATTTTTGAGGCGAACAGGTGAAGAAGAATTTGCCGAGCGAGGGGGTGGGGTAGGGGAGCTGTGGAGGAGTGGGGGGGGGGGGGGGTAGCTGGAAGTGTGAGTGATAGCGAATCGAACAAAGAAGGTCAACACTGACACACGCCAGTCTAGCCCCTAGAAAATCCATACAAATTTATTGTCAAGAGCAACTGTTTGGAATATCATTTGCACATTTTGCAAGGAACGTTAAAAAGGGGTAGAAGAGACTGTCTGAACTGTAAAATCACATGTTTTAATGGACGAGTGTGTGATGTGAGAATGACTGAAAATAGTCAACATTAACAGACTATGTATCAAATGGGAATGCAATTATATCATTCTAGAATATAGATATGACTGGAGAAAAAATATACTTGTATGTAGTAAAGGTCAGTTCAGTTTCAGTTCCGTTCAATTCAGTGCAGTTTATTTCTGCATTCCATTTTCAATATAACTTAAAACAAAATTTGACAATATGTCATAAGTCCTGTCATAAATGACGCTAATTGTTAAGAAAAGTAAGAACATTTCTGTTGAATAAAGTGATATTGAGTATATATATATATATATATATATATATATATATATATATTACATGCTACACATTTTAAGGCAGTTTATATATATCACACGCGAAGAAAAAAAAAAAGATTCGTGCAGAAAGTCAGGGTGAGGTTTGTTTACACACGGAAATCAATTATAGTTTTCGTCGAGGGTGATCTAATTATTTTGTTTCCTATTCACCTGCGACCGCCGCTGCCTGAAACTGATCGGGTCTGAAGGTAGCTGTCCACCAGCCCTCCAGGCCGACTCCTCTCTCCCTCTCCCTCTCCAGCCTTCCCTTCATAATCCATCCTCACTAGAAATAAGGCGTTTTTCCTGCTCGACTACATCAATCCTCAACTTCTCCCTCATCATTCACCATCTAGTACAGGGGTTCGCTCCTACCCCTTTTCTCATCCGTCTCCTCCGCCGCCGATGCCGCCAAGTCATACGTGGTATGGAGGGGTCACTTGAGGTGGACACTGAAAGGGAGGGGGTAAGGAGGGAAAAGATCGAGGGGCGGGGATGGAGATTGCTCAAGTCAGGATGACACGATTAGAAATTCTTTGATTATTGAATCTGCTTCCAGAACTGAAAAAAAAGCAAAAACAAAACGAGCACGTCACTTAGCTAGAGTATTAATAGTAACAATAGCCTTGAAAGATTTCGACTGGGAATTCGTGATCGAAAGGAATGCTACAACAAGAACAACAAATAATAGCACGAATAATGATAAAACTCAACATGATAGATTCTAGAGGGTAAAGGCTTGGCACACCTAAACACTTCCGTTAATATACTTCAATGAGTATATTATGATCGAATGAATGTGATTACGAATCTCATTTTGTTTTTACTCTAATATCTTTTATGAACGTGAACAATGGGGGTGGGACATGAATAGGAGACTAAACATACAGCAGGAGACAAGGAAAGTCAAAATTAGATATAAAGAGAAAGACAGAGGGAAAAAGTAGAGGGAGAGAGAGAGAGGGAGAGAGATCGAGTAAGATAAATTTACGCGAACCTCGAAAGCAGGGTACACCCTTTCGTTGAACTCGGAACGACCTCGCGAGGATGAGAAATCAGGGCGGTTGAGGCAATCCGACCGCTCGTTATACTATGAGTCGGATTATTGGGGAATAAATTACAAAGAGGGGATGCGGAATGAATCCGACCTTCGCAAGCTTTCCTCGACGACAATCGCAAGCCGAGGAAGAAGAGAGGGAGGGAGGGAGAGAGAGAAACAGAGGGAGGTGGCGAGAGGGGCAGAGAGAGAGAGGGAAGTGCTCACCAAGGCCCATCCGGGGGATGCAGGGCAGATCGGAAACGAGAATGCGCAACGTATACAGGCAGATGACGGCAAGAAAGACTGGGGGGGGGGGGGGAAGCGGTCGGACGAACGGGAGGGTGGGGTCACTTATGGTATGAGGAAGGAACGTGATAAAAAAACGCTTCAGGAAAAAAAATCTTTGCTTTCAGCGGAAGATGTAGAAGTATAGGAAAACTTTTTACTCTTTGATGAATACTGGAAGCGCGATTAAAGGGAAGGTCGTGAGATTGGTAAATATGATATATATAAGCACACACCATTAAAAGAAGCCTAATGTATTCCTACACGCTGATTTGATTTAAAGTAGCATTTTCAATATGACAGAAATGACTTTAGAAATTGTTGTTTTGTGATAAACGACGTCATCATTAATGTGGACACGCGAAGGTATATGTTTATATACATAATTATGAAGAAAGTCTTGGAATCAATTCAATTCTATTCAATTTAATTCAATTCAGTTGAAATTATTTTAAACCAAAAACCAAGCGTGTATCAGGGATTACATAATCATTGTTACATAAAATTTCATGAGTTAGGCCCTGCATATGAATGTTTTTTTAGTGCCCCTTAAGAATCCCAAACGTGCAGCCTTTTATTTGTATTTGTACATGAATAATAACACATCATCTTGCTTGACCAGTAGCCAGGAGATAAAACGGAGGGTGGGGGTAGGGAGGCAGGAACGCGAAAAAAAAAAAGCAAATTGAGTAAGAGAAGGGACTTGGTGTGGGGTTGGAGGAAATTTGTCCCCGTCCCTCCCCTGATGCCGGGGGTAGTGGAGTGGATGCCAAGGGGTCCCCCGTGCGTTTTTGAAGGCAGATTGATATGTTTGCGGTCAATTATATGGCTTCATCTCTCGCGATAGAATATAGACGAGGAGAAGGGACGCGTGGGGACTGGCGCGGGGGTGACGTCAACACCGTCTCGCACTACAGCTAACCTCAAAATTTTCATCAGCCGAGCCAGCCTGCCCCGTCGGCCCGCCCGCCTACCTGCCTGCCTGCCTGCATGTATATACACGAGCGAAAGCTGGTCAGATGACGAAGTCTTCCCGAAATAGACATCGTGGTGAACAAAGAGCGAAAGTTGTGGGCTCAAGACGGCAGAGAGGTGATTAAGGGGAAAGTGATTCGTCATAGCCCAGCAACAAAGCATATGGACGAAAGCTCAAAGGCCCATACAGAATAATGACGCAAAAAGAGTTGGAAAAAAAAATCTTAAAGTTGATGATATATGGGCTTCAAAATAGACAAAGACTTGCCATTGTTCTCGACGATTTTCTCTGCATGAGACTTATTTCCTTTGTCACTTTATAGTGAAAAGCAATTCCGATTATTAATCATTCTCTCTCTATCTTTCTATCGAATGTTTTGACTGTAATAGCAATTACAAATGTAAACATATTCAGTTTTACCTATAGTCAACATCAAACACATTTCGCTGGCAAATACTATTAGGAATAGCAGGGACGATACTTTCAAACAAGGTGTATTTTTGTTATGCTAATATTTTCAAGGTTGTAGATTATTAGTGGAATTTGTGAATGGGATAATCTAGAATGTAAGAAATTAATAAACAATTAAAAGGAAGTGTTTGCATTTGGCACGTCATGAGTGAAGTAGGAGTCAAATTGTACAGCGTATAAAGCATTTATTTTGAGAATAATATCCGTAGACGTATCAAAGTATCAACTATGAGTGAATCTGAAGTTTGAATTTAACACCTTTTTTCATATTGTACCCAATATTTCGATGCAAATGTTAATGATGTGACTTACATCTAGATACCAATCATCTCATTAAACATTATGTGCATTAAATATTCGTTTTTCTACCTGTTGTTTAGCTAGTACAAAATTTACCTGTGCTCTTGTGTGCGCGTACTATATACGTTACGTGTGTGTGTTTGTAATGTATGAAACAATACATTTATGATAGTTTTTTTTTTTTTTTAAATCGGGATATTTTTTTCTTACATGACATCATAAATTCGCTAGCTTTTCATTTAAATGTCTCTAACGTAAACAGTACTGTCAAATTGTATTATATATTTCCTTCATTACGTTTTCCTGCACATTATATTCTGTGTTTGTATGTGTGTGAGTGTAAGTGTGTGTAATTGCAGAGAGTATGTTTGAAGTAGATTTCCAACGATGGTAGAGAAGAATGAGAATAAGATTTCAATGATATAAAACTTCTTAAAGGTCAAGTCCACCTTTATATGCATAAGGATTGAGAGAATGCAGCAAAATTAGGAGAACACATCAGTGAAAGTTTGAGGAAAGTCGGACAATTCGTTCAAAAGTTATGAATTTTTTAAGTATCTGCGCAGTCACTGCTGGATGAGAAGACTACTACAGTGATTGATGTCACATGCGTACAACCATAATAAGAAAAATAAAAAGAGAATTTAACAAAACTTTACTTTTTGAAAAAAGTGCACATTTCTTCGACTTTTTACTGACGTATATTAAGGGTAATATTATTCCCACTACCTTCTGAAAGAGAGAAGTCAAGTGTTCTTTTGTTATGTGAAATGGAAATATGTTGAATTTTCTTTATTCTTTCTTTATATCGTTGTACACATGTGACATCACAAGCTATAGTAGTCTTTTCGTCCTGCCGTGACTGGGCAGAAACTTCAAAAATTCATAACTTTTGAACGGATTGTCCAATTTTCCTCAAACTCTCACTGATGTGTTCTATTTATATTCCTGCATTCACTCAACCCACATGTCTATAAAGGTGAATTTGTTCTTTAAAAGCTGGTATGCTAAAAGTATAACCAACAATATGACAATAATTAACGCAACAGTGGTTAAATATGTCGCATCACTATCACGATCTCCTGCAGAGGGTATGTCTTTATGGTATACCAGCTACGTGTAGAGTAAATTTAGCATTTCACAACTTAAAAATAACATCTTTGTAATAATCCCTGCACAGATTTGAGACGATGATTCTGTAGAATGACTTTTTTGAAATCAATATCTTATTCCAACATTCTCCTTGTGAAACGAAAGAGTTCGTTTCGCAAGTATCATGACGAAACTCGCAGAGAGTAATAACGTTACTAATCATGCTATTGCGACAATTGCTTTCATGACACATTTCAATATTTTCTTTACTGGATGTGATGCTTTATTTTTAGGCCATCATCAGTGCTCGCTTTAGCCCCCCCCCCCCCCCCCAAAAAAAAAAAATAATAATAATAATAATCATGATTTTAAATACTTAAATCGTAATGTTTACCAGTGCGAGCAGTTATTTAAAAAAATGTTCGAGTCATGACATTTGAGGCACATGTGTACACCATTGTACCATAAAACATCTTTCGCAATAAAACGTAACATACAAGGAGACATCACTGCTTTTCTCAATAAACCATATAACTGTAGATGGTTTATTGTAGGAACAATTTTATCAAAGGAAATGTTGGGTTATTGTATATTTAATAATACTTGACATTGATTAATTATACTGATTAACATTTTACATTGTTTGTTTCTACCCCTTACTCACATTTTAGAACTATATAGAAGCACTAAAGGTGCAATTTTGTTTTATCTGCAAATGGTAAATAGTACCTTTAATGTAATTTCATTATATTTATTGTAATAATCTCATCGCAACCACAGGAAAGATATCTTAACTAATATTGGTTTAGGTAGCACTTCAAATGTCAGACCAACAAGCGAAAGTGAAAAGATACGGTCATTATAATTATATAAGAATCTTGGATCCATAAAATCTTGCAACGAAGTGCCGCATTTAAGAGGATACTACTCATTAATTCACTTTTTTTTTCTTTTAAATTGATATCATTTAGAAAAACCTAAAGGTCCCCTCTTGTGGATTGCATAAATCATCTCCAGAACTACATGACTTTTAGACTCATAGTTAAAATGTTTTAATATTTTATTATCTTTGTTGTAGATTGTAAAATATGCATGTCATTGCATGAGAATATTTTCTATAAAAACAATCAACCCGATAAAACGTGCAGGAAAATCTATGTAAAATAAAGCAAAACATCTGATGCTCAATTTTACTTTTGAAAAAATGACATGCATTATACCTTTGACTGTAATGATTGTGATCATAATCCTCGCCTACCTTACTGCTTTTACTGATTTCGAGTAAACTTCTCTCAAGCTAATTACAGTACATTTTACATTCATACAGAATAGATTCGTAAATACGGATGCAGAAAAAAAAAGTATTACAAAGAATGCTCTCATATCACATCCTTGAAAACATCATTTTCCCACTGACAGTATCGATAGCCAGACTTCAGACTGTCTCCATCATCGACCTAATGACTGAACTGAGCCGCTCAATAAACTGCTTATGTTATCTCTGCATTGTAAGTAGAAGATGTCTATACTCCAGACATCGAAACCGGAATAGGCATTAAGTATGCATTCTATTTGGGCTGTTATACGAAACCTTTTAAACTACAGTGTTTGAAAGGGTTATAATATTCAGGAAACTTGGTTCCATTCTTACAGAGGATACTCCGCCTGCCTTCTATATACCTTGCATAATTTGAGTCCAAACGAGAGCGGTACAAGTGTACTATGCATGTTTGTTATATTCAGTGATCGAGCTTCCTTCACGAAAATTACATTCTGATAGCCTCAAGTGTGTCATTTCCACCACGAAAAAAAAAATCGACATCAGCTATGAGAATTTTGTGCAAGATAATCTGTACTAAGTTCGATCACGGTAATAGCAGAGGTACTAAAGATAGAACAAAATGATAATGATTGTGATGACAATGACAAAGATGACAATGATGATGATAATGATAATCAAACAGCAACAGCAAAAAAAAAAAAAATAACAATGAGTAGTGGTGCATGCAATGATAATGATTGAACGCCAACGATGATAAGCAGTGATGTTCAATAATCAATAATAATTATAAATATCATTTAGATACTATAGTATTATGGCCATCATACAGTGTCATATTCATTATTATCACTATCATTATGATTGTTTTTGTAGATGTTATTATCATCATCACCACTCGTGAAATATTAGAGCATACAATTATCGGAGGAATTCCAAGTTTATTTGATTAAATTCAGTTTTGAGATATCGAAAAAACAAAACAACACTAAGTGGTCCTAATAAAAGGTGGGTCCCACTTTTTATGAGGGCCTCTCTGTTTTTCGATGTCTGAGCCACTTCAAAAACCGATTGTATTCATCAAATAAACTTGGAATTCCTCTCAAAATTGTACGTTTGTTAATATTTCCTTTGAGTTCTCTCATTATTTCTCAAAAATATGGAAACGTGAAGATTCATCTCAACCAAAACTATATCATCCCTTAAAGTGATATGGTGTACAACGTTACAGGAAATAGTGTGAGTGATCAGTGATAACTCTGATGGTGATGCAGGGATGATGATGATGATGATGATGATGATGATGATGATGATGATGATGATGATGATGATGATGATGATGATGATGAATGATGATGAAATTAGGTAAACCATTGTCAATCTAATGATTACCACAATGAGATAAATGAAACCTCCCCTCCTTCCCCCCCCCCCCTTTTTTTTTTATAGTTTTAACATTGCATGAACAGGGAGTGGATATCTCAAGCTGCTCAATGGTATGCTTGTCCCATTCACCGCAAGATGGCAGCAGACAGACTTTCGTCAATGTCCGGGTTACTGATTGAAATGCCTGAATATCTTCGACATTTTTCCAGAGGCGTTGATACCTCATTCCTCCCCCCATTCCCTCTCCCTCCATCTCTCTCTCTCTCTCTCTCTCTTTCACTCTCTCCATGCCTTTCACTATCTCTCTCTCTCCCCCTCTCTCTCTTCCTCTCCTTTCTCCTACTCTCCATGTATGATATGTTTAACATTAGATCAAGCTAAAAATGTTACAGCTGGCATCACTTAAATCGCTCACTTTTTATATTTTTCTCTCGCCCAAAACTAAAAAAATGTGAAGAAAATAGAAATATTTTTTCATCAATTTCAACAATTAGATTTGGTTTGTTGTCAAGTATTTAATTGCAATGTGTATAAACAACATTTCTCACAACAAAAATGAGCGTCTTACCCAAGGCATGATGAAAATGTGATTATACGGTATTACCTACAATGTACCTCCCACTTTATTGGTTTATGAAATAATTTCATATACAGTATGTGAAAGGCAACTTGTAAAAATATGACGCTAGACACAAAAAACATGGAAAGGCGCCATTCGTTGCGTTATGTTTATTCTAATTCAAATAGAAAATAAATTATTGTACATTATGATTACCCCTGGCCATTATACGCAGAGTTTGAATTTGCTTGTGGTCACAGCATGATAAAGACTTGCTTTCCAATCTCTATCAACTTATTGATATTTTTTTGCTGTTCCATTCATCATTGAGCATTTTTTTTATTGATTCAATCTTAAAATGTTACTAAATAACGTAAAACTTAATAGACAATGTTGTTCCAAGGTTTAAAGGGATAGTATAGCATTGGTGGAGATGAGAATGAATTGGGCTTTTAACTTTTTGTGAGATACCAAGAAATTACTTATTAATATTACAGACCATACCATTCTTAGAGGAATTCAAAGTCTTTTTGATGAAAATCGGTTTTGGAATGGGTGAGACATTCAAAAACAAAATAAACAAAGCGAGTGTAATAAAAAGTGGGTCCCACCTTTCATTAGGATCGCTCTGTTTTGGATATCTCAGCCATTTCAAAACCAATTTTCATCAAATAATCGTTGAATTCCTCTTGGAGTTACATGTTCTTACATATTTCATAAAAGATTTTTCATTACCTCACCAAAAATGTCATAAACCTTAAGTTAGGTCTCAACCAAACTATGCGATCCCTTTAAAGCAACATAGAAGACCTCATCACTGTTATTGATGGATGGTAAAGTAAAGCAGTCAAAACGAAAAGAAGAAGCATGAAAAGCGATCGAGGTGGCTGTTTACCGTTGCTGCTGTCATTCTTCTATTCAGCGTCAGCTACATTAATGGATTCAGATCTTGTTTTGCTTGTCCTGGTCTGCAGAAAACAAGCGCGATAACCAAAATAGGACGATAAGCAATCAAGAAGAGGGGGAAAAAGTGGGGCTGAAAGGTGACAAAAGAGTGGCCATCGTGAAAGGTTTTAGGCGATGCAACGCGATAACCTAGTAAAAGCGCGCCACCTACGGTTTAATTTTATAAAGCTAAATGCGAGCGACTTGACATTCGAGATGGCCGGAGACGTCTGGGCATGTGCTTACTAAAACGGACCGGCAGATAAAATCGTTATTCCTCTCTCCCCTCCAGCGTGTCATAATTCAAGCTTTGGTTTCCTCAGTTTACGTCGGAGGGACTGCAACCAGATACCTTAGCTTTACAGCTCCCGTCATATGGGCATTTGTAATACTTGACGCAGGTTTATTTTGTCTAGTTTATCTCTATCTCTTCCCCACCCCACTCCTGTAGCTCTCTTCGCATGGCCCTCTTTTCATAATGTATGAAGTAAATAAGAGCAAAAAGCAAAGATAAGGAAAATAAGAGGACAGCGAGAGGGAAAAGTCGGTCATATCATATCAAAAAAACGATTTGTACTACATTTTCATTTGTTCACTTGATTGAATCAACCAGAATGATATAACTCAGGTTTACAAAAAAAAAAAAAAAAAAAAAAAATGTTGAAAAGCTTCCAGTGGGGGCGCTTTGGCATAGCGGATAAGACTCCCGACTCCCAATTGGAGGGCCCGAGTTCAATTCCCGCCAAGTGCTAACGTTCGTGCATGGACGAGATGTTTTTACCCACCATGTCCCTCTCGACCCGTGCAGGTGTATAAATAGGTACCTGGCAACGGTAGGGTAATAATAATGGCAGGGCCCTCTGGTAGAGCAGTGGCAACACTGAAGAGGCTACCCTGGATAAATAGGACATTATTATTGATATTGCCTCCCTGTCATGTTTATTATGTAGTGCAGAGTTTGCAGGACTTGACGCAGTAAGGATACAATTTCTGAAAATATACGTTCTTATTTTTCTTTTGAGTGTATTTTTATTGTTTATATTCCCTGGTGATTACATATCACCCATAGTTGCGATAAAATCTAGTTGGACACAATTATGTGTATATCTCTGACTTTAAATTGTTTCATTGTGACTTTCTACTCTTGAACCATTCCACATTTAATTGTTGTTGTTCAGTGCATGTCATTTATCTAGAAAATGTGGAAGTTAAATAAAAACCGATGAATCAAATAAATGCAATTTCCGTTTCAGTTAGATAATCATGACAAAGACGAATTCTGTATGTGTCCCGTGGTCATAAAAATCTTTACTTTATGGGTTGCTGGCAATCGAAATCAGAACATGAACATGAAATCAGCCTTTTGAGTAAAAGTCTAGGTTTAACACATTAGACATGTGTATTTTTCAGATGACATCTCTATTTCCATATGATATCAGAGCTTCCATCTGACGTCACAGTTTCCATATGACATCACAATTGCCATGTGTCTAAGATATGAGCCTTCTAAGATTTTCTCTTAATAAACATCAATAGCTAACGGTGTCTGAAAGAAGCAGTCCGTTCTTCGTTCTTTTATTTTCCCTAGTGCTCAAACTTTTGTTGCTTGGCCACTGTTTCTTCTCCTTAATTCTTTAATCGGACTAACCTGTTCACGGAGGAACACTCATCATTTTGTCTCGATATAAACAATCAAACATCTTCAAATAGCTCTCATGATATGTTGTTTTCTCAACAAAAACAGCAAAACGAAAAACTATAGATATGGGAAACTTTGCCTCTTAGGAGTACTTGGCCAGTTGACTGGTGGTAAAGAATTGCCAGCATCGCTCCAGCCATCTTCATGCGACCGGTGGCTTGTCTGCATAAAACTGCAACTGAACTGCAATATCATTTTGATAGATTTGTCCAACAGATCAATTCATCGCATGTGTGCTAGAATTCTGTGCCAAGAAAGACGTCAATCAGTTTACCAATCAATGACTGAACTAACAAACTCGTTCTTGTTTAAAAGGATAACTTTTCTTACAACATTACTCAAAGGAGAAACTATAAGAGCAAAATGATTTCTTTGATTTTTCTGCTTTTTTGCCTTTTCTTGGTTGAAACAAATTTGAAATGGAGTGGCTTTTCCTTTACATTCTCAAGCCCTTCAACGGAGGGAAGAGAAAGTACCAGCTCAAAACAGAAAATGAGAAAAAAGGAATAGATGAGAGAGAGAGTGGATGAATAATTCTGGAAAATGAAAATAAAAAGGGAATAAAAAGAACACGAATCGTAATGAAAGCTAAGAACGAGCGAGGAAAGAGAATACAGTCAGATAAAGTGCAGAATGAGTCAGATCCGCTGAGCAGTGATGTTGACGACGAACACTAGAGCGGTTTAAGTAACGGGGACTGATGGAGGGAGAATGATACCAGGGCATAATCTGGAGGATGAGCAGGTGAGCAACAATGGATAACAAGAGATTAGGAGGGATGAGGAGGAGGAGGGGGAAAACAGGCTAGAAGAGAGTGTAGCCATGTTGCGAGAGGATCGATGGCTCTTGAGATGTGTTCGATTTCACGCCGAGGCACGCGCGGTCGTTTGCCCGTGGAACTCACAGTCACCCGCCGCTTACGACGAAGGGGGATGTTCGATGATCTTGAGAGGGTGTCATCGACTACGACAGGACTCGATTGGCGATTTCACACATTCCCGAATTCTTCAATTAGTGCGCGCAACGAAAGGGGGCGAAGAACTCTTGTCCCCAGACGACTGCAGACAATTAAAGTCACAGTCGGAATTTAGACAAAAAAGGGGTCGTCTTTTACATACGCGCGTGTAAATAAAATCAATTGGTCATTTTTTTTTTCATTTTCATTCTAAAAAAAAAAAAAAAAAAACAGCAACGCCGACGACATGTTTGAAAACCTTTGATAAAGGAGTAAGTTAAATCTGATCGCATAGCAGAAATCAATCAACAGAATTTTGATCATAACGGCAGGATTTTCTGTTAAAACCTGTGTCATGTCCACCACAACATATATACTTCATATTCCTCTGGTAGTCTCCTGTTACGTAAATATGGCGGGAGAGCGACTGAATGACTGTTACTTCAGTTTGTGTCACACGCGATTTCTGTTTGATGTTTCCCATGATGCTTTGCGAATTAGTGTTTAGTAGCAACAACCGGTGGGGGCGCAGTAACGCGATTGATCATCCCTGGACGCACGACGCCAGAGGGGGCCGTGGTTTTGAGTGATTGCAATGAGTAGCACTTACACCATTAAGTCATTTCAAATAGATTACAGCTTCGAGCAACGTATCACTCTTCTCTCGCCACTCTTGAAAGTTGTTTGTAGATGTCGGTTAACGTAATAGTAGATTATTATGTTCAATCAGCTAAAAAAATATAAGAAGTAATAGTATACCCTTACATTGATAGCGTTATTTTCGTCTTGTTCATACAATCTTTCGTCGAGGATAGGCAAATTAAAAGCGGATTGAAAAACAAATGAAGTCTAACAACAAGGTCATCATAACAAATATATCATCGTGACATATTGCCAAGATAAATCGTTCATTATCTTTGAACGAATGAAGCATCATATTTTTAAATACCTGCATCTACGTTATCTATCCAGCTTCCCTTTTTTGACAACTTTTCTTTCTTCTGAAGATATTTCTTCCTTTCTATACTTGTCTTTCCATCTGTTTATCTCTCTTTGCATGGATACATCTACTTTATCTATCCATTTCCTTTTTGCCGCTTCCCTTCATGTTGCAAGTCATCTTTGGTATACCAACCAAGAGAATCACATTCACCTTCCACACAACAGTTTCTGTCGCTCAGTTAGTCATTGCAGCATCCTTGACTGGGTTCTGTTGGAATGGTCTAGCAAAATGCTCATTACTGTGATTGTGGATGTGATTTGAAGCTGCCTTGTTCATGAAATAGCCTGCCTGCATGAAAATTTTGACTTTTACGCTCATATTATGTTGAATCACTGTTCACCAAATGGTTGACGATTCAGCAGACACACAAACATATATACACACACACACAATCAATCAATCAATCAATCAATCAATCAATCAATCAATCAATCAAGCAAGCAAGCAAGCAAACAAACAAACAAAGCACATAAGAATGTGTATTAGCGTTTAAAAAACTTGTCGACAATAAACAAAACGTCCAGATCCAGCCTTGCACCTCAGAATGGAATGTAATATTCACTTTAAAGTGAAGACTTTAGGAACTTCTGATATCTCGATGTCCATTACGTCTGTTGCACTTGCGGCCCGCGGGCGAACTTTGGTGCACGTTACTATTGGTTACGGAAACCAAAATACGACCTTCTTTACCAGGGTGGATACATCGAAATAACGACAGGTTGACAATATGGAGATGGGGAATTAAAGAGTAGTGTTACAACTTTAAATGAAGATAATCGAGTGGGCATGATGGGGTGTAGAGGTAGATTTAAAGGAGAAGTAAGACAGATGATGGAGAAGAAGCCAGAGGTGGAGCCCCCGAGAAGGAGGAGGAGGAGGAGAAGGGGGAGGAGGAGGAGGAGGAGGAGGAGGAGGAGGAGGAGGAGGAGGAGATGAAGAAGAAGCTGAAGTAAGCAGCTAGCCTGACGGCATGTATGTCTCATAGACTCAATGAGAAACTTGGAGGAGGAGAAAGAGGATGACGAGGAGGAGAATGTGGCAAAGCAGAAGGAGGAGGAGGAGCAGGAGAAGGACAAGCTGTAGTCTTACCATCAGTACCACCAGCAATGGATTTGCATTGCACGTGATATCTATTGAATTTAACTGAAGAGGATCATAAAAACGATGGATGAAATAATTGAAAGAGCTCCAGAGAGTCACCAATAATTCTGACAAAAGCCACGCCGAGTTCAATGGCCAAACTGCAGTGATCGAGCGCTGCAAAAATTGCAGCATCGGTCAAAATCGAAAGCCAGTAATTCATCATCCCTAAATACGATTCCAGCAATTTGAAGGTCAAGTAATCACGATAACGTCATCCACAGCGAGAAATTCATGAACTATTCATAATTAATCTTTCCTTGCCGAGAGATGGGTCAGGGTAATCTCACCAAGATGAAGACAAATGGGTTTGTTTATATCACTGTGCTGTGTAGCAGCAAAAAATAAAAATAAAAAATGAAAAAGTAAAATGAATTGCCTCCATCATCGGAAATTCATACTTTATTCATCTTGACAGTTGCAGCGTAAATGAATATATATATATATATATATATATATATATATATATCTGACATTCATCTCTTCATTTGTTTAATTATCTATTTATCAATTTCATTAATTTTTTTTTTTTGTGTGTGTGTGTAGTTCTGTGACGAAGTTGATTTTCATTTGAGATTGATATTGCTGTGTCCATGGATAGTGACGTAGTGAATGGCGGAGTGAACGGACGTAGTTCTGGCGTGCTCTCGACTTTTACTTCCCCGGAAATCATATACACCTTACTTTTTCACATCTCTACCGAGAATGTTATCTGAACGTGACAAGGATAAAAGAGACTTCAATCTTCGAAAACAAACTGGAAATAAATCACGTTCAAAAACCAAGCCAAATGAAATCGAAACTGAAGGAAGTGCGACTGGGGCGTCTTCTCGTGATGAATCGCCAGATCCCTCCGTGCGGCCCAAGGAACCCAGCATTCCTAGCGGCTCCGCCCAGCAGGCTGCGCAGGACCAGAGCGAACCGTCCATACGGGAGCTTATGTCCATGATGACTGATCTGAAAGTAACTATCACAACAAAAATGGACACTGTCCTTTCGGAAGTGGTTTCCTTTAAGAGAGACCTAGCCGAAGTCAAAAAAAACATTGCAGAAATGGAGCACAGCGTAGCTGACACCTCGGACAGGATCGCCGAAGTTGAAGATAGTAAGTTGCCCAACCTGAGAAAAGAAATAGACAAAGTACGATATGATATGGAAGAGAAAATGCTGCTCTACGAGATTCACAACCGGAAACTAAATCTACTCATATACGGCGTCACCCCACAAAGCAACGAAAATGTCTACGAAGAAGTCTACACTGTCCTCGCAAACCTCCTTGGGGTTTCCCGGGACCAGGCGGAAAAAATACCTCTTACCAACGCTCACCGAGTGCCTCGTGCGAGGAATCCCGGGGAAAACCAGAGTGACCGAGCGAACAACCCCCCGGACCCCATCATTGTCCGATTCAGCCGTATGGTGGACCGCGATAGAGTCCTCCGAGCTTTCGAGAGGCCGGTACAGCGCGAGGACCCGCCGAGAGCTGCCGCACCCAGAGCTGCAGCACCTGGCGCCACCAAAGTCTCCAACGAACGGATCACGATCCGTTCTGATCTACCCCCAAGTATGAAGAGAGAAAGAGGAAGGCTCGCAGCCATCGCGTACAAACTTCGACAGCAGCAGAAAGTCTCCACCAGAATCATCATTAACAAAACCAAGGTCATCCTGCAAACTAGGAAAAAGCAAGACGAGGGACGTCCAGATCCTTGGTCGACCTACAGTGAGTCAGGAAAGTAAAAAGAAAATGCATTAATATTGCAAGGGAAAAGAACAGGTTAGCACTTTTGCATCTTTTGTCAATGTCAAGCTCTCGTCTTCTTTTACTATGTTTATAGATACAACTCTGTTGTCTTGTATCATGAATTGAATCTGTAGATTATAATAATTTTGAATTTGATTATCAAGGGACCAAAACAAAAAAAAAGTTCCTGGCATTAACAGCAAACAATTAGATGTAATTGTAGAGATTGATGAATTGTTCTCTGCAAGTATGTATGCTAACTTACAACTACCATTTTTATTTTTTTTTTCTTTTCTGACCAAAAAAAAAAAAAAATCGAATCCCTCGTTTCTCCGAAACTGTGCATGACAAGGGTTAATTGCACAGTAAATTATCATTAAGTTCATAAATGATATTACTTTAATAAATATATATTGGAATAGAACAGTCATTAAGTGTTCTGATACAAAGCTGAGTATCATTTTGCCATTTTTGCTCATTGACTGTATCGATGTATACATTGGCCAAAAAAAAAAAAAAAAAGAGAGAAAAAAAAAAAAAAAAAAAAAAAAAAAAAAACATTTCCATGAAGCGGAGTATCATTTTGCCTTTCTGCTCATAGACTTTACTGATACATACTCCGGCCAACTAAAAAAAAAAAAAAAAAAAAAAAGAGTGCCGCATATCAGGCGGTTATATTTTTAAACGACTTTCCCTTTATCAGATCATTCAATCTGCAGCTTATGGGTCATATAAATCTACACTTTTACAGTGTTGTTTTTGCCCTAAAACATGGCAAAGTCCTACACTCAATGATTTGCTGTCAATTTACTCCTCAGTCCATATCCCTATACAACCCTTCGATTTTCTCCTGATTTTATTTGCAGAAATACTTTTCTGTCAACACCATCAATATTATGTTCGTATGGACCACATCACTCCGCTAATAGCTACGAGCCTTTCCTTATTTTTTCAATGCTAAGTGTGGTCATTGTAGTAGCATCATACCAATGGGATGTTGTGTGATCTACGTCTTTGTATTGCATATTATGCATATCCGCATACCTTTTATACGCTCCTACGCTTCCACTTCAGTCAACAAACTTTCATTTTTTAGGTGGCACTGCCATATTTGTTTCTTTTTCTGATGTGTGGCAAATTATAACGTTCATACTGCACTGAACTGTGACAAAACATGTATAAATACATGCAGGTCACATATTCTTTGTAATTATTGTGTGCTTCATAATTACATAAAGAATCTCCTCCCCCTACCCGAAATTGAGGTAACCTACATTTTTTTTAATTTTTTTTATTTGCAAACCGGATATTTCAAATAATAGTGCTTTCGGCTCAGGCTACCAGCCATCCTGACCTATTATTCAATATTACAGTCTTGACGTATATGCTAAACTGTGCATTAAGCATGCTGTTTGTTCACGTTCTGATAAAGTTACAATAGTGGGGGGCGCAAGGGATTTTTGGTTCAAATTTTTCCAAAAGCACCAAAATTTGGCACACATGTGGCCCAAACCATACTATTTCGATTTTTGATGGGCGCCAAGAAGGGCGCCCTCTGGGGCGCCCATATTGGCAAAATCCAATATGGCCGCCATATAGGTTTAAAGGTCACTTGCATTTGAAAACATAAAAGGGTTACAATCATTTGAAAAGTCAGGTTAAGAGGTTTTCTGGGTCAAGGAATTCGAATCTGAAGTTGCTTTTATGGTCTGAAGTCAATTTTTCCTTATAAGGACACCTTAAGGTCATTTAGGGGTCAAGCCATTGTATTCACAACAGTTTATTGAAAAAATGGCTTGCCCATGGTCAATATTCCAGGAATGCCAGCCTTAGTAATAGAATTGCAATCGTCCACGATTGAAAGAAAGGCGTATATCTTGTGAAGGGCGTATTTCTTGTGAAGGGCGCCCTCTGGGGTGGCATTTGCAAAATCCAATATGGCTGCCACCTACGTTTAAAGGCCAGTATAACAAAAACCTTTAGTGTTACAATAATTTGAAAAATCAGCTTTAGAGGTTTTATGGGTCAAGGAATCCGATTCTGAAGTTGTTTTTATGGTCTGATGTCAACTTTTCCTTATAAGGTCTCCCTAAGGGTCATTTGGGGTCAAACTATTATATTCACAATAGGTAATTTAGAAAATGGCTTGTCTACAGTCAATATAGGAGGAATGCCAGCACTGCTAATGGAATTGCAGTTGTTGAGGGCTGTGGGAGAGGGAGAGGTGGACTTTCTCACGAGTAACATCAATATATCTGCTTTCGTGTTAAGATTTCAAACACTAGGTATACACTCATGAATTAAAATAAGAACCCCTTTCTGAGAGTAATTAGGTTTAAGGGATCTTACTCAGATCCTTATTTCACAATTAAATTTGAAGACTTGATAACCCTTCAATTTCATTTTTAATGATTACTTACGGTAATTTTTTTCTGCATCATTTCAATTATGGCCTGTTATAATATGGCTACACAAGTTTTCAAATGAGGTTCTGTCCAAAGCTATGGAATATCATAGTTCATGTCACAATCATTCCATTAATTATTTTTACATTACAGGCGCTAAGAGGAAATGCACTCACCGACTGGTCATATTTGCGGAATTCAATATATTTGCATTTGCTTTAATAACAGCCAAAAGAGCTAGTTAGAATTATGAGTAATGCCCTTTCAAAGACTTATTTTCAAGATTTGATTATTGGATTATTATTTTCAACTTCATCTGCAAGGAATGCAATAAAAACATACATATATGAGAAATAGAATTCTATTGCTACCTAATATATTAATAGTATAGCAATAAGGGGGGGGGGGGCTACTCTCTATATTTGCCATAGCAGCGTCCTTGACGTTGCCACTAAAAAGAGAAGTGTTTTTATTTCTCTATTGCAGTTCAGGGATCCTCAATCCACAATAGATATTCATAATTCAGATTTAAATTCATTGGAATAATGATTATGAAGATCACTCCTAATCTGGATGAAAAAAGAAAAAAAAAATCCGTCTTGTTTAAGAGAGTTTTAATACATCAGGTTGGCATCAATTTGCTATTTTCGAACTTGTGCAAGAAAGTTCGATTCTAAAGTCCTTATAGGAAATTTTATGTGCCTCCACAGCTAAATATGCCGTTCAGAGAACATGACGGTCCTGGTGACGCCATGTAGGGAACAAGCATATTTCACAGGTGCCACAGTGACACCATTAACAGGGTACAGGTTAGATATGCTATAGTACAACTTTCATGACACCTTTTAGGGTCTATTAAGATTCTATCCAAAGTGCTTGGACGCAAATTGGTATGATATCACAAGACTTCATAAGTTGGTATCTCGTTGGTCTGAAGACTATAGGTTGCAACTCTACTCTCCGCAACATCTCTACGACGCACGTCTCCTGGAGACGAGCCCAATCTCCGGGATTCGCAGGAGAATCGAACATTTTCGATTTTTGCAGAGACTATTTCCGTCTTCCAGCTTGTCTCCGAGACGTCTCTGCGAAGTCTCCATCACTGTGGTCATGTCGTAGGGACTAAATTTGTCTGCAACATCTTCGAGATTTCCCCGCATCTTGTGGAGACCGTAATAAAATAATGGCGACGAAAGGGAGAAGTCGTCGAGAAAAGACATATCTGATAAGGCCCTGCGACTGCAAAAGCCGTGCCAACATCCCCGTGACTTCCAAGCAAATAAGTTGTCCCTTTGTCTGAAGACGTCTTGGACGTCGCCCTGGAAATCGCGTTAGTTGTGACAGCGAAAATAATTTCTTCGAGACACTGGCATTGCGACAATGTCTACTCCCGTCAGATATGCCCTCAATCCCCCCCCCCCCACCCCCACTTTAAGTTTGCAGCAATATCAAACTACTGACCATGGTTCGTCTGACACCTGCTCTACATTCTGCGTTTTTACCTTCATTCATTCATTTCATTGTTTTTTTTTTCCATTTCCATGTTTTTTACCTCCCAATGCATGCCTTGAAACAGCTGTGATACAGAAGAATGAAATTTGGTACTTATTGCGGAGAGTGGCTGATAGTGCTAGTAATTGCCATGTACCTGTGCCATCTTTCCTCCAACTCCACTCCCTGAAGTCAGGGGTCACATCATGACCCATGCTGTCATGATTCCAGTAGAAACTCACTTGCAGCAGAACTCATCTTCGAAATGTTGATACAGTGCCGCTTGAGCAGATAGGGTGGTTTCTGATGATCCGCTCCCACGTTATGAAGAGATGATGCCTAACCTCGTTGACGCTGGCTGCCCCATAAACCTTGTTGCTCATCAGTCCTTGCTGGACATGAGCACGATTATTAAAGTAGTTAATGTGTCAGTGAGCTCTGGTTTGCTGACCCATACTACTTGGGCATTTTGCATGCCACATCAAAGCAAGTCTTAAGTAATGTCGCACCCTGTCAGTGCCTGGTGTTGGGCTCTGGAAGAGAGGTATGCTGTATAGGAAATAGCTGAAAAGGCCTTTATCTTTTCAATACCACGACCCACCCGTAACTCCCTCAGATCAAAGGATTAAAAAAAGAGCACACTACCGAAAATGTGATGTTATGCTCATCCGTGCGATTGTATACTGTTTTCAGAAAATGCTTTCAGAAAACATGTCATCCTTTGTAAGGTCATCTTTGCGTACAGATCGCATCTAAGTTGTTGGAAAGCTGAAGGGTTGTGAGATCACAATTCCTGTTGGAAGTCCGTCTCGAATCAGGTGCTCAGGATGAGTTGTCCGTCCCATTTATTCTTGGATATCTGTGCGCTGATAAATCAGGGCAGTTCTTATTTTTCAGGAAGCCGCTACGCTCTTCCAATCATAATTTGAGATTTGAGTGGTGCCATCACCATCTCTTGTCACAGGACTGCACAGTGTTGCTGCGCAAAAATGTTAAGATTATTTTCTTCAGGATCAGTATCCCATACAACATCAATAGGTGTTCAGTTTCCCTAGTCATTTGCGCTTTCAGTAAAGAATCGGTTTCGTTTGATAAAAAGAGAATAATAAAAAAAAAAACTTCAGCTGAATTGTCTTCACCTACTCTGATAAGAGACTGTATTAAAGGACTTTAATTATCGAATTTAGTTAACTGCCCCTAGAATATTGGTCTGACCTGGATTGAGGAGCTCGATTCCGAGGAAGCTTTAGCCATTGCTTCCTTCACTGAAGAAGCAGACGCTGTCTTGTCAAGGGAGAGCTGCAGGCGTACACCAATTTGTCATGGTTCAGAAGTTATCTAAGTCATCGCAAACAATATGTTGCATTTAAATCTAGTCACTCATTATATTCTAACGTGTCATGTGGTGTCTCCCTCAGGGATCTATCCTCGGGCCCCTACTTTTTTTGATTTACATTAATGACATCACCAATTGCTCCCCTCGTTTGAACTTTATCTTATTTGCAGACGACACTAACGTTTTTTATTCTCATAAGGATATTGCAACACTGATTGATACAATTAATATGGAATTAGGTAATATTTCGAAATGGTTTAGAAGTAACAAGCTTTCATTGAATATTGATAAGACATGTTTTATACATTTTCATACTCTTCAATCCCAACCCACCCTTCCCAAAAGTATTTATATTGATGGTATAAACATTGCTGAGAAACACTCAACCAAATTTCTAGGAGTGACCCTAGATAGCAATTTAACTTGGAATACTCATGTGCAGAATATTACTACAGCAATATCTAAAACAACTGGTGTTTTAAGGAGAATAAAGTATTTGATTAATGATCAAACTTTAATAATGTTATATAACACTTTATTTTTACCATATGTAATGTATTGCAATATTGTATGGGGCAACTGTAGCAAAAGTAAATTAAATACAATTTTTATTCTTCAGAAAAAGGCTCTTCGTATATGCACACACTCAAATTTTTTGGCTCACACCGATCCTATATTTCATCGCCTAAAAACTTTAAAAGCCCATGACATACATATATATCTAACTGCTATATTCATGTATAAACACACTCGAAATTTATTACCATTTTTTTCCTAATGCCTCAGTAACCAATGACCATATTCATTCATACCCAACCCGTCGTTCCCATGATTTTCATTTAAGTAATCCAAAGCTTTTACTTGCTCAAAAATCGATTAGACATCACGGTCCGGATACATGGAACACTCTTCCTGAGGAGTTGAAACAATGTGCCTCCTTGTTTTCATTTAAAGAAAACTTAAAGAAGCACATTTTATTACAGTATACTTCAAATACAAATTAAAAACAAATAATTCATATGATTAATGTTGGTCTCCCAAATAGCAACATCGCATACCGTTCCCTCTTTCAGCAAACCAGTTCGATTATTCTACATTCCAGCATATCTGCCCTTCTGCACTTTCTAGCACTTGCACGCACATCCACCACCATCACGTTTTTCCCCTGCTATCTTCGCAGCAGAATTTGTATTGTATTGTAGTATTACGAAACTAGTATACGCCCCTACCTTTTCCTCTGGCCGACCATCTTTTCAAGCTATGCTTACAATGGCGGCCCTCTGCATTATCGCTCCATAATTATAATTGTTGTAATCCCCGCTGCATAGACATGCATACTGTATATTGTATCATTAATTACCTTTTATATCTTGGTTTACGCAAGTCAAACGACTCTGTTTTGAATCTATTTTGTATATTTCCCACATGTTCATGATCATGTGCCTTATGTATATTGATTTGCTGATTGATTTGTTGATTTGCAGAAAATAAAGTATCTATTAAACAAAAAAAAAAACCCAAAATTTCAGCAGGAGGAGAATCATATCGCTTGCCAGCTGGAAAGTTATATAATTGATCATGAAAGGTGACGAGGTGGCTCAGTCGGTAGCGTATGGCTTGCGGTCTAAAGACTTGTGTTCCGGCGCGGGTTCGAATCCCACTTATCTCAAGTCCAGCTGAGTAATGGTTGGGTGTTGTCATACCGTTCCCTCTAGTAGAGGCACAACACTTTGCATCTCATCACTTGGATATAAAAAGTGGAAGTCCCTTGTGTAAAAGAATCACAAACCCAGACACATGAAAAGATCCCGAATCGGCATTCCGTTATCGGAAAACTCAAGGTGTATAAACCGGTAAAGACACGTGGTCCACCCCAAGTACATACAACTCACCAGCTAGTTGCATACGGGCTATCGAGCTAAAATAAGATTAGGCGTATTTATTACCCTCTTTGCCACTGCACCCTGATTGGGCACCTTGGAATAGGATGGCGGCCGTATATATTATATTGAAACAAAGAAAGGAAAAACTGACCAGAAACAATTGATAAATGGTGAAAACTTTGAGCAAAAAAATGAGAAAAGAAAACGAAACCGATGGAAGCCTGTTTTCTGTGCTCAAAGATTTCATTATATATGTATAATTTTTATATCTTAAATATAATTTTTCATTTATTTTTCATAATCATTATTGATATGTAGGGGGATGGAGCCGCTCTTGGCCCTAATTGACCATTGAAGGAGTATGGAAGAGATGACAAATGGGACAAAATAGGGGTACCAGTGAATTGCAGTTGAATGCTCCCAGACGCCATTTCGAAAAATGCACAAAATGCCTGATTTGACCCTTATTTGACCTTGAAAGTGACCTTGAGAGGTGTTAATGACCTTGAATTGTAGAAATGATATTTTGATTCACATTCTCTAACCCCGTAAAGTCTTCCACGTGGGATTCATAACATTAATCAACCTTTTCAATTTGTAACTGCAGTTGACGTTTAACCCGGAAAGCGGCCATATTGGATTTCACCAATATGGCGGCCCAAAGGGTTTTGAGTCTTGGCGCCCATCAAAAATCGAAAGAGTATGGTACAAGGCACCTATGAGCCAAATTTGGTGCTTTTGGAAGATTCTGAACCAAACAACCCATTTTGAGCCCTTAGGCCCCCAACTACAAATATTTCTTTCGCAAATGAGCATACACCTGCCCACATACCGGTTTTGACCGACTACAAACTCCCCTATGCAGTCTGTGACCTAAGATGGCTGTTCAGCTCGCCGAGTTGACATACAATCTATCATTATCATTTTGGCGCCACTTGCAGCGAGATTTAGTCTCATGAACTTGTTTTATGCCTATATGCATGTACACTAATGATTGGAAAGTTTTTTTTTTTCTTTCTTTTTTTTTGTACTGGTACTGGTTTGCACCTGTTGTATTCCTAATACCCTGGTAACGAATTGGCCGCTCAGCTCACTGAGCTGACATACAAAGGTCTATAGTCGTTGCCATTTTGACACCACTTACTTTTGTCACACGATTCGTGGTTGGTCAAATACATTAACGTTGGAAAATGCTTTAAGCGCAATTAAAGATGTTATTCGCCGCTATATGCAATAGCGGCACGGGTTCTGTTAATTTTTCTTTAAAGTCATTTAAAAAGGATATAAAATTGTGTATTATAACTTTTTTTTTTCTGTGATATGACCACGTGCCCAAATATTAGATTTCACTGTATATATAAGTGCCAGATACATGGTACTAACTGATTTTGTAATTTAAATTGGCTGCTCTGCCTACTGAGTTGACAGTTACTCTGTGTTGTTTTCTCTTCGGAGCCGCTTGTGGCGCAATATTGTCACATACTAAGTAGTTTGTAACTGGTCATGCACTGCTATATGGTTGATAACGTTTTATACGCTTTATTCATCATCAATTTGCCAGAGCTGCAAAGACTCTGCTGAAATTATTCAAAAACTTTTCAATTCAATTCAATTCGCGTTTATTTCATTCAAACAGATAAAAAACATTCAGACAAAGTATATAAATAAATTCAAATTGACAATAAAAATGTAACAGAATGTGGAGACAGCAAGAAAAACAAAGTTTTATAAGCAGCTGCCACCATAACAAAAGCAGTTATAATAAAAGTCATATTAAATTGTACAAATAAATATGCATAGATATTAAAACCAAAGAGATTGAAAATACATGTTCAACAATAGACACATAGAGACAAAAACAAACAAACAACAAACAAACACAGAGTAATACCCGAATGTATAGATTACTTTTCTTTTTCCAATAAGAATAATTTAAATCTTCGTTTAAAAACATTTAAAGATGGACTCATTTTAATTGACTGTGGCAAGTTATTCCAAATTAGAGGTCCTCTATACAAAACAGAATATAAACCAACATTTGTTCTATTAAGCGGTAAATGATAATTCAGAGGATTTCTCAAACAATACGAATGAATAGCACTATTTAACTGAAACAAGGAAGAAAGACTTGGGGGAATACAATTTTTAAAACACAAATACATAAATACACCAATAATATATTTGTTCAATTCAAAAATATCTAAAACATTACATTTCATAAAAAGAGGTTTAGTGGAGGCAAGATAATTGGCGTGACATATAATTCTCACTGCTTTCTTCTGCAGACGGAAAAGTCTGACCATAGAATAATTTGATGTATTTGCCCAAGCAATGTTTCCATATTGAAGTTGACTTAATATAATAGCGTTATAAATCATGCATAAAATATTGTGAGGAAAATATCGTAATTTGTATAAAATACCGGTACATTTAGAAATCTTATTGCAGACTGAATCAATATGTTTATGCCAAGATAATTTATTGTCAATAATGACGCCAAGAAATGACAATGAATTCGTAATTTTTATAAGATTGTTATTCATATAAATTGCTGAATTCTGTATATCAATTTTCTTATTAGTAAAAATCATACATTGAGTTTTCTTCACATTCAAAACTAATTTGTTCATAAGAAGCCAATCATAATTTTTTGAATCTCTTCATTAAAACGTATAAATAAAGTATTAATATTATCATCAGACATAAACATACTGGTATCATCTGCATATAAAATGAACTGTATTTTTTCTGTGACATTGCAAATATCATTGATGTAAATGAGAAATAAAAGTGGACCAAGTATTGAACCCTGAGGCACTCCACATCCCAGGCTACACAACTCAGATTTACATCTATTAACCAATACAAATTGTTTCCGATTATCCAAATAACTTGAAAACAATTTGAACAAATTACCTCGGATACCATAAATATATAATTTATCTAATAAAATAGAATGATCTAAAGAATCAAAAGCCTTGCTTAAGTCTAAAAACAAACCAATAATTGATTGATGAGAATTAAGTGCATCAGTTACTTTTGAAATAAGGTTAATCAAAGCATGGGACGTGGAGTGCCCAGAACGAAATCCATATTGACATGGTGTTATTATATCATATTTGTCTAAAAATAACAGTAATCTATCATATATACATTTCTCAAGAATTTTAGAAAAAACAGATAACACAGATATAGGTCTATAGTTATTGACATCATGACATGGACCACTTTTAAAAACTGGTATAACTTTGGCAATTTTAAGTTTGTTTGGAAAAATACCAGTGGATAAAACACAATTAAAAATGTCACATAAAGGATAACAAATTACATGTATTACTTTTTTTACAACATCTATGTCAATGTCATCATAACCAGAACTTGATCCATTGTCACAATTACATACAATCTTTACAACTTCTCCTGGGGTAATAGGGCTAAAAAATGCTGTATTCTCATTTTTCTTTACAAACTGAGTATAATTATCATTAGTACAGACTTGAATTGTGTTCTTCAGATACAAACCTACATTAACAAAATGATCATTAAAAACTTGAGCAATTTCTTTACTTTTTTCAACTTTCCTATCATCTGCCATAAGATAATCAATACTAGATTGTACATTCCTTTTACCCAAAGCCTTATTAATAAGTTGCCAAGTTTTTTTAATATCAAATTTAACTTCCCAAAACCTGTTCTTAAAAAAATCATTCTTAACACGCTTAATCTCATTATTCACTTTATTACGAAATTGCTTATACACCTTTTCTCTATAAATTGTTGGATTTCTAATGTATTTTTTATATAAAACATACTTCTTATTACACAATTTTCGTAAATCATTATTAAACCACGGTTTATCTATACGGCGTTTACATCTGCACTTCTTTTTAGGAAAACATTTATCATATAAATATATAAATTGAAAATAAAAATTATCATATGCAATATTAGCATCACAGTTATCCACATGCCAATTAACTTTCAATAATTCACCAAGAAAATATTGCATATTTCTCTCATTTATCAATCGTTTCTCAAAATATTCAAAATTAGCACTTTCACTCATTTTGTACCGCCTCAAACAAAAAACTGGAAAATGGTCAGATACATCTGCCAAAATAATACCAGATACCAAATAATTCATTTCATTAGTGAATATATTATCAATTAGCGTAGCTGAATGATTTGTAACACGTGTAGGAAAATGAATAATTGGATAAATAGCTTTAGTCATAAACATATCAAGGAATTCATTAACTTGTGGGCAAGAATCAATATCATATAAATTAAAGTTAAAATCTCCTGAAATATACAATAACTTATTTTCCTTAATAATATTATCTAATATTGCGTTCAATGAAAATAAAAATTGAGGCAAGAGAGCATTTGGCGGTCGATAAACAGTAGCAAATATAATATTTTTTGGTTTAAAATCAATTTCAATAAATATACATTCAATCCAGTCTGTGCATAAATCTAAATCAACTCTCTGTACAAAATTCAAATCATCGTGGATAAAAACACCAACTCCTCCCCCTCTGCGATTGTGGCGAGAATTTCCAACAAAATTATAACCTTCAATATCAAACTTAGGATCATCACTTTTTAACCAAGTCTCAGAAATTCCAATAACAGAAAATTGTAAATCAATACCACTCAATAATGAACACAGATTATCAAAATTTCTTTTCAAACTTCTTGAGTTTAAATGTAAACAGGTGAAACCTTTCTTGCACAAAGACAAATTGCTATTATCCTCTAAAAATTCATTGAGTTCATGTGGAAGAAAACATTTTTTATTAGAGTCAGATGAATCATTACAGACAGAAGACAAATATTCATTAATTTTGAAAATATCATTTTCTTGAAGTTTTTGTTTATACAAATCAATATCAGGCATTACAAGGACAAATGTTACAAATTCAACCAAGAAAAAAAAAAAAAGAAGAAGAGAAAGAATGGACACTTAAATAACAAAAGAGAAGAATAAAGAAAACAAAAAAAATCAAAGAATCTCAAATTCAGACACAATGAGAGGAAAAAAAAAAAAGAAAGAAAAATATTAACCAGGTATGTGAATATCAGGAGCGAGTAAAAACCATCGGGGATTATCGTAAAGATAAAAACTTTTTTTTCTTGGATTTCAAAGTTATTAAAGAAAAGATGGTACATGTATTGGCCGACGTGTCGCTTGCCGTTAATGCCGTAAAAAGATATGTTTAAGACAACACTCTTGCGTTCTCTGAACCACTATGACTGTCATTGTCAGTGTTGAAAGTTTATTTCTAAGTTTAATTTTTGGAAAAAAACAACAACTATGATTTGTATATAAGGTATTCCACTGATGGTTCATTAGCAGTAACCACCCTACTGGATAGGTTCACCGACCTATCATACTATCCAATCTCAACATTCACTCTTTATTTATGCTTCATGCACCTTGAAATGCTATTGTCTACACTTTATGCTGTTATGATTTTCTGTTCGAATCAGGAGCACCTGCTTCGTCATGTAAATGTATACTGGTTTTGGCCGGCTACTTGCCTGACATGCCTGAATTGGTCGCTCAGCTCACGAGACGACCGGTATTTAGTAATCAGCTGTTATTTTTGGCGCCCTTTTAATACAATATATCACATTGTTTGTGGAGGGTTAACAACACTTACAAAATCTGTTTGAGCTTACATGAGCAGCAACCATTTAACAGGCTAGGTTCACCGACCTGGCACATTATCCAATCTTTTCATTTACTGCTTATCTGCGCTTCATGCATTTGAACTGCTGTTTGCCCACATTTTTATGCTGCTATGATTCTCTGTCGCACCGCATTGCGAGCACCTGCTCACATACGTATTATTAACGCATATACTGGTCTAACCGGCCATGCCGGCTACTCACCTTAAATGCCTGAATTGGTTGCTCAGTCCACTGAGACGACCGGTATTTAGTAGTCAGCTGTTATTTTGTCGCCTTTTTTAGCGCAATTATATTATGCAATTTATCACGTTGTTAGTGGATGGTCAACAACACTTAGAAGATGTGTCTAAGCTATCTGGCACTATTCATTATAATCTGTTGTTGTTTTCATTTTGGAGCCACTCGTGGCGCTATTCATCACATGGTCTGATACCGGCCATGTCTTGCTATGATAGGAAATGTAAAATACGCATCACCCATTATTTATCATCAGAGCGGCGAGGACTCTGCTAAATCCAATAGAATTTTGTTGTTTTTTCCTATTTTTTCAAGTAAAAAATGGTAATGGCCAACTTATCGCATCCTTTTAAGTTTATTAAGAAGAAAAAAAAACATTGTAGACAACACTCTTGCGTTCTGTGAACTATTATGTTATTTGAGTGTAAAGTTTATTTCCAACTTCAACAATAACATAAAAAAAGAAAATGACTGTGACTTGCCACAAGGCATTGCAATGATAATTCATTGTGCAGTAACCACCCTATAACACAGAATAGGTTCACCGACCTGACATATTATCCAATCTCAACTTGGTAATGCTAATCTATGCTCATGCATTTACTGTTGTTTGTCCACATTCTATGCTGTTATGATATCTCTATAGCATTACGAGCACCTGCTTACATTTAAATGTACTTGTTTTGTCCGACTATTGTACTCGCCTGACATGCCTGATGGCCGCACAGCTCGCCAAGTCGACATACTTATTATTAGTCAGATGTTATTTTGGCGCCCTTGTAGCGCTGCCTTGTCATTTTGTTCGTTAATAGTCACATCTCCCTGATCATGTATATTAATGGTTGAATGAGTTTCCTTCAATAGCCATGCATTATTTGATGTCCATACAACAGCGGTACAGACTCTGTCTGAACTATTTTTTACACTGGTTCCGTTCCTTTTGACTTTCTTCTTCCTATATTGTCGAACAAAGTGTACCAAAAGGTGTATATATAATTTGATATCTTCTACAAACTCGTCATTAGAGTAAACGCCATGATTATGTATTATGTTACTCTTCTGCCATTTGCTTCCGCCATTTGCTTCTGTGTATTTTTGCCCCGGAAGCCCACAGAGACACTTGATTTGTTCTTGTTATTGTGTTATGTGTGTTCTATGTCACTCTCTGTTAATGCCTCTGTACATTCTCACTTACCTTATTCTGCTTTTTCTCGTCTCACTTTCTTCTTCTCCGCAGCGATCTTCTGCTTATCGTGATTTTGACGTCGTTTATGCTTATAGATTGCGCCAGTGTTTTGCCTCTTTCTGGCGACTGGTCATTTTCTTGTACCATCTACTTATCTACGATATCCTAGTCTTGCTGATATCGCAGACTTTTGTAATCCCGTCTTGTATCTTTAACTATGGCTAATTTTCTTAATGCTCCTTTTAATTCCGTATCGAATGATGATTTATTTGAATTGTTTAGGAACACCAGTTTAGACTCTGACCCTGTTAGCGGGCTAACCAACACACGACCCACCCTTTATGATGATTTTGTTACCGAAAGCCTGAATACAGCAGCTAGTGAATTGCCTCATGATTTTAGTAATGATCCCACTCAAAATATGTTGTGCAATTATATCACAGTGAATCAATACAAAGATATCATTCACAACTTCTCTGAGGATACGTTTTCTTTATTACACTTAAATATAAGGAGTTTAAATAAACATTTTGATGATTTAAAGTTTTTATTAGAATCTGATGAAAGTCAGTCGTTATCGGTTATCGGATTAAGTGAGACATGGTTGACTTCCAATGCAGGAAATTCTTTTGCAATCGATGGTTACGATTTATTTTTTAATAATAGGCCTGACAAGAATGGTGGGGGTGTGGCATTGTATATATCATGTTGCTTTGAAACTATTGTCCATGAAGGTATTTCTAGAATGGACAATGTTGTTGAATCTTTGTTCATAGAAATTCTCATCCCAGGATGTAGAAATCTTTTGGTAGGCATTGTATACAGACCTCCTAACTCAAACGCCAATGATTTTTTAACGTATTACTCAGATTTGGTAAATTCACATGTTTTCCGAAATAAGGATTGCTTTCTGCTCGGCGATTTTAATATTGATTTGCTGAAGTCTGAGCATGACAATATCTCTAGTGATTTTATTCACACACTTCTATCCTCATCCTTTCTCCCGCTTATCTCCAAACCCACACGTATTACAGATCGTTCTGCCACCCTCATTGACAACTTTTTTTGTAATATTTTACCCCTCCCCGATTCTTTCATTATTCTTTCAGATATGACTGATCATTTTCCAATAATGACTTATTTTACTCTTAAAACATCATCTTATATTAAACCTCTGTCACTTCCTTTGTTTAGTCGTAGAGTTTCACCCGAAAAGCTAGCTAGTTTTGATGTGGCTCTCGAGAATGCTGACTGGTCAGGAGTGTTTAGCAGCGATGATATCAATATATCTTTTCATAATTTCATGGAAATACTTAATCATCATTTAGATGATGTAATTCCAAAACAAAAAAATAAAACAGACTATAAAAAAACACCCAGATTACCTTGGATCTCAAAATCAATCCTTCGTTCAATTAATAGGAAAAATCGTTTGTATTATAAGTATAAGTTGGAAAAAACTGAGCGATCGAAAAATAGATATACATCATACAAAAATACTCTGACGATGATTTTACGTTCTGAAAAGAAAAGATATTACTTCAAGCAATTCTCGAGATATAGGTTTGACATGAAAAATACTTGGAAAATTCTGAAACAGGCCATGAATGTTCCGAGTAAACACTCTGACATTGATAAAATTAAAGTGAATGATGAAGTGATTAATGATTCTCTTCATATTGCAAATATTTTCAATTCCTATTTTTCAAAAATAGGTGAAAATTATGCTCAAACTATTCCTGCAACAGAAACTCATTTTACTGAATTTTTAGGTCAGCGCAACTCTGATTCCATATTTTTGACACCAACTAATAGATTTGAAATTATTGATATAGTTTCCTGTTTTGAGAACAAACGAAGTTCTGGTTATGATGAGATAGATAATTTCATACTTAAGGGTGTTATTTCCTCGATTGCTGATCCACTTGTTCATATATTTAATTTGTCAATCCTCAACGGTGTGTTTCCGGATAAAATGAAATTGGCTAAAGTAATACCAATATTTAAGAAAGGTGATAAACTTGAAGTCAGTAATTATCGCCCAATTTCATTATTGTCTTCACTTTCTAAGGTTTTAGAAAAACTTATTTATAAGAGAATGAGCAATTTTTTGAAGGTACATGAAGTTTTTACGAACTATCAGTTTGGTTTTCGTGAGAAACATAGTACTTCGCATGCTCTTTTATATTTCGTTGATAGAGTAGTTCATGCCATCGATAATCACTCTCATTTAGTTAGTATTTTCTTGGACTTCTCCAAGGCCTTCGACACCATCAATCATGACATTTTACTTTATAAATTATCGCATTATGGAGTACGTGGGAAGGCCTTGGAGTGGTTCAAGAGTTATTTGTTCGATAGAAAACAATTTGTTACAATTAAAAACAATGATTCAGTTATCAGAGAAGTCAAATGTGGCGTCCCACAGGGAAGTCTTTTAGGGCCGTTATTGTTCATTATTTATATCAATGATTTTTGTCGTGTATCTGATGATCTCTCTTTTATTCATTTTGCAGATGATGCTAACGTATTTTTTGCCCATAATGATATTGATTTTCTTGTTCACAAAATTAACATTGAATTGAATAAAGTGACAAATTGGGTCAGAGCTAATAAGTTATCACTTAATGCTCAAAAAACGAAATATATGATTTTCAGCAATACTGTTGATAGTTTAAACACTAATATAGTTTTAGATGATTCTCATCTACAAAGAGTATCAAATATTAAATTCTTGGGGGTCATTGTAGATGATAAACTTTCCTGGAAATCACATGTTGATAATATTTGTAATATAATATCGCGTAATACAGGTGTTATTAAAAGATTGAAATTTCATATTCCTCAAAAAACATTACTTATGTTATATTCGTCGTTGATATTGCCTCATTTGAATTATGGAGTTTTAGTATGGGGCAACACGCATCAGAATTTACTTGAAAGAGTGTCCCTCTTGCAAAAGAAAGCCCTCCGCATTATCTGCCATTCCCCTGTACGTTCTCATACAAACACGTTGTTTACCTCTAATAAGCTCTTAAAAATTAAAGATTTATTTTTGTATAACTTAGGCCAATTTATGTATAAGTATTGTAACAATTTGCTTCCGTTTATTTTTAATTCCATGTTTCTAAAAAACCAATCATTTCATGAATATCCCACTAGGCGTTCCAATGAATTTCACTTACCCCTCTTACGCACGATTCTTGCTAAAAATACACTTATTTATATCGGCCCAAATTATTGGAATTCTCTGAATCATGATATAAAAAACGCCCCATCCATACATTCTTTCAAGAGGAGACTGAAGTCCTTTCTATTGCAGTCGTATGACTTTCCAGGACTCAACTAGCCATTTGGCCTTCTTTCTCACATACAGACTTACTTTATCCTCTTTGAACAATAAATTCTAATCTATTTGATGTCTGCTGCTATCTACGCTTTCGCCATAAGAGTCAAAGACATGAATGTCTGTCTTATTCCAGTTCTCACGTCCCTTCATTTCCTTGCTTTTCTCCTTTCAGACGCTACAATCACTTTTTTCCCCTCCACAACCATTTTCTGTTTCCCTTGATACACTTCTGTCGAAGATCGCTGTCTCTGTTGTGCATTTTCGTTTGCTATTTCGTCTTCTATTTGTTCATCGTTTCCATTCCGTTTTGTCCCGTGCAGCCTTTTCTTCAGTATAGTTGTTTTGCTGTCTAGTCTTGTTTCATGTTTTTTCGCGTCTGTTAGTCTTGTCCATCCCGTTTTGTCCCGTACAGCCTTTTCTCCAGCAGTTGTTTTGTTGTCTAGTCTTGTCCTATGTTGTTCACGTCTGTAATAGTAAGTGTATTTATCTGTGATTCTAGCTCTCAGTGGGCTTCCAGACTTCTTCCTCTTTTTTTTCCCTCTCCTATAGTATTTATAATGCTTTAATTAATTTTTCCATTGATGTTATTATTCCAGAGGGGCCCACATTCTACAAGCTCTGTCTTTTTAGTGGGTCTCTCCATTTTTCGCACTTTAAGCAAAGTTATACATGTACTATATTTCAATCACTTCTGTTTTTTTTTTACTACAATGTATAATTACTATGTGGTCCTCCTCAATTGTTTTATATTCTTTTCGATACATAATGTTCTGTTTACCTTATTCTCTGTTGTCAAAAGAAGTGTAACTTATATGTTTTGTCGAAAAATGAAATAAACTTTGAATTGAATTGAATTGATACCTACACAGCAAAAAAAGCTGCGTTTGCCAAGATGATTGATATCAGGCATTGTGCGTGACGTGGTATCATTTCAAACACCTGCCCATTCCAACCGACAGTCCCGCGTTTTTCTTTTTCTTCTTCGTCTGAACATAGTCTGCGTCGCCATGTGGCGGGAAGTCGTCCACAAAGACAATCTGATGAAAATAGACTGATGAGGAAAAATGGGCCAGCTGAGATTGATTTTCAAGACGCGAATTCATTCGAAATAATTGCATCTGCCATTAATGCAGACGTCGCAGTGAAAGTATAGACTGGCGGTATCGTCAGCTGTGCTCCGTTGCAGTTCTAACGTTACTCTAGATTATACTGTGGCATTATTAAAGTGTAGAATCATTTTTTTTTTATCCGCAGTCTTTAGGTTTGTGCTGCAAAACTGCAGTTACTTCAAGAACTTTTTCTTTGTAACACCATCTCATTGTCGACTGTGACATTATCTCATTGTCGACTGTGGGGAGATATAGATATTGCTGAAATACTGATACGAAGCCATTAAAAAGCGAACACAATTATTGTCATCTTTGTATTTACCAAAAATCTGAGTAATGCTTTAATTATTGTATAGTGACAAAAAGTTGATAAAAAAGATATGACTTGCATCACATTAGAGTGAATTTTTTGGTGGGTTTTTAGGGTGTAGTGCTCAGATTGTACTTTCCGTATTTTGGCTATCAATGGCTTTTGTGTATCTAAACACACTGGAACTGTAATATCACTAAAACATTTGGGTGTTGATAATACTTTGTATCCGACGATTGGAATCAATGAAGAATAGGTGTTGGGCATTCTTCGTAATACAACGAATTCGCGCCAACGCGCTGCATGCAGACTCAAACCGGGAATCTCAAAGATGTGAAACGGTAGTCTTGTCCACGCAACCTCAACAGGTCCTTCATAAACACACATATTATTTTGCCTCTGCTATTAAAAAAAAAAAAAAAGAATTGTCATTGCCTCACTGACTATAACTGACTATCGCTGACTGAAATATCCCTCATCTGAATGATATTTCTATGAGAACGACGATAAACGACGGTGTTTCTAGTTGCTATACGCGAGTGACACTGGTCGTACCCCCTCTATCGACGGCAAACAAACGGAACGACATTGCGAAACCGTAATGCCTTTTGCAGATGCAATGTATCGGAAAATCAAAAGAATCAGGAAGACAACGTGCATGAAGGAAAGTTTAAATATCAATGGGTGAGAATACTAGAATTAAACTTTCCCTAAATTTAGTTACACTTAATTGCAAATAAACGTCGCCAGACTCTTAGGACAAAATATCCCCCCAGAAAAAAAAAATCATAATATACATTTAGGTAAACCTAAACATCGTCAGTCTTAGCTATAGTATGCCGTGATTTCATGCTGCTGATTATACGCCTCCAGTTTCATATCAGTGGTAGGTAAACGTGGTATGTTGTGCATCCGTAGTTGGAAAAAAAGAAAGAAAACAAAATGCTGATGGCCGTGCATGTATTTCCGATAACGTATGGCTACTGATGATGATGATGATGATGACGGTGATGATGCTGATGCTGCTGCTGCTGATGATGATGATAATGATGATGATGATGATGATGATGATGATGATGATGATGATGATGATGATGATGAAAGTTTTACCCTCAGTTTCCCCTTAGGAGACAAGTGCTAATAGAAATTCGTACTTGGCTATTTGTGTGATGATAACGGTAGGACTCCTTTGGAAAACCAGAGCTGACAATAAGTCTTGTAAAGGATCAAGAAGACCATATTATGGCATTATAATAAGTGTAATTTGTTTATTGTTATCATTTCATCATTGATGCTGTTGTTGTTGTTGTTGTCGTCCTCCTCCTCATTATTATCAACGTTGATTTTGCTGTCCACATCATGATGGTCATGATGAAAATAATAAATTGAAAATAACTAATAATAGGAAATATCAGTGATAGCATCTTCTTTATAATAGTTCTCATTATCACATCATTATCATCCTTTGCAGACATTCTCTTCTCTGTTTTTTTTTTCTTACTTTCATCACCAAAGGAAGTAGCATTTTTAATGGAAAAAAAAACGACTGTATAAGGAAAGGAATTAACCTCTCTGATCTTTTTTCCCCTTCTTCTGCAACCACTGTTATTCTAACTCGCTATTGATTGTAAAAATCATAAATATTTCTGTCACAATCAATAGGCCAAGGAGAAAGCTAATCCAATAAATCCTGCACTCTCTTTCTTACTCTCATTTTCTATCTCTTTTCTTCCCGCCCTCTGCTTTCTTTCTTTCTCTCTCTCTCTCTCTCTCTCTCTCTCTCTTTCCATTTCTCCCATCTGCCCCATCATCTCTCCCCCCCCCCCCTCTCTCTGCATACCGCTAACAGAAACTTGATTCATAAGCCCCATGGGGAACGACAATGCCATGTTCACATCTTAGGTAGCAAGCAAAAGTAAGTTCTCGCAGAACATTCTAGTGCCCATACATTCCTTGATATATCGACGTCTTGAGGCGCCAAAAAGTCGCTGCCGCGTTTCATTTCAACCGTTGTCTTCTTGCGTCGTCTGCCAAAGAGAGAGTGGAGGGTAGAAACGTCTCTGTCAGCGTGATTGTCGAAGTTTGTAGAGTCAATAGGGTTTGGGGGCCACCTGGCACGATGGTACTCCAAGTATGCATCAAGATCTCTTTCTTTCTTCTGTCCCACATAGCACCGGGTTGTCACGACGTTTTCGAGGTTCGAGTCATCACTGTCTTCTGCGGTCATTCCCTATCGATCTCTCACTGTTTGTTTTTCAGTACCACGACCACCAATTCCTTTTAACCATCGTGTGACCGGCAGGACTTCTCCCCCTTCCTTTCTTCACTTCTTTCTTCTTTCTTTCTTTCTTTCTTTCTTTCTTTCTTTCTTTCTTTCTTGTTTTCTATCTCTCTATCTCTTCAAGGTTTTAGCACAAACACACACAATCACACACAATCGCACACGTGCACACTTTCGCGTACACAAGAGCAGGCACTGAAATACTCACGACTACTCTTGCTCCCTCTACGATTTTGCTTTCTTTTAGAACGCTTTCCTTTCTGAATAATTTATTTCTTTCATTGCTTACCATTCGATTCACCCTTGGTCTCTCGTTTTTGTTCCTCGGTCACTGACTCTCATTACTACCCGCATGATTTCTAATGATTTGCGCCATTTACTCCCTCTCTCCCTCTCCCTCTCTACGTTGATATTGTCTATAATGTGTACCTCCTAATTTCTTTTCTTTCCTGCTAATCTTCCCTATTCTATCCTTTTTGCCCTTTTATCCCAGTTATACGTTGTTTCCCAAGAAAATTAAATTTCGTCACACCCGACATATTGTGTCCCAACCCTCGCCATACGACATTACTATCATAGTAAGTTATTTGATGTCTGTTCATATTCATAATATCATATTCTTATTTCTCGGGAAGTGGTTGATTTTATTCTACCTTGAATTCAAAGGTATGAGATGTAATATATAGGAATTGAATGCTAATGTTATTGTTATTATCAGCGTTTTCTCTGTTGTTATCATTATCGTCATCTGTAGAGTTGCAAAGTTCGAAGAATGCATATTATATAATAAAAACGGTGTATACCTACATATATATTACATGAACTTACAAATGCACACACATTATGTGACATTTATTATGTATCTATAATATTATGTGTGTGCGTGTGTGTGTGTGTGTGCGTGTGTCTATTTGTCTGTGTGCATGTATGTGTGTATATATATGTGCATAATGCTTTGATGACTCTTATCCAAAAGTCGGACAGTTCTGCCTGCTGAAACAGCAACAGCAGTATCAGCAAATCGTCCATAAAATCGGTGCTTTCCTAAAGCTAAATAGTTCATCGTGCCTCTATTCTGTTTTTCCTCTCTCTCTTTCTGTGTTAATGAAATTCGTCCAAGGAGCGCACCACCTACCTATGTACAGGTTAATTGGATTGTGGCTTAAAGATGGAGAAGCCATCCCGGCCAGGACGGGTGGTGGGTTGACCAGCTGCTACCAACAATCGATCGGTTCTCAGCCCGATGCGAAAACAAGAAACCCGACTTGAGGTGTGCACACGGGGAGAAGAGATCGAGCGGCGGTGTGGGAAAGAGATTTACCTTGATGTCTCTACTCTTCTCTTTCCTTCTTTTCTTTTCTCCCCTTATCTCTTCCCTTTCCGTTTTATCTCCTTTCCTTTCCTATCTTATCTTCTCTCTCTTCTTTTTATTTCTCTCTCTCTCTCTCTCTCTCTCTCTGCTCTTCTCTCCGGTCTTATCCCTTGTCATGTACATTATGATATAGGAAACAGGGGAAAACACACAGACAAGGAGATTGTTTAGTATCTGTCGGAAATCTGCAATCACTCAAATTGTCGGCTGTCAAAATTCATTCTTAAATTCTATTCTTCATGTCCTTATTACGTGAGTGCCACATGGAAACCGATGTAAGATGTTGGAAACCGATGTAGAATCTGAGGGCCAGAGCATATGATATTTATACCCCAACGTGTCCTAGGTGTTCTTATGATAGAAAGAAAGAATTTGAAGAAAAAAAAATAGCCCAGACATTAAAAGCGAGCGGTATCTACCATGACAAGTCGACGTGCGTACCTGGGCCACAAACAGCTATTTATAGACCCGCAATTTTCTCCACCGTCTCATAACGGACCAAGTACTCCTTATCCATTTCTTCCGCACATGACGAGCTGTTAAGTTGAGCGTGGTCAAGGGGGAAGTCCCTTAGGGCAAAGACCACGCGTCCCTTGCTGTAATCACTGGATACGACCTACATGGTGCCTGAAAATAACTGTAGAATTAAAATAGTGTTATGGTCCCATTGTAGCATATTGTATCTCACAGGTACACATTTTTGTCCTGTCGATTTTTTTATCGTCCGGCCAAGATATTTTCTGGTGCCTAGTATACCCATACCTCATGACGTGCTAAGAATACAATTGTCTAGCTCAGATTATATACGCGAAACGTAATATTACCACGGCGTGCTTGTAAGTAAGTCCGGAGCATTCTGTTTGGTTAGCCGCCTAGCAGAGTCGTCATGCCATTATTGACCAGCTTGCTAATGTGGTCAGATTATCGGATATTTCTTGATTGTAATATTGGTCATTCCTACACTCCTGCGTCCATGTAGCTTTCATTTTGCCAGAAACTACCATTCTTATTAAAAAACAAATGTTAAAATGTTTACATGAACCATGAATATGTTGAAAGAAATTGGTCTATCTAAGGTAGATGTGAACTCTTTTTCCTATGAAACGGTTAAGGACCGCCGCTCAAACCAAACATAAGCATACATTGCATTGTTGCTTTGATCTGCGGCATCGCTTTGCGAAGTCAGACAAGAACATACTGCATGCACTGAATTCAAAACTCCGCTGCACCAAGTTTGGTATTCGACGCTACTGTCTCTCTAAATTGCAGCAAAAATCAATGCAATCCCTTTTAGGCATTTCCGCCTCACGGAGCTTCTAAGAATAGTTAAGAAAGTGGCGGAAAACATGTCTCGTCTTTGATACTTTGTCATTTTAAATATTCACTGAACATGAAAATATTTCGGATACAATGTCTTCTTACCGTCTGCTAAAAATGACTTTTATTTTGTTTCGTTTTGTTTGTTTGTTTGTTTTTGGGGAAAAGAGAACAGAACCAAATCTGTCCAAAGTAAATAGGAATTTGTAAGCTATATTAGTACCAGGGATATAGCTTAATTGCATTTCTAGGAAAACAGCAATGACGAAGAAAAGGGGGCCAGTATGCATTACAAAAAGTACCAGCAACGAAGAGGATTTCTCAAAGGTTCCCCGTGCACTTTTGAGTGATTACTTTTCTTTTTCTTCTTGTTTTTAGGGTTACATGAGAGGTAGAAAAAAATCCAAAAAGTCCCAATATAGAACACAATTACATAGTACACGGGTACCTTGTTAAAAATCAACCTCCATTCATCTAATCGAACTCCCTTGCATACATACAAATACAAACACGCACAAAACACACACAGACATGCACACGCACATACACACACACACACACACACACACACACACACACACACATACACACACAAATGAATATTATGCACGCACTGCTTCATACGTGTCCGCAAATTATGTCAATAACTGTCCACCGCGCATGGCTGAGTATTGTCCACTCCCTGGGATGACGTCAATTTCACGACAGTCTGCAATCAGAGAAAGCATTATACTGCCCTCACTTGCCAATCTAATTAGGCAACATCACCCGAGGCAAGGGTCAAGCAAGGGCTTTGGAACAAGGGAGAAGGAGAGAAAGGGAGAGTGAAAAAAAGTTTTATCCATACGTCTTTTAACTGAAATGGACTGATAGGACAATCCCAGTGCTATTAAAGAGAGCCGGCGAAGAGCCAAAAATGAAAAATGCATAATTAATGTAAAATAGAAAATGCACTCTGTATGACTGAGTGTCTCCTTTGCACCAATTTGGCCTGCAGACCAAAGCGTACCACAATCTAACATCAACGTTGCATGCCAACGACGATATTCTTGAAACACTCTGTCGTTGAACGATTTCTCGATAGCTTTATATCGATTGTAATTACAAGGCTGTTCTTCGTTTTTTCTTCTTCTGCCTCCCTCGGGCGCTGGACAGGCCTCGAATTTGTGGAATTCAATAGCAAAACTGTGTCTCTGTATTGCCTGCAGACTTTATACTACACTGGTTGCCACAGCTAGGCGGAAGGGTTATCGTGATAAAATAATAGAAACAAAAACAAGAAGGAGCTGTTGGTACCCCGCCGGCACATTGCGATGAACGGTCGCTGTGTGTTTGTGTTTCGCTGTTAGCCCAATATTACAGCCGTTGCTATATTTGGATTTGGCTGGATAATGACTTCAATGGGCCTGTGCGAATCGATTTTTCTTTAATGCAGTCGTGACTGTGATGCCAAACTTTGGCGGGAATTTGATCCAAAATGCGCGGCTGTCTTCTCTCAGTTAATATTGAGCTAATGACAAGTTCTTCTTTAGTTGGGTTTTTCTGGTGAGATTATCATTGATTTCGGTTTTCATGTTTTAGTTTTTTCCTTATGCCTTTTTTTTCCTAATCCTGCGTTATTGCACTCGCTGTTTACTTATTTCAAGATAGATCTTTGCAAAGAATTAATTCTGCGTCTCAGATGATGACGATTAATGTTTGTTTTGGAACACTGCACGCCACTGCATCTGGTTCTTTCTCGTTTTTTAAATCACCCTCGTCTCCTCACTTCCACTCTCCCCCTCTCCCTCTCTGCTCTCATTTTCTTTCTCGGCTGTTTTCTCTCATAAATTATTCTCTCTCGTCATTTGTATGTATTCATCTATATCCTTTCCTGCCGTCTGTTTAGCCATATCTTCTTTTTTTGTTACGATCTGTTTATGTACTTACTTTTTTTCATTATCTAGCAATTAATCTATTTTTTTTAACTCTCAGTCTGACTGTGTATCGCATTTCCTTGTCTTATGGGCTCTCAGTTTCTGTAACCATCGCTATCTCACATGTTTTCCTCTTTCTCTTTTTTTTTCTCACCCTCCTCTCTCCCTTCATATTTTTCTCCAGAATTTCGGTTTCTCGCGAGAGAGTATTAGTGGTGTAGTGTGTCTGCGATGGGACCTCAGGGGAAATCAAAGTATTGAATGGTACCGGCTTATCTCTTATCACACTCTCAAGGCACGTTCGCAAGGTCAGTAGAGGGCGTTCCCGATCTAAGATGAACATTATGATAAAGGCTGCATCTCATTCTAAAGCAGTGATAGTATCTCATGCTTGAAAATTTACGAGATATTCATAGTCTTTGTTGTTCTTGATTTCAGGCAGCCTTCTCAAAGAAAAAAGAAATGCTATCCTCGCAGTTAGATTTCAACCCTCAATTCGTCTGTATAAAGATCTTTTTATATAGGTAAAAACAAAAACAAAAACGACATGAGTGTGCACACACATACTTATACTCCACCCACAGGCAAAAAAAAAAAACACCTTTGTACACACACACACACACACACATACACACACACACACACACACAAGAGATATGAATAAAATGATAAAAAATAATTGCTTTTTTAAAAGTCTTGTTTAAAAAAAGAAAAAAAAATCTTCAGCGTAACCACTGTTTTGCCTGAGGCTCCGCGAGAATTGCCATATTAATATAATCCGTTCATTCACCTGGTTGGACTGGACAACAGTCGTAAAACATCTCAACGGGCAGGAGTCCAACCACGTGTCTTCAGATCTTTACCCGCCGCCATATCAACGGTAATTCTCCTCCATTTCCTAGTCTGTAGATATTATCACTTCATGAAGATACATAGAAAAACTGGTTATTAACGCACAATTGGAATAATATCCTATAACTTTATCCATCAGCGCTTATCCTACTCTTGAAAAAACAAATCCAATCGTCCCTACAAAATTATACAAACAAGAAAAACATGTCGAATCTTTATTTTATTTTTGCACGAAATAACATGATATCTTTGTACATGAAATGAGCCTGGTAATGATGCACGGGCCAAGAATATTTAGTAACAGCATAATAGTGGTGGTGAAAAAAACAAACCACTTGCAAACAAGTTGTTGTTCTTGTTGCTGCTGTTGTTTTATTGGTTGTATTTTTTTATGTTGTTGTTCTTGGCGGTGGTGAATCTGTCGTTATGCGAGTGCAGATGACTGTAATATCTATCATAAACACACTTATCTTATACTCTCTTTTACTCGGCATTGAATTGTGCTGTTATACTAAAGAACGACAGCCTCATTATCTGTTCAATTCCCCAGCTCCCACCCCCAACCAGTGGGGTTCGGTGATACCCCTCCCCCCCCCCCCCCCCATAGAGGTCTTTCACCTTCCATCAGCGTTGTTGCGACTGAGCATGCGTTATCGATCTTACACCATGTAGTGGAGATGTAGAAATGTTTTTGACCAAAGATAGAACACATTCAAGACATTAGGCTTATTGGAGTTTTTTTTTTTCTGCGACAGGCCGATCGTACCTCGACAGAACATTAATCACAGTCAACAACCAGATGACTGATAGTTAGCATTAGCCCTGCAGCTGGGGATACTCGGTCAGAATCTAACCTGTATAGTTCTTCTTCTTTCTTACCAAGAGAAATAATACCATTCTTCATATCAGATATTCCGTCGGCTGAAGGTACCATGTTTTTTGTTTCGTTTTGTGTTGTTTTGTTTTGTTTTTTAGTGTGTGCATCTTAAAAGAAAAATCAGCTTAAGAGAATAACACATCAAAACTAGACATTTATGCCCAAACACTGCCAGTTGCAGAGTAACTGGATTGTTATTCAAATTCATGATTTTCTTCCGTCGAGATGTTTTCATTGCAACTGATTGACAAATTGCCCTACATCGACGTAAATAAGCACTGAATAGATCAGTGATCAATTCAGTGCTTATTTACGTCGATGTAGGGCAATTTGTCAATCAGTTGCAATGAAAACTGGATTGTTGTTGTTGCAGTTAATGTGTGTGAGTGTGTGTATGTGTATATGAGTGTGTTTGTGTGTGTGAATGCGTGAGAGTGCGTATCCTTTGATAACTGCTCTCGAAAAACACTGCCCAGAGTTTTTCTTACAAACAAATGGAATTGTGAAATTTAAGAAAACCGGGTGAGAAATAAAGGTTTTTTTTTAATATTCTTCTTTTTTTTTGTTAGAATTACTTATACTCCCGAAGGGAGTTTGATAATGAATATCATTATTCCAGCGAAGAGTTATCGAGTATCTAAAATTCATGAGCTAAGTGAAAGAGATACCCTTCTAGTGGGATATGTTTTCAAACTGCACTCTCGAGGGTTCTGCGGTGAGGAAAAGGAGACCTGCTAGAATGCGGTATCGAAAAGATGAAAAGTGTATCGGTTTTCATATTCCGCAAGCAAAGCAAACTACTTCTATAATTGTTCAAGCAGTGTTTTTTGGAGGCATCAACAAGGAAATGGAAATTACAAAAGAAGATTTTTCCTCTTTTTTTTTTTGAGGACTGTAAGCCAATACGGGGGTACAAAAACAATATGAAAAAGTCACAATCGCCTTGAGGGGATGGCTCGTATTTGGCTACAGCACAAACACCCACACGCACACACACAGAGACACTCACACACACAAACAAAGAAACAAAGACATATTATATGACTGCATGCATATCGTGTAAAGATATAGTGTTTAGATATCGCGTGTAAAAGCTGTTAACCGAGTTCCAACGTGAAAGTTACAGTGACAGCTTGACTACTGACGTCAAAGATAAATATTCAAATAAAACCCCCGATAAGCCGACGAAAGGAGAAATCAGGTGCTTATGATGCAATAAAGGATGTTCAAAATGTGACTAGAATCGTTAATTTGCAGTGGTTGTCCTTGCATGATGTCTTTAATCGAGCAATTACGTAAGGAGCTAAGAGATGAAACAGAGACGGCAAGGGGGTAAACGTTTGCACGGTAGAAGGGCCAGCGACGCATATCAAGAGGAATGGGGAGAAGGGATACAGGAAACAACATTAATGCCATGTAGAAGAAAACCACGAGGACGACGAAGGAAAAAGAAGACGGTGATGAAGAATGAGGAGGAAGAGGAGAAGGAGGAGGAAGGGAAGGATGAGATACGGAGAAAAAATGCAAGAGATGAAGACGAAGAAAGAGGGACGTGACGGGAAAAGAAGCATTAGATGATGATTTTGAATTTTAAAGTGGTGATGGTGATGTTGACTGTGGTAGAAAAACTGGAACAAGAAAGGGAAGATGGAATATGAGGGGAAAGAGGAGTAGTTACATGTCGAGTGAATGAGGCAACATGGCAACTTACAATTTCATATGAGATATAAAAATAAAGAGAAACTGTCATAATCATGACCGATCCAAAACAACCGTCATGAATGAAATCAGTATTCCCAAGGAAAAAAAAAATAGTTTTTCCTTTTGGTTTGCTTTGTATGCTTGGTTGACGGCTTTTTTTCTCGCACTTGTTCTGCTGCATGCACTGTATCTTGGACTCTCGAATGCCGCTTTAAAGCGATAAGGCCCTGGTGCATGGCGAACAGAATCCTGTTTGATCAATGAGAAAGTGACAAATGGCCTCGTGATGTATACCAGACGACAGTTGTGAGCAGCCATGCGCAGTATCCACTTTCGGCCACCCAACACATACCCCCCCCCCCCCCCTTTTTTTTTTTCTTTCTTTCACTTGTCGTGGTGGAGTAAGCCCGGATAAGTTTTGAGGGGTACCTGACGAGATGATATCGACGTCTTAGGCGCTTGACATCTAAATTCCGGTACAAATCTTTCTGTGGAGTGGCAGGTGTGGCGTCATTGTCTAGGTGGTTGCATCTCGTATCACACTCCTGCGATTGTCATGCCTCTGAGACTTATCCGTAATGCGGAAAATAACACCATCAGTGACAATAATCCGCGAATTTTCTATCGATTTGTCAAATGTGGAAGAAAAAGACAAAAAACAAGCAAACAAGCATACATACATACATACTTACATACATGCTGTACACACACATACAAAGGATGTCCATACAGACATTGAAACTGTGTTGAACGTGCAATCCTTTGATATCAATCGCCGGAACAAAAATCAGCGCTTTAGCCTACGACTCGCATGTACAACTTCATAGGATGAACAAGACTCTACAAGTTGCAATGTGTGAACACTGTGTCTTATGTCGTCTGCATAACAATGAGATGGAGAATATCGATTTAAGGTATGAGATAAATTTGACAGTCTTTCTACCCCATCTTCATCTATTTTTCCTCTTTTACCTTGCCTTCTTTCGTTTTGATTTTGTTTTGTCCCTGTTTATTCTACTTCCTCTCAGGAAACCTTTGCTTTTTTTTTTTGTATACTTTCTGTCCCTCTCCCTGTAATCCATCACCCCTCCTGAGTGCATCTATCCCACTGCTTTATCCTCTCTTCTGCTCCCCGTAGACCACCATTCCATTTTTCCCTTTAAGGTATATACATTGTACCACCCTCTCCTTCGTATTGTACCCTCTTTCCCCTCCTCCTTCCTTATCTACCCCTAATTTTCCCTCTTTGTGTAAGCCCCCATTCCCCCCTCCCTGTATTCGCCGCCATTGAGGCTGTGGTGGCAGAATTTTTCGTTTGCAAATGTATCATCACGCTGACATGAAGAGATGGCGCCGATTTTCTCACATGGGACCAATTACGCAAATTAACCTTCCACATGGCCACCATGAGGTTTCTCATCTCTCCTCCTCACTCTACGTATATGATAGTGGGGAAAAAAGCGAGTGCAGTTGCTTGTTCCATAAGATAAAACTAGACGGAAAAACTGGACCATGCCATACACGCTTCTTTATTTCTATTTGGCGAGTAAATATCAAGCAAATTGTTGCCAACGGCATGCTCAAATTTGTCCCTGTTTGGCAACGTGTACAAAGTGAGGCTTCATTGTCCATGTCAATTACTCGGGAGAAGAGAAATGTGATTAGTGCAAATTGCAGTTAAACTATGAACTCGGTCTTCGGCCATACCTAGAGAGATAGAGAGATAAAAAGGGTAAAAAAAGTACTGTCCAACCTAGAAAAAGAATATAAAGGGTGTGACTCTCAGCCAGCCTCTGCCTTGGGCCGTTAGCTCCCTTTCAAACTTTATCCCAAATTTAACAGAAAAGAGAAGAAAAGAGGAACATGCAATTCAAGGTGAATGGGAAACAGGGGCACATCTCACTTAGATTGAACATTTTTTAGTATGTTCCTTCAGTTTCTCATGTCTTCAGGAAAGGAGTTCTTATTAATCACCGAGGGAGGCGCCTCGTTTCCGGAAGGTGTGTGTTACGTCCTCTACTCCGTGTGAGGAAACATATCAATTTTCAGAATATTTTCGGCATTCATAGGTTATTGTTGATTATAAAGGACAAAACGTCCATCGTAATTCTTTAGAATGAAGCACGACTGATGGATGTAAATTTCTATGTTATCCCATTCATAATTTGATACTTCGCAAATGTTATCCAGTAAATGATTCAACAAACAAAAGGAGCAGGAAAAGGGAAACTGTTAAAGAAGCGAATATTGCTTACCTGTGCCATATGCCGACTTACATACATAATCATATTTACACATTTTACAAATAGGCGCATACATACATACACACGGACATACTCAAAAACACAGAAACACATGCATGCGTGCATTCATATACACAATATAGGCATACACATGCATACGTACATACGTATATCAATGGGTATCTATATTCATATAGATATTCACAAACAGAATGATACACACAAACAAAATTGTTCAGCTTAAAGGAATGCTCATGAGATGCCGTATGGCTACATAATGTTGCTAGATATTTTAAGCTTTAAGACATTGTCTAATTCCCCTTATTATACTGTTCAATTCAATGTCTACGGCAATCTAATAATATAATCTGAAATGGATTAATTCTGGCTAGTGTAAGATTATTAGCATTGTTAATCTCCCTTTGAGTATTCTAATCGTCATCATTATTCTTACCACTTCTATGAAAATAATGTTGTGTTGCGGTATGTCTATTCCACTCTAATTCTGATCTGATGCAAAAGGCTCGACTTACCAATAAACTCAAAACTTCTTTTAGTTCTGTGGGACTAGGAGTCCAATTACACAAGAACCTACTTAACGAATGTTTAGCGTTTACTTGAAAGGCTAAATAAGCAACCCTCCATTATTTGAAAGCGAAATGTTAATGTCAATACACCTCGTTTGTCACAAACTTTGGGGGAGACGTCTACAAAGATTTTGTGAGCTTTTTGAGAGCTTGCACACTTTTTTTTTCTTCCAGGCCACGAGTGAGATCTTACCTTGATGCTATATAAAAAGGAAAACAAAATCAATTGAAAGGGGAATGGGAGATTTTGATGCGAGATCACGTAGCACTTCAGTGTATTTCGCCGACAAAACAACACATTTGTGGCTGAGTGGTGAGTGCGAAAGTTGTTGATGTATTGAGCAAATATTTCCGACGAATTGACGCATTAGATGCGCGTGAGGGAACACGCGGGTGTAATGCTGGAATTTACAATAATCACGATATTGCTCTAAACTGAAAGCTGGAGAGGATTTGGTTCATAAAGACGAGTTTGTGTGAAATTGTCCAATGTGGGTGAAGGGGGGGGGGGACTGTCAAATCGTCGTGTTAACTTGATGATGCTGTGATGATATTGTTTCTATTCGCGACTTATCCCCGCCATCCCCAACATACCTCAGCTTGGATTTGCAAGACCATTCCCTATCATCATTTCTTTTATCATCATTTTAGGCAGGTTTTTTTTTTTTCATTTTAGAAAGATACAGAATGAGGGTATTTAAAATAGATATTTCAAAATTCATACTTTGCAATTCCATTCCAATATGGGGAAAGCAACCGTCGATGTAGCATATTGATCGCGACAAAACTTTTTGAGTGACATAGGAATATGACTGTTTTTGGTTTCCTTGTTCGTTTTGATATGATGAACTTAAAATGAGACGGCGTTCGTTTCCATATCCATCTGCCTCTCCGTTAATTTCTTTGTAACCCACGTTTCCAGCAGACGATTCTCCCTGGGTCTATGCCTCTATATATTATGTATTGTGCTGTCCGGATCTGGCATGTGTTTCCCAGCGTGCAAACAGAATGTGAAGAGTTTGTTTGCAAAAACCGATAAGTCCATATTTGCCAAATGGAGATATTTGCGATTAAAGGTCAAGAAATATAAAGAGAATAATAAGAAAATTTTTGCTTCTTTTGACCATAACTTCAAAAATATACCTTTATATGTAGTGACCAATGTATCACTTAAAAAGTATTATTTTGTACATTATGACAGATATCGTACTTCAAAATCTTCAAAAATGGACTTATCGGTTTTTGCAATCAAACCCTTCATGTGTTTTAGTGTGTTAATGTTTCTCAACACAGACCCCTTTATTCTAAAAGCCTTTTGCTTGCACGAAATCCTCAGCATTTTCCTATTTATTTATTCTCTTGCTTTCTCCTTCTCCTTTTTTCTTCTTTGTCTCTTCCTCCGCCTCCTTTTTTACTCCAAGACAATTGTACAAAGTCAACATTTACAAGAATATGGCACTGAGAGCTTGTTTTGAGCAGTTTGTTTTCACGACTCACGTAAAATGATGTCATAATTTCATAGCAGCTATTGCCTGTTCTTCAGTATGAGTTACACGGATCGTGTTTATTTGTTATCTTCTCCCTCCAGTCGATACGCGGCATTTACAGCTTGTGTTGCTCCAAAGTAAAATGTGAAGAACTATGGAGAAGTGAGTGAGCTTGGCAGGTAGACATTACAGGTCATAAAAGAAGCATGTCAACACTTTTGAGTGAAAGTAAACAAGTGTTTCCATCCACGTTCTGCAACCCAAAGTGTTTTTCTGCACAGGTCACTTCTCACAGCGCGTCGATACGTCGATCGAACTAGTATCGCTCATATCGATTGGTGACAATTTGAATTCGGAGCTTCACCCAGGAAGCAACGAATACGTTATTTGCTTTCAACTTCGAGCTCTTGTGCTATTTTCTTCGTAGTTATGCAAGAAAGCAACAGCAACAACGACAGACTCTGAGTCAGATATCACCGTGTAACAAATTCTTCTCAGCATGTTATACCGGGCAAGTAATGATGATATAATTTGAGAAATCGGAAGTATTGACATGCTATTGATACGTAAATATCCATTAAAAAGAAAGTGGGTCGCCGACAAACTTTTTGGAAGGAAATTCAAAGCTTATTTTGTGAGACACCGCTACCTTTTCTCCTTAAACTGCTTGTTGTATCTAGATGACTAACCTTCTGTTTTCAGAATAATGTTTTAGTTCGTAAATGATTGCAGTTCATTTAAATGAACTGTTTCATGCCATAAGGGTTGTTTCGCGACCAATGTGAAATCGATATGAGAATCAAAGAACATAAGAAAAAAGTATTTCTGTCTAATACGCACTACCTCTCCCCACCTTTCTCTCTATATGTAATTATATATATGAATATGTATATATATTCCCCTCTTTCCATTTAAGAAGTTTGTGCTTCTGATTTGTTGTACATTGTACAGTACATTTTACAATCAAGTGATAATACTCGAGTATTAGTGTTTTACTTAAGTACATAATGATTATCATTCCCACTTATTCTTTCCTTCCCGATTCCAATTAATATCGGAAACATGTACACTGGCAACATTCGGAACAGGGTACATCTTATCGTAGACCTATAGTCCAAAGAGAGCATCATTTGCCATGACCCTAACATTCACACTAGGAGGAAAATGTGGCGCCGTAATATGTTACGGATGAGCGGGAACCACTGGCATGCCACGTCATAAAGGAGTGGTCCCGAGAGAAAAGTGTTACTTCTGCGAATGGCTCATTACACTACGGCTGTTGACGTCTGGTAGACGAGAAAACACCATCAACATTGAGGGGGAAGGAAAGGGGGATTGTTTTCTTCCTCTTCCTTTCCTCTTCTTCCCCTTCTCCTCTTCTCCTCTTCTCCCCTTCTCCTCCATCTGATTTTTATAATTTAACTATAAGTTTTTCTTGACTCCTTTTTCGTCTACATCTTTTCCTTCAGCGTCTTCTTTCTGTCCTTCCCTTTCTTCTTCCCCCTTCTTCGTCTTCTTGTTTTCTAATCTTTCTCCAGCTCACGGTATCTTTCTTCATCTCAATTTTCTTCTTCTCCTCCTCCTCCTCCTCCTCCTCCTCATCTTCCTTTTCCTCTTTCATCGTCCATTGATGAGGCCATGCCATGAAATAAAGTAGAATTAGACAGAATGAAAACAAAACAAATTTACCGATTCAGAAGTTTGCTCGAAATCTCATCAAACACAGATGTACGAGACATATCATTATCTGTCCTCAAATTGTTCATTGAATGATGTCAACAACTCACAACTTAACAACATACTTATAGGCTTAGCTTCATTTCATTTTGAGCGGACGTTGTCATGATCGTTCTGTGTTTTCTGATCGGAACAGCGCCACCACTTGTCCTGTCACACTCAGCCTGTCATACATTAGGAAAAGGCAACGTCTTTCTTTTCCCATCTTTTCTCCTTCAGCTCTGTTCAGCTACTAGTTTCGCGCCCTACTGCATGCTGAATTTTGTATAATGATTGTTATTTGAAATATCTACCTTGACTTTGAAATTTCGCTTTTATTTTTTTCATTTATTTATTTATTTATTTATTTATTTATTTATTTTGAGTCGGCCACCTGTAAAACAGGCTATGAAATCATGATTGTTTTTGGAATTAGTTTTCCAAAAAATGGAATTAGTTTTCCCCATAGTACCCTTGCACTTATTAACTGTCTTTGGCTGCCGTTAAGAGATATGAAAACTAATATACGAGAGCATGTTATTATTCTTTTTCAGGTTGGCATAAATACAGTGAAAAATAAAATATTAGAAAAAAAAAGAAGAAGCGGCATCAGCACAAGTGTTCTCGTCTGTCACAGAGTAGCAGAGATAGCATTTATACCCAGGACAAAGTGTTCCCCGACGTCTTATCCAAGGGTATGACATATCTTTACAAATAGGTTTATTTCTGTATACCCCCTGTTTGGTATCTCTGAACGTGAGTCCTCAAAATCCACTTGAGGAGTCGCTGCTCTTCGACTAGATCAGGTCATCATACTTCCTTCGAATGGCTGCTAGCGTGTACGAATGAGACTTGAGCACATCAGAAATTGATGTTTATCCGACCCATTAGGAGAACATAAGTGACGGAGAAGTGCATCAACTCACTCCCTGAGCAGGTCTGTCTTGAGATAACCTCCATTTCAACAGAGCAACAGTTCAAGTAAACCACAGCGTCAAGATGTGCGCTTACACCGATATTTCATACCAGGAGTCAGATTAAAGTTTACTAGAACATTCTTACTGGTTGAAGTGAAAATTCCACTTCGATTCCTTTTCTCATGTTTGAAGTACTTTTTCTCTACGATTGGTCCTAGATGTGAAAGTTGGTGTCAATATGGTGAGAGGCGAAATCGGTCATTGTTGCTACCAGATTCTGATGTCTCAGTGAGCCATCAGCCGTCTCTATATAGCCTAGCTATTAAGCAGGGAAAGAAATTGTGTTACCATTGTTACATCACGTACGCGCTTTACTCAATAGACGGGGGGAATCTATTACAGTATTGGCCATTCTTAATTTTGTGGTGTTTGTGGAGATTTCTAACATTCTGCTCCATAGAAACATCACGTATACTTGCTGGTGAAATGACGGAAAATCGATTTATGATCTGAATTTTTTCTTCTTGCTTTTATTATGATTTCAGTGGATACACGTCCATGTTGGATTCATTGGGAAGACAAACCTCAATCCTGTGCAGGTTCGACATCGTCCATGGCATTATCGTCCATGACTATGATTTCGTCAAAAATTAGAAAGGGTTTAACAAAATTTCCAAGTAAAAGTTCCCCCCCCCCCCCGGCAATTTATCATTGAAACTGATATATATTTGTTTGCGGATAAATTTCTTACCATGTGCTTGCTTACGTAAGTAATTTCAGTCTCCCCTGTAGAATTGCACGTATCAACATGTGGCTGCAAGGGATAGAATGATGGATTAGAAGTGTGACGCTTGCAGTTGGCGGGAAATTTGTTCTCATTATCAAATATTTATCCGAAGTAAAATATTTCTTTTTTTTTCAGTGAGGTCTTGCCTGGTTCAGTGATGAGGTCTAATGGTTATCATGTCTTATTCAGTTGCTGTGTTTTGTTGCAAGGGCTAGAAGGGGACAGAATTTGATGGTAAAGAACTATTGTGATTATATTCCTTTGAGTCCAAAACACAAGAAAACAAACGGAAATTTTGAGTTGCAATGTATTTAAAATTCTCAAACAATCCAGCCTAATGATTCTATCATGAAAGATTAAAAATAAATAATTCGATTAGACCTGTAAGGTTAACATTAAAATTATTCATGCAATCATTTTGAAGAAAAGATCGATCTGATATATAATCCATTTATGAATTTGCTTCTATGAATTACATTGCTCTCCTTGTATGTGATTTATCTAAAGCGTCCACGAGTTTCACAGATTCCATCTATTTTCCCCGAGTTACCCCAATCAGCATCAACTCCTCGATAAATCGAGAGACCTAAACGTCGACTTGGAAAGGTTAATCAGGTTAATCAAACTTAGATTGGCAGCGATGATTTATTTAAGCACAATCCTGTGACTCTGCTTTAGCAAGCATTTGCATCCCCAGGTAGAGAATGGAAGTGACCAAACAGCCCTGCGATTGAAGATGACAAACTGAAATTGAATTGCGTAGTGTTTTTATAAACGGCGAGGAGAAGGACCAGAATGTATGATTTATACTGGTCAAAAACGTGGAATGGCCGGGTTTTTTCAGAAGAACATTGTCTTGTTCATGAACGAATCTTCGTTGTGCACCGTAAGCAACCAAAACTAGGCCTTTTCACCATGCAAACCTTAAGAGAGCGAATGCCGATTAAGCACAAGCCTATTTGAGCAGAAGATGAAGTGACTACAGATTCCTGCTCCTAACTGGTGTAGTAAAATGCCCTCTTTCGGGGTACGCACGTAAAAGTGCTTTATACCCGATTGTCGCCGCTATACTTGTTACTAAGTTCACATCTAAGTGAGACGCCAGTTTGAAATCCGTCTAAGATCGGCCACTGGCATTACGTGTATGGCAAAAAAAAAAAAGAGGTGTAATGGTGTGTTCTTGCCCGTTCTTAATCCATTCGATTCAGAAAAGATTAAAGAGGAAGGAGTAGAAAAATAAAAATTTGAGTGCAATGTTATCTTTATTTTTTATTTTATAAGACAGTGCAAAACAACGGCAAAAAAGTACATTGATATAAAGATGTACTCTCTATATTTTGAATTTCATACATTGATATATGATTATATATATAGGTAGACATAGATAGGGAGGGAGAGAGAGAGCGTAATATATAAATGAGGAATGTATCAAAGTATGCATTCTATCACAATCCAGTGGAGCGAGAAAAGGAAGACGGATGACTTGCATGTTTTAGACATTTCGCGAATGTTCATTGTGGGTCATGTTGTCACGTCCAGGTCTGAAATTGCTTTCTTTAGCGAAGGTCAACTTGCAAGGAATCTGTACGAGAGCAGTTTCAAGGACCAAGTAATCTTGTTTGTGAGCCGGAACGTCGCTGATTATTTTTTTCCCGTTTAAACCTTACGCAAGCTCCCTAAACCTGTAAAGGTAAACAAGCATACTGTCCTGTCTTGTTTATTTGCAGTAATGTACGAGGAAGTTTTCTTCTCTTTTTTTTTTCCTCGCTGAGTTCCCATGCGATGTTGATGTCTGCAGACAGAACATGAGAGCTAGTAAGCTTCAGTTCTCGTGGCGTCGGATAGGAATAATAAACTCGTCGAAATTCTATCACGATTGGAGAGATCGCAGATTATTGCCTGACCGAATCGGGCATTCTCGGGAGAAATCAAGCGCTGGTCACGGGTTAACTCGATACCAATTGAGGTCTACCAGGGGGGTCACAGACAGGAATCGTCGCTTTCACATGCGAGCTGTTCTCATGACACCTTGTGAAGGAAAGGTAAAGGGACAGTTTCTATTTTCCACACAGGGTTGAGGAGGATGGGTTCGGAGCCACTTCTTGCAGCAGCTGAAAGAAACAAAATAATAAAGCCATTCTTAAACGACATATTCTCCTCCGTCGGACACTTCTTTACCGCATTTTCATCATCATCATCACCATCTTTATCATCACCATCATCATCATCATCATCACCATCATCATCATCATCATCACCATCATCATCATCATCACCACCATCATCATCATCATCACCACCACCATCATCATCATCATCATCAACAGAAACACCAGCTAAAGTTTGATCTCCGTCGTAATATATTTTTCCTACTCCATCTCTCCTTTCTCCTTCTGCTCAGTTTTCTTGCTGCTCAATTCAATCTTCTTCTCTTGTGTTTCCCATTATCGAAGACAACTCCTCTATCATATAAATAAATATAAATGTACAGATTTTTGGTTTTGATGTGTTGTCAATACGTATAGAGAGCATCGCACCGTGGCAGAAAGATGTAAAACTACAAGTACCGTCATACAAATTATTCAGATCCGCATTATTACAAGTATGTTGTTTAGCCGGGGTGTATTATTTCCTCTATGTTGAACCGAATTTATACATTTCTCCAAAACTGCAATGAGATTTATTACTCTAAATTTAGACAAAAGTTATTTTACATGCTGTAACCAAGGCTGGTAGCAAATAACTTTGCCACAATAATCTGGCATTTATCTAATTTCCACTTTCTCAAAAATATGTTGAAACCGTGAAAGAACGCAGCAAAGAAAAATGCCTTCATGTACTTGTCCGTGAGTCCACCTTCGTATAACTACAACAGACATCCTCCTCGAATTTGCCTAATAGATTCTAATTCAGATATCTAATTTGCCTCTATATTTTAAAGTCTCCCTCCATTTATTGCAACTCCTTTTTTTTTCGCTCTCGCACCCTACGCACGAACGCAACTGCGTGCAGGGCACTACCTTTCCTTTTTATCTCTTATCTGCTTCATCTTTCCCTCCCATTTCTCAACCCACACCATCACTGTCTAATAGCTTGATATTGTACTTGTTGTTTTTTCTTCATTTTTTTCTTCTTCGATTTTCTGTTGGCCCATTTTTTTTTCACACATTGATCTGCCTGTGAAAAGAAAAAGTCCGCTGCGCCGTGTGGCGCCCAATTGAAACATGGTCCCTGGAGAGGTCGCGCGCATGCGATCAGTCGTCTGTTAATCAACGCTCAATGGCGAGCTGTGAGCCCCCCTTCCCCGCTCCTCGCAAGATCGCATCTCGCATTTCACTCCTTTGAGGAAAACGGTGGGACACCGTCCGAGTGGTAAATCCTGCCCTCCTACCCCCTTCGGGAAGGGCAAGGGGAGCCAAAAGAGACCTTGAGCTGTTGTCTAAAATGGACACAGGCTCCATGCTCAGTGACGCGAGGATGTTGTGACACACAAAAACGTGAGGAGGTGGGAATGAAAATAAATTAGCAGTAATTGTAGCGTAATTATTGCCGAAGTTGATTGAATAAAATGGCAGTAATATTCTACTTGGCTCGTCATTGTGTTTTACGATGGTCATCAATCACGGATGCTGACATTGGCTTCAGGCTTTGCATACTAAATAAATCATACGACGACCTCATATTTCTCTTGGGAGACAACTACCTTCACGATCTTTCATCACGTGTTGAGTGCACGCATACCCTCACAGCATTTTCCTACACGGTCAGTGGTGTTAGTGCGATTATTCATTTATTAGTGCTTAATCAAACAGAGATTTTATCATGATATCCTTGTCCTCACATTCCTAATCTTATATTCTTTTGACGTGTAGTCAATTCTGTAAAGTTATATATCGCGTTTATTTGTATGTTGTTTCTTATAGTTGAAGTGGGTCCTATTTTAGAGTTGCCGATTTTTTACTTTATATGTGTCACTATTTTGGAAAAAAAAAAGATGCAGACAAGGGGACGGGTTTTCCCCTTAAAAGTCCATGGTTTTAAACTTACTCTGTCAGATAGTCGATCATGGGTGTCTTTGTTTTTCATACCTGAGCTGACTAACTGTAAATTTCACGCGCAGGTTCCTTAAAGATGCAGCAATGATGTATAGTCAGTGACAATAACACGAGCAAGAATTATTTGTTCACCAAACTGGATGCCGTTGGCAGCGATCTGGGTAAAGGACCGGTTGATCACGGGTGTGATTGTTGCCAGTGGCGACGAAGTTCTCCCATCACCTCGGCAACGCTCGAAACTCCGTCCGTGTGAGCATACCTGGGAGGTGATCTGAATCGAGGAAATCGGATGAGAGGCGGGAAGGAGGGGATGGAGAGAGGAAAAAAGGAGGACGGCATCACTCACCGCCTTAAAGGAACACCTGCTCTCGTCCAGTGACGTAACTTTGATACATCACTTCGTCCAGGGGCGGGTGGGCTTTGATCTCCGGATGGACGCCGGCGAGAAGAGTGAAATCCGGGATGCGTTTTTCGTCGTCTGGGTGATTTTTTTTTTCTTATGATATAATCAGTCTAGGATAAAGTTTGTATTCTTTTCTTCTCATGAATCGATATATACAAGGAGCTTGCAAGATTTTGTGAGAATCAACATTAATACTTTATGTAAAATCCACGTTATCCCTGTTTATAAGGATGTTACTTGCACATTATGTTACATGTAGAGTTCGCAGCTTCAGGCCATATACATTATATGAGCAAAGAAATGAAACAGGCTCACTTTAGACTTTAGACAAAATACAGTGTATGTCAAATCCCGAGTTGAATCAGCTTCACTGTGGCTTCAGTATATATCTAAAGGCCGTGTCACACCTTTTTGCGAGGAGGGATTTTCCAGCATGCAGGAGAACTTTCTGCGGGTGGACAAGAATGTTTACGAGTTTCGCACTTGTTTCTTTATACCTGCTAGACGCGTGCTACTTACCTTCTACTTGCGTGTATTCTGTGTGACCTGCGTGAGAACTTTGAAACCGATCCGTTTTCTGTTACGAGCGACTTACGGGTACTGAAAAGTACCTGCGTTGGAGTTGCCTGCGAGGTGCTGCCGGTAAGGGTCTCCTACTGGTGTTCTGCGTGTACCTCTGCGAGCAAACCCCCACGATTCACTTGGAATGAGTTTTGAGCCTGCTTGTCATACCGTATCTGGGGAAGTTTTGCGGCTTGACTTGCGGGGAAACAAATTTGCTAAACGGAGCTCTCCGCAGTTGGTCCGCACCTGACAGTACCTAGCGCGTATGTAGTTGCCATGAGGTGCGCATGCAAGTCCGGTTTAACCGCAGCCAAGTTTTGAGCATGACCAAAACTTTTTTTTCCGGGTGAGTCGCGGGGATGCCCGGAGAGGTCCACGCAGAACGCTAGTAGGAGCCCCTTAACGGCAGCACCTCGCAGGCAACTCCCACGCAGGTACTTCGCAGTCCCCGTATGCAGCCAAGATAATGACATTCTGTGGGACTTCTGCCATTCCCTCAGAGGAATTCCTTCACTGAGTTGTCAGCCCCCACGCGCCTGGCACACAGGTCACACAGTATACCTGCAAGTAGAATTTAAGTAGAACGCGTCCAGCAAGTAAGACACATGCACTGACTCGCCCAAAATCCTTGTCCGCCCTCAGAAATTGTCCGGTATGTTGGAAAATCCCTACACCCAACAAGCCCGCGTAGCTTGCCCGGAATGGTGTGACAGGGCCTAAAGGTTGTGGGTAAAAAGATTCGCGTGCGCACTTCCAGGCGACTACGGGTGAGATACGTCCTAAGTACTGTCATGTGTGAGTCATCTGCGGGGACCTCCGGGTAGTAAAAATTGTTCTTCGCAAGTCGCACGCAAGGCTTGCCCGGAAAAGTGTGACACGGCCTTAAAAACAATGTAATAAAGTATGAGAAATATGGGGTTTCACCAACGAAAAAAAAAATGAGTATACCCCCCAGTATATAGTGTATTTATGCCTAGGTCAATGGGCATACTAGTATCGTTTGATAAAAACAACAACAAACAAACAAACATACTATACGTAAATTTGAGGATGTAAGTACCCTGCATGAATCAAGAACATGGTACTTTCCATTATCACATGACGGTGCTCCCACCGTTAATATTGCGTCGACATGCGAGCGAATCAAGCGAAAATGAATCAAAATAAAAAATTTCATAAAAGTCATTCTGTGAAAGGCAATACGTGACAAAAACCAGCATAACCAGAAGCTGTGTTATACAGGGTGAAATAATGAGGTGGTTTTATTGCGAACAATGTTTTGTTCCAATTTATAGACAATCAAAGATGTATGCACATGCACTCGTTTATGTACATTTTGGATGTATTCATATACAGAAAATAAGCTTTGTTGTATGTATTGCACTTAACATCAGATTTAATGTATACAGACAATAATTGAACCCACAAAATCATGCTGACGTAAGCGAAAAAAAAAACAGCGCTGACAAGCATCAATGAAAACTTTGCGTTTTTCCTTCTGATTTGTGGAGTACTCTTCTGGCACTGAATCAGATCAGTGTAGAAGTATTGCCGTGCGGATGGGGGGGGGGGGTTGCATCATTCGATATCATAATTTTTGGTGCTTGGAAGTAAAGATAAAAGATAGAAAGAGAGAGGGAGGACAAAAATGTTCTCCGTGAAGAACTTTCTTCCAACGATGTCTCGTTGCCTATCTGGAGCATTTATCAACATACTTCACTTTTGATCGATAATACACTTACACAGGTAATCCGGGGACTGTACTCGCGCGACATTTGAACTCAGAAGTTGATCGTCGCCGGCGGCGCTCACCTTTTTTATTTGCTCGAATTGTCTGCTTGCGCGATCGGTTTTTTATTTCTTATCAGAAACGACCAAAGTTAGGAAAGAATGATGGCGATCCTACATGGCACATCCGAGAAAACTTGGGGAAATGAAACAGTTTGAGCAGAACTTGAGCTGCTGTGTTGTTAAGGGATGGTACAGTATTAGTGGAGATGAGAACTGGGCTTTTAACTTTTTGTGAGATACCAAGAAAACACTTATGAAATAGTACAAAGCATACCATTTTAAGAGGAATTCAAAGTTTATTTGATGAAAATCGGGTTTTGAATAACAGAAACATCCAAAAACAAAGTAAAACAAAGCGATCGTAATAAAAGTGTTGGTCCCACAATCCGTCTGTTTTCGATACCTCAGCCATTTCAAAACCAATTTTCATCCACTAAACGTTGAATTCCTCATGGAATTACATGCTCTTTCATATTTCATCAGAGGTTTCTCATTATCTCTCCAAAAAATGTCAGAAACCTGAAATTAGGTCGCAACCAAAACTGCACGATCCCTTTAAAGCTTCAGTGCTATTCATACAGTGATGTCTTACCACTTGATTACAGCAGGAGTGTAGCTATATTATTATAATGATAAAAACTTATCACTTTCACCTCAGCAAGTATCAGTTAACATTCAAATTGACATGATTTGACTATTTTGTTACACATAACTCGTGACAAGATTTCAGGTGATAGATATGTTCGTAATCATAATTTTCAAGTTGCAGAGTTAATTATCAAAAGCTGTGTTCTGTCTCTCTTAGTTCAATAGCATCCGAGACTTCCTTGAGACTTAGAATAGTTTGGAGTGCAGCCGTTTTTTCAATCTAGCTTGTAGAAGTCTCTCTCGTCATGCACAAAGAGCAGCTTCACAGTTTTCATGATAATCCTGTGTCGCTAAGGAGGAGCGCCGACGCCTACCCCTGACAAAGTGTCGGTGCCAAAGGCACCAAAAAGGACCCAATGGATATAAATCAATCGAGGTATATAGAGTTTGCCGCTTTGATCGACCGTCCATGAATTGATCTGTAGCGGGCCAGTTTAGGTAATGTCGTTGCCCAGGACACAATTGCGTCATTAGCGTTTCCATCTCATTTCCTCGTAGCTACAACGTATTAGTGTTATTTGTTGCATAAAATCACCTGCTGCATTTCTGATCAGCCGCCATAGTTAGAGGACAAAGGCATTTCAAACACAATGCGCGCACACATGCACACATGCGCGCGCACACAAACACACCATACTGTAGTAGACTACATGCTGCAAAATTGTTAGTACCCCCCCCCCCCCTTCCTCAAAGTAGGGTAACTTTTGACTGAATACATTTTGAGCAAAAAATTTGGCGATGATATTTCTATACTTCTTGACTTAGGCCTACTTCTATGTGACAGTGAGAGCTATCTGTTGAGTCATGGATGAGTGAGCATACATTTAACAGTGTTCTCACTCATGTAGGCCTATAACTGAACAGATAATTCATTTTCACATAGCAGTTAGTCAATACGTGTATAAATACCCTGGCCAAATTATATTGCTTAAAACCTTACAGTTAGAAAAGTTAATCCACTTCTTTATCAGGAGGAGGAGTTACGTATTTGTTGTGTGTGTACATACTGGGTGTTATATACATTTACTCATAAATTATACACTATTTTTGTTAGTGGAAAGGATATATTCAGATTTTTAGCTCTTACGAAATATCAGTCTTTCGATATCTTTATTGAGAGAATTGAACATTTTGTCCATTTTCTATCTCTTGAAAATGGAGAAGATTTTGCGTATGGGTGCTGAAATTGATAAACGGTCGCAAAGTCAAACTTCATGATATTTTCTTTTTGTATTTTTTTAATGCGTTACCTTATGGCAAATGAAAAGGTAAAGGGCCGTGGATTTAATTTCTTTTATCGACAATACAACCCCTTTGAGATTTGTTGCTAAACGAATTGATAAGTTGAGTGCATGATCCAGATAAGTATGACATCGAAGTTAGAAAAAGGTCTAAAGTGGATTACAGGGGGTTATTGACTAATGGACTTTCTAACCCATTATATATTGATGAAATTAAGCCCTAGATCTAAGTGGATTACTGCTCCCTGATTTGTAACAAGCGATATTTTGACTAATTACGCTAAGTGGATTGCAAAGGCCTAGGTATTTGCTAATCCACTTGATAAAGATAGAAACTGATAAAAAAGAGAGAACATTCCAAACGCCACTACAGTATTTGGAGCACATAGTTTAATCGCGTGATGGTGTCTACGTCATGCTCGTAGGCATATAGGCGACTCGAATACTCTTCTCAATTCATTGTGGTGTGGTATGACCTTCTCGGGAGAGTGAGAGAGAGAGAGAGAGAGAGAGAGAGAGAGAAAGAGAGAGAGAGAGAGAGAGAGAGAGAGAAGGTTTGTGTCCGTATGTGTCTTAGTTTTAGGCCTCGATATAGCCCAAAGGGAAATGTTTCAATTGATAAGATATTTCTCCCTTTTTTTTTTTTCATTTTTTGGTATAGGTTCCAACAGGAAAGCTCACACACTAACTGTGCGTGAAGGAGAACACGTCAAGAGATAAAATGCTGGGCAGATCGATAGCCGAAAATGACTCGAAAGTGTGACGCTCGTTACAAAAGTTGAATCTTCCAGCTCATCTGACGCAATCGAATGTGTAAATTCACAAGCACTCAGAGTATAATCGCAAGAAAGAGCCTTTGATTTTGTACCCTTGTATAAGTTTTAGAATACAAGTAAAAATTTGTTTCGATTTCCGAAAAGGAAAATGAGGTTTGAATTGCTCTATCGATGCTTGTTGAAATGACAGTAACATTGACTTTCGCGTATTCCCACTGATGCAATTATCTATTTATTTGAAATCATGTTACGTAAAGGTTACGTTATTTTGTATCTTCTGTTGTTTTGTCTTTTACATCTCTATTTTTAGCTATCTCACTGAATTAATATGATTGTAGACTCATATGTATATAATCTAACAATGTGTGTAGTGTGTGTGTGTGTGTGTGCGTGTGTGTGTTTGTGTTTGTGTGTATTGTGCAAGTAAGCCAAGGAATCTGTCGGCCACGAGACGACTTGTTTTTGTGTTTGTGTGTGTGTTTTGTTGGTTGTTTTTGTTTTTGTTTTTTTGTTTGTTTGTTGTTTTTTTTTGCTAACAAGCTTTCAGTCGTTCGAGTCAGAAGATATCAGAGCACTCCTTTGCAGAACACAATTCCTCTCTTTTTGTATAACGTTGTTGAATTTAGCTTGCACGAACTGAAAGCCAATATTGTGTTCTTGAGATCTTCAAGGTTTTAGTTCTCAACAGAGAAGAAGGAACTCCGCTTTCCGGACCGAAAGACAGAAGTTTTAGGAGGACTATCCAGTATATCCGAATACTTCTGTGGTTTCTTTTGGGTGACATGTAATGAAGATCCTCATTGATCATCAGAAGGCCACAGACAAATTCCCAGACTGTCTTTCCTCGAACAGCGTAAGGAAATAGCCCCTCAACCTACTTTCTCTGCTACACGCACAGACGATAAGCCAACAGTTTGCATGGATCTTTCAGCAGACCGGTGGAGGTTAACAGGAACTTTACAGAAGAAGAAGAAGAAGAAGAAGAAGAAGAAGAAGAAGAAGAAGAAGAAGAAGAAGAAGAAGAAGAAGAAGAAGAAGAAGAAGAAGAAGAAGAAGAAGTAGCAGCAGCAGCAGTGTTAACAGTGGTAACTTTGGTACTCAAGATGAATGTTTATAATATGCTTGTCGAACAGAACCGAACAGACGGCCCCTCGTTCCCGAATCGTTCGATAGCAGTGATTGCTGCACGACGCCACTATCGATTTCCCAGTTTAATTGACCGTGTGCTCATGATGTGCTATCGGGAGCGTAATGGATAGAACGATCTTGATGTTCGGATTATTCGACATTGGTTCGGCGAACGGGCTATTGGCTTCTCATATCATCACGCATGAAAAGCCCGGGAATCGGGAAAGAGAGGCTTATTGTCTCGTCAGCAAGAAATAAAACGCTCGGGTGGAGTAATAGGTATGCGCCATTTCCTCGACTATACCAGAGAAGACATAATAACATGGAATTAGGAACAGCATCATTCTTTTTTTTTTTTAATCTATAGTTAAATCTCCAAAGACATTGGGAGAAACGATTTGCGATGATACAGGGGAGAAACGGCGCCAACCTTGCGCATAAGGCCTACATCCCTCGGCCCATTCTAAAGATCATTACCAGTACTGAAGCGGTGAAACGCAGCTAAATTACCTGTAAGAATTTCTCGTGACCGCGTCCTCCTTTCTCCTTCTTTCTGTCTCTATCTCACCCTTCGCATCTCTATCTCAATTTCTTCGTCACCATCGCCTTTCTCTCTATGCCCCCCCCCCCCCTCACTCTCTCGACCGGGTTCATATTTGATGGGTTACCTGCTTCATTGGAAACCACTGACACACACACACTCACAAAAAGATCAAAGCCAACCATGAATACAGCTTTCCGATATAGTTATCCATGCAGATGGAGCAAAGTTGGAGAAGTGACATCACATTAAGATGTCCATAAGTTAGATAAATGGGAACTATATGCATATAATTATGCCTAATGTTGATACACTATTGGAGCGTTTCCTTTGGTGAGGTTCAGCTCTTTTTAAACTAAAAATATTATCAATATCATTATTTCATTATTATTACTATCATGCACACACACACACACACACACACACACACATATATATATATATATATATATATATATATATACAGTATATATGGGAGAGACTAACAGACTGAGTCATAAATGTATTTGACTTAAAAGATCTAACCACTGACATACTGTGTTTCCAATTTATTCATACAAAAGGACGGAAACAGACTTTAAAATTTCCATGCTATGCAATGTCTATGTCTTTCGTGATGACGGCTTTTAATACAAACTTTTGTCTCTTTGAGCACATCTTTTTTCCGTAAGGTCAGGTCCATTAGGAAGATTTGATTACGATTACACACTCTGACCGATGTTTTTTCATTAGCTGTATGAAGCCTCGTTTGCATTTTTTTTTTCTAGCAAGTATACATACGCGGCGTCTTACGAACCTACCAATCGCATTCAACTACGAGGCCTATCACTTAAGCAGCATATCGCTACTCACCACGCTGTCTCTATTACAATTTAAGTGACGGGCATGTGCTGTGTGTAACAACAACAACAACAACAACAAAAATGGCTTCTGTGGTTGCCCTCTCCTGTTCTTTTCTATTACCTTTATTGCCTCCTTTGGAAAATTCCCCCGCGCCTTACCCCGGATTGCAACGCGAGTCCGTGATTCTCGTTCTCGTCGAATTACTGGCGGATCGCATTATGGACAAATCATTCACGGGTTCCTGGGCATGTTCGTTGTCACTAATTCGCTCCGTGCCCCTCCTTTCACTGGGGTTTCCCGCATAACTGCGCTGATGCGGAGACCGCTGCACTTTCTCTCACACGCGCGCATTGAAGATTCGATCAAAAGGCGATATTCGCCAGTGTGACGGGCGTCGCCATGACAACCGTAGATGCCTGACGCGATGGGGAGAATGGTGACAGGGGGGAAAGTGAACTTTATATCAGCAGGAATAGCACTTTGAAAGCGAGGAAAATGTAGAAGTTTAATGGACCTGCCTTGTTTAACCTTTGATGGTGAGAAGAAGTGGGTGGGAGGGAGACAGCTCGGAAATAACAGTATTAAGTTTCATCTAAAGTCGGGCGATAAGGGACGGCAAGGGCGGAGAAGTGATACTCCCGTATTTGTGTGACCTACAACTTGACTGGCCCAAAGTCTGCTAGAGCAATGGTGTCCACCACGTTGAAAATACAATTCATATCCTCTCCTTGCATCTGTACGTTCTATAGTGGCATTTTGTGGATGTTTTTTTCCCAAAAAAAAAGATTTGGAACATGACACAAAATTGCACAAATGCAAGTGTGAAACACAATAGCTTGATATGAAAGACTTTGGGCAAAGTTGAAAACAAGAGAAACAATAATTGTGGCAGTACCAGTCGTACAGTAAACGAATGACAACGTAATGGATACAGTTGACAAGGTACTTGACGTCAATATAACGTAAGTGGTATAGGGAAATGAGCTGTCTCTACACAATTTTGATATAAATGGATATTTAAATCAAGCGTCCTCTCAGCATTAACTCTTTCAACAACTAAAAACATGCATGAAAACTGCACGATTCAACATTCATTTGACTTGATGACATTTAAATTCATCGAAGTGATTCCTCACTCCTACTTTCCTCGTACTCTGGCATAGTCATCAGTCTATCTGTATGTCTGTATGTCTGTTTGATTCTCAAGACTTATACAGACATAGCTCTGAAGTTTGCTTTGCGGTTGCTTTCAACGATTTCTCGCTTATAAACTCAGAATTAAACAAAAAATATGCTGCAGTATGTTGTTGTTGTATAAACTGGAAACGTTCCTCGTGTTTGTAAGCTTAGCTCTGTAATCAGACACTTGAAGTGGTAGATCATTTTGCCTGAAAAAAAGAAAAATATCGATGAAATGGAAAGGCACAAAATAATAAGAGCGATTAATAGACAATCATTGCAATCGTCTTCATACGGGAGAGTTTGAATTGAAGACTTGCACAGGAAATGGTATCGATTTCTCTTGGTCTATATTTCATTGCAAGACTTTGTTTGTTGGATGTAGGGCTCTAATACCTGTGGGGGCTTTCTGTTGCTTAATGACCCGTAGTTTCTCTTTCGTGTGGCGCCGTCGCTGTGGTCCCACGTGATGTCTTCATTTCACTTTCATATTGAGCTTTTGATCTGCAATGGATTCGTGCTATCCTGCAGTAGCACAAATTAAAGTGAAATCCCATTCTGCCCTCAAGTTGACTTCAACAGAGCAAATAAAATTGAACAAACAGACTGTATTAGACTAAATGTACGAAGCTTTCGAACTTCCAAATGGCCATTTGCTTTATGACATACTCATGTGAGTTGCAAACACCGTGTACAAATTCGATATAAGGATAACGTTTTCGTTGATGTTAATTCCAGTTCCCCCATGGTTTATTGTACAAACCATATAATAACAACTGTGTTTCTTATACTAAAAACATTTAGAAATCACTACTCCTCCTCTTGAAAGTTATAGTTGTTGGTTGATTATAACACTTAAATGAGTTGATGCGAAGAATACAATTTATTGCTACTTATTTCTTTTTAAAAGAGGCCATGCAGTGTAATCATGTCCATTGTGGGGATGCAGATTTGGCGACTTTATCAACGCATCTAATGTAGCGCTTATTTCCTCGAATAATGTGAAATGCCTGTGAAAATCTATTTCATATATCTCATAACGTATAATTTTAATTACACGCATAGCACTTTTTGTATATATAACAAATAAGCCTCTATTTTCAATACTTTATTTTTGTAAATGAATATTGACCAAGCAACTAGTATGGGTCTGTGTATTTCTCTTCTTGTATTGATTGTGGACATAAACATACTGTTATTTTGCTTCCTGTAAACTATTAAAATGCATGTCCAATTTCACTCATTACTGGGTATATTCTGTTGAAAAAAAAAACCATGAAAATAATGTTTGAATTGAATTTGAATTGAATGTGAACACGGAATGGAGACTCGCTTTAAGCAACAGTGTTGCATAGAAAGCCAGATGACTATACCTGAGGTAGGGTAGCAAACTCCATTTCATCCCTTCAATGTATGGGAGATTAAACACACACACACACACACACACACACACACACACACACACACGTATATCTTATACACTAAAAGAATATGAATTTCAAATGTTATGACTCTAAATGCACCGCCCTATATTTACGGGACCAGAGGGAGATGGGTCTTTTTCTTTTCTTATCATTTCTCCTTTTTTTCTTTTCTTTTCTTTTGCGTCAGGGAGCAGATTGTAATGATGGCTCAAAGTAAATCGATACACACTGTCTATTGTAATGAGATGGAAAGGGAACAGAAAATTCTCCTTCTTCAAGAAAAAAAAAATCCGATATGATTTTTCCTGGAATGCTATGCTTGTAATTTGAAATGTCAATTTTTTCTTCTTCATCTCCTAATTGAAAAGCAGTGTTCCATTTTATACACTTTTCTCTCTTTGTTGTACTACCGCTTGATTTTTTTTTCTTTAAAAGGCATATATGAATATATATATATATATATATATATATATATATATATATATATATATATATATATATATATCTGTTTAATAATAGCAATACAAGTAATAATAACAATAACATGAGTGAAAGCAAGAGAATATCAATGCTGAGGAGTGAAAGGTGTTTTGACAGATTTTTATCAATGTTGTCTCCCTCAGTTCAAATCTGTATTGTTAAAATCTAGATAAGCAGTTTAGATCTTACTAATACATTTGTGCAGAAGATGACAATTTATTGATAATAATCTTTAATAGCAATACCAACAATATATCATTATGATTATTGTTATCATTATTATCATTATCATTATTATTATTATCATCATCATCATTGTCATTATAATGAAAGATAAATGACAGAATATTGATCTTCTGTGTTAAGTTACATGTATATAATTTTTGTGTTGTAATAAGCTAGTTGTGTTCATAAAGTAATACAAAATACTGCCATACTCGAACTCTGTGTATTAGAGCATTCTTTTTCCTCTTCAGAATCATATTTTCATTTAAAGTTTAATAGATGAAAATAATCTGCGAATAGACAGATAAAGTAGTGAGCGTCTTCCGCCTGACCAAAAGGGTCGGTGCTGGAAATATTCATGTTGCAAAAATCTCACCACGTTTGTCCACGATTTTCAGATTTTTTTTGTCTGTCTAGAGTCTTTTGTCAAGCTGCACTTCTACTGTTTGCATTTCGGCTTACTCTTCTCGCCTCATTAAAATGGAATTGGGCTTGATAATCTGTCTCACTTTCCTCTCTGCATTGTATTTCCTCGGGTGATCGCGCCGCTCTTTTGTAGTTTAATGTAACGGACATCCATTTCATTTTTTTTTTTTACTGTTTTGTCTTTTTTGTATTCTTCGACGTCTGAATTTTCCCACTTCATAATTTGTCATTCTTTATTACTCTAAATTTCAAGTACTAGTAAGAATTTACTTGAAATTTTCTTTTAGGAATCTACGTCCTTCAAGCAATGCTTCTATGTAGATTCCTCGTTTCGCATATATTGATTGTCTTCTTTGTTGTATTAGACATGAGTTTCACACATTAAATTATTTGTATGTTTATTGTTTATGCTAACCTTGTAAGCCGTGCAGTATGAAGTTGGAACAATAAAAAACAAACAGAAAACAAATCTCCACCCAACATCTCTATATCCTTATGGTTTTTTTTCTCTCTCATACAAACACTTTCTATCTATCTATCTATAGTCTATCTATACCTCATCTATCTACTTAATCAGTCTATCTTTTCCGTGCTATCTCATTTCCCTTCTCTGTAACCATGGTAACTCTTTTCCCCTATCCTCCGTTCCAGCTCATGATTCTTCATCCTGTCCAAGTGGGATCTCGTCCCGTCCGCAGGGACCTCCGGGAATTTGATCGGCTGAGGACTATCCCGTGAATTAGGACGATATGGCGGGAGACCTCATTGAATGCCGTTTCGCGCCATTCGATGCGACCAACCCGATGTTCCGTCACGAACCAGGGGCTATTGCACGATACAAACTGTTTGATTTGGGTCGAGGCGGGAAATCGCCGATTCACGACTTCATGCGCGTGGAAACGGGCGACGAATTATTAGCCCAACGTAGCTTAGCCCGACACTTCTTATTCTTTCTTTCTTTCTTTTTGTGTGCCAATAATCTCGAATGTGCAAGAAAGCTATAAATATCGCGGGTAATAAGGATAGAGCAGATGGATTGATAGATAGATAAGTTAGACAGATAGACGGATAGAAGACAGATTGATAAAACAAAGATAGAACAAAGATATCCAAATTAATGAATATGTATGTATGTATGTGTATGTATCTATGTATAGGCAGGTGTAGGTTCTTTAATGATAGACTAATCATATATGAAATAATGACTAAAGAGAAGACAGATATAGGGATAATAACGTACACACGCATACAAAACAAAACAAAACAAAAATTGAACACGAAGAGCGCGCACTCATAGTCAGATTTGGTTGCTATCAAAGAGGTGATGGAGATGAAGAGGTGCCGTGTCTCATAGCAACCAAGTCTGTCTATGAGTGCGCGCTCCGCGTGTTCAATATTTGTTTTGCTTGTTTTGATACCGTCATTGTCAAGACTCCTGAAGAAGGCGTAAGACGCCGAAAATTTGAGTCGACTAAACTCACGCTTCATTGGCCAAAAATGCATTACCAGTTTGTTTCTTCGTTTCATCGTGGAGCCAATACGTGAAATCTCAACATGTTTATAATAGATATAGATGTATACAATTGTAGACAATGTAGGCATGTAGGCAGAAATACAGGAAAATATACCGTGTTTTGTCTTTATGCAAGTTCTCCGCACCTGCACGTTGTCACTTTGGACGTCTCGACGAAAAAAAAAGAAGAAGCTTTGTTTGTTAATTAAAGGATTGAGCATAGCTGTCACGACAGACTCATTATATAAATAGTGACAAAGTAGCGTTCATTTTGAGAATACAATGTTATTGCTGTGTAGAAACAGGACAGCTTTGATAAACAGTTCCCCAGCCCTGTCTGTCAAACCTAATTGCACCTTGAGGCACATACTGTGTGCGCTGTTTGCTTTGTTTATTGTGGTTTTGTTGTTGTTTTTACGTCGTCACAAATGAACTTGGTTTTTAGGTGCCTAGTAAAGATGATTTCTTTCTTTCAAATTATATCATTTCTTTATGTTAAGAAAACATCAGCAGAGGACTACGAAAAGAAAGCACTTCATAGGAGGTGGTAAGGCAAATGTCCCCAAATCTAACCAATTTCGGTGAGCTTGAGATGTTTAAGTCTTTATCTCAGCGTCGATTGGTCTGTTCACATCTCAGTATATATTTTGGGTTGTGCTTTGTTTTTGTTTGTCTGTTTGTTTGCTTGTTTGCGTCCGTGGGCACTATTATGACGGTGTTGATGTATGCAGAAATAATGAAATCCTCGGTTCACGATTGAATGAAATTTTGCATGTTACGTATGAATTCTCAAAAGGGATGCTTATTTCATGTCCTATAGATTATTGAATTGTTTGAACTAAAAGCACCGGAACCAAAAGGTTAAATGAAATTCTAGATAAGAACATAATGAACAATGTGAATTGATATCTCATTGTGGTATTTGTGGTTACTTGCTTGTCATCGTGGACAACCATAGTGTATATGCCTTCGTCCACTGTAGATGACAACTTTAGAACCACATCGCTCCCAGGCATCTCTGCTTTCTTACAAACTATCAAACATATGAACTCCATATATATGTATAAATAAATAAATACATAAGTATATATATATATATATATATATATATATATATATATATATATATATATATATATACATACATATATATATACATATATATATATATATACATACATATATATATATATATATATATATATATATATATATATATATATATATATATATATATATATATATATATAATACAGATATTGACTGGTATGGGGTGGAATATAAAATTCTTTGGACCGCCAGGGAGTTTAATTTTCCCAAGGGATTATATATATATAATATATAATCATACTGGTTCGGACAAAGTGTAAGGTTAAAGGGATCGTATAGTTTTGGTTGAGACCTAATTTCAGATTTCTAACATTTTTTGGTGAGATAATGAGAAACCTCTTATGAAATATGAAAGAGCATGTAATTTATGAGGAATTTAACGTTTATTTGATGAAAATTGGTTTTAAAATGGCTGAGATATCCAAAAAAGAGGGATTCTAATAAAGTGTGGGACCCACACTTTATTACGAACGCTTTGTTTTACTTTGTTTTTGGATGTGTCAGTCATTCCAAAACCGATTTTCATCAAATAAACTTTTAATTCCTCTTTAAATGGTATGCTATGTACTATATCATAAGTGTTTTCTTGGTATCTCACAAAAAGTTAAAAGCCCAATTCTCATCTCCACCAATACTGTACCATCCCTTTAACATGTTTAAGTTTCCCGTAAAACAGTGATTGAATGGGATATAATGTAGGTGAAATCCTTAAGGAGACACAAAGTTGTCTCCTTTAAGGTCTGGGGACTCCTCAATGTATGGATTTCGACGCTTTATTGTGTCCCTAAGTTGTCAGAGCTTTATCGTCATGTTCATTCTTTTTAACTTTATGTCTGTCGCTCTGTTATCTATTTCTTCATCCGCCCGCTGTCTGTAAGCTGTCGTATTTCTTTTTCTTTCAAGACTCCTTTTCTGGCTATTTTCGTTCGATGCAGAGGCTAATAAGTCCATTTCTCTCCCCGTTCATCCGTGTCAATCGCAGTCAACGCACGCGCGTCAGCACCCGCGTGCAATCAAGCGCAAAAATTGACACCTCCGATTATCATGCAATGTGCATTCGAGTCCCTTGAGATATATCAGGAGGGAAAAGAAGAAAAGACATGCACGTGCCATTAAACATTAATCTCTGGCGAATGAGCGGCAGGTGTTTGTCTTAAACGCGGAGCAATAATTACTCCGACTTATATTACGAATCGGGACGTGTTAGTGTGTAATTACCAACGCCTGCTTGCGGGAGGGACGGGGGGGGGGGGGGGGGGGGGAGGGCAAATCTGCAACACCTCTCTTTTTCAGTTGATAGCGTGCCAGAAACAGAAGATAGACTGCAGCTCGTAGGATTGACAGTACGGCTTCGTGGATGTCGGAGCTTCGAGCGCTGTCGAGGGGGTTCGATGGAAGAGATGATGGCGTTGAGCCAGGAGCGACGTACAGTGAAGTAAAAACTGGCCCGCAGAAAAAGTGGAGATTAAATTCTGGGCTAAATCGACCATTATTGACGAGTATGGAGGCTATTGTCGGAAAAGGGGAAATGAGCTTCGTAAACAACATTTTCGCGAATAGGGTAAACTGGCGGTATTGTTTTCTTTGCGTCTGTAGCTTGATACATAGAGCCTGTAGGTAGCGAGATGCACAGGAGATGTGCAATTAGGTTTACATAAAAATGCACAACATGTACACGTAGATACGTGCAAACGAGCCACTTGGTTGCATGCCTCCAACAGTCCAGTGCAATTGCATTATAAAGTTTGTCGTTGCTGATGAACAGGTAGACATGTAACAACAACCAAAAAAGAAGAAAGAAAAACAGTGGGGGAAAATATTACGCATAATGTTTGTTGATTAGTTAGGAGATAAGTTTTATGAAATACACAAGAGCTGATTTGATATACAAACCTCCATTTCTAATATATATATATATATATATATATATATATATATATATATATATATATATATATATATCTTACACAATTACTACACTGATACATTTTGCAAAGATCATACTAAATCGTGAAATTATGTCATCACGTGCACAAGGTCGAAGCGTTTTTACCACAAATACAGAAAAAAAGTTTATTTTCGTTTAGCGACTATGGTAATTTCTCTCTGAGTATCATTATGCCAGAGAGAGCAATCCTATTGTGTGTGGGGTTTTTTTTTTTCAGTGATGAAAACTGATGCGAGAGGAGAATGAAAAATCTGCGTCATAAAAGAAGAAATAAGCCTTGATCCTCACCAAAATAGAATACTATATTGGTGTGGGGATATCCAATGTGTGTGGGAGTTCAATTACAGCTGTATCAAGAAATGATCTTCGCTATGAATTAGTTTGGATGGAACCGTCTCGATCCCTCCGTCCCCATCAGAAAAATGTCTATCGTATTATTATCATTACATCATTACTCCTCTTTGTGCCTTTTATGCCCCTCCCCCCCCCCCCTCCTCCCTCGTATAAACTGAAAAGTCCAAAAGATGGGTTCTGCTGGATCCCTATACCGGATTACGTCCTGTTTCCATCTCTCAGTTACAGGATAAGGGTGAAGATTTTGAGTTTACACAGGTTTCCCATGGCAACCGTCTCCCTGGGGGTCATCAAGCTAATGAAGGATGCGTTTCCTACGAGAAAACCCCTCAATCTCTCCCTCGTTGAAAGGAGAGAGGCTGTTCCGTATCTCGACTTCTATTCATAGTCCTTCTTCATGTAGTGAAACTCGCTGCCGACTTTGAGATGAAATGGAGAAGCGTGGTCAATTTGATTCCAACCCGTTACGGTACATGCGCAGGTTATAAGTAGGACCCTACTCGTGCGCAACAGGAGAAAGAGAAGGGAGAGAGATAAAAATATAAATGAGTAAGTAGATAGATAGCTAGATAGATAGATAGATAGATAGATAGATAGATAGATAGATAGAGAGAGGGAGAGAGAGAGAGAGAGATAGATAGATAGATAGATAGATAGATATATAGATAGATAGATAGATAGAGATAGATAGATAGATAGATACAGATAGAGAGATAGATAGATAGATAGAGATAGAGAGATAGATAGATAGATAGATAGATAGAGAGATAGATAGATAGATAGATAGATAGATAGATAGATAGAGATAAATAGATAGATAGATAGATAGATAGATAGATAGATAGAGATAGAGAGATAGATAGATAGATAGATAGATAGATAGATAGATAGATAGATAGATAGAGATAGAGAGATAGATAGATAGATAGAGATAGAGAGATAGATAGATAGATAGATAGATAGATAGATAGATAGATAGATAGATAGATAGAAATAGAGAGATAGATAGATAGATAGATAGATAGATAGATAGATAGATAGATAGATATAGATAGGGAGCAGAGATGGATGGATGGATAATCAAAGAGAGGGAAAGAGAAAGAGGAGGAAGGGAAAGAGTTAGGAAGAACAAGAACTTCATGCTATAATTCATCATTTCCCGCATGCATTTTCATAGCAAGGAGCTGTTAGTGAATAAATACATTGACAGCCCTGCTCACAAAGAATCTGGGCTAGGACAAGAATATCACGCGTCATTTTATCCGCAATTTGCAATTCATTGCATCTTGATGATCTCTAGAATTTACGATGAAAAGTGCGTGTTTTCCCCTTGGGAATGCAGAACGGTGGAGGGAGACATTAAATTTGAATAATCTCCCTTCTTACCCGCCATATTAAATAATTAATGCATTATGAAAAGGGATTCGACGCGCGGGAATAACCAACAAGACCAAAGGATTGTTACTGACCAACACGTTACCAAAGCGATAATGATGTCAATTATAACAATGATAATGATAATGATTACTATTACAACAGTAATATAACTTGTGAATGGCAAGAAAAAATAAGATATTAAAGGCAGACGTTCTGAAAAAAACAACAACGGCAGTAATGAGGCATGATCATATTCAACATAATCGTTAATCAGTTGATAGCAGTAGTATAGTACAGTACTCTCCGCGTAATCGGGTATCGCTTAAACGGGTACTCCGTTTAATTGGGTAGAAATGTCAAAATCAGTTCCAATGCACATTAAAATTACCTGATAATCGGGTTGCCTCTCCGCATAAACGGGTAAATAATTTTCGTCTAATCTAATTTCTACCCACATTTTATCGCAGATAGGCCCTATAATACTTTAAGAAACCACGAATGTCAAAATTTCCACGGCTAATCGCATTCTGTGCTTAATCTGCTAAGAAGACCGATCATTTTGCGAGTAATTAGCCTAAACATGAAAACACTTGTACCAGTACCGACTTGCCACATGTACACGAACATTACACATGTAGCTGGCATTCCAATTGCATAGTCAGTCAGGAGTTGAACACACTTGCGCTCCTCCCTGGCTCCGCAACAACATTTTACAACACGAGAAGTTTGCAACGAAAATCAGGTCATGCACCAGCTTCATAATTTTGCTTTTCCCATGCATTCACTTATCGAAAAGTAACCCGACGTTCTACGTGATAGAAGTGTTCATTTCGGAAAACGCCTGCTTGTTAGCGAGGAGTCCATATTCAAACGACAAAGTTTTCTGAAAACTTAATTGTCCATAAAAAGAGTGTAAATTTTTGCTCGTGACTGAGCAAATGTGAGGTATAAGTATAATGTGTTGTGCAAGCTGAAGCATACAGTGTAGGTGTTTGGTGCAGTGTACAATGCATTATGTGCATACACATTATGTGTGTCAATTGTGAATGAGACGTGTTCTTCTGTTAATCGGGTACTCCGCTTAATTGGGTAAGAAACGCTCTGCTAGAGCCTACCCGATTATGCGGAGAGTACTGTAGTAGCAGAAGTAGTTGTTCATTCATCCTTGTTTATTTTTTCATTTTAACGCAAAATACAACGCAGCAATGTGTCCAAATTACAATGAACACTTGTGATTACCTTATGTAAAGTAATAGAAAAAAGTAAAACAAGCACACCACATCGGCATAACAGACATTTTAGTTACGTGAGAACAGCACAAAATCGAAAAAGTTTTACAATAGTATTTCGATAAAAGTATTTTCTTCCTCAGGCAAAAGACTGGAAATGCAGTGAACTCCATGGAAGTCCTCTGCATTTTCTGCATAGTTCAAGTAGCACTGGTAGTAGTAGCAGTAGTAGTAGTAGTAGTAACAGCAGCAGCAGCAGTAGCAGTAATAGTAGTAGTAGTAACAGCAGCAGCAGCAGCAGCAGCAGTAGTAGTAGTAGTAGTAGTAGTAGAAGTAGTAGTAGTAAGTAGAGTCAAAGCTGTTTATAGCTACGGGAGACGAAAAGTGGCCGTTATACAGGTGGCCGCTATAGACAGGTTATTCAACATGTTTTTTCTCTCGGAGGGAAATGTTATTTTAGCGGTCGTATACGGCAGGTGTCCGCTATAGACATAGACAGGTTTGACTGTAGTAGTAAGACCAGTCGATTTTGGTCGCAAAAATAGTAATCATACTTGACGTAAATAATTATGTAATTTTTATTGTCGTCATTATAGTTGAAATGTTACCAGAGGACTACGATAAAAGTAGAAGTAAAGTAGAAATGGAAGCGCCATTTGCTATTAGTTTCCTTGCTCTCGTCAACAAGTTACAGACGAAGACCCATTTCTATGCAGAAATGGATTTTGTTGAAACGTAATAGTACGACAGGACTAGGCCTGTTGATTCGGGATACAAACAGTAAAGTGTCAAATAACAATCGATAGTTCTCTCGCTACTGAATTGATATTTTTTGAAATGTCAGTCATTTGGTGTGTTTTAGGTTGTGTGTCATCTGAAGATCTGATTACATATTGTCTCTTTACGTGAATCTGCGTCGGTCTATCATCGCTCCCATATACAGTTCAATTACATATCAGCGCTCGGCTGGGGTAGAAATTTTCCGGCGCGGGTCGCCTCGCCTTCACTAAAACCGAAAAAAAAAAAGATTTTTTTTTTTTCTAACAAGAAACTGAGATGAAGAAAGGAGAACAGAAAGGTTTACACATGACCACACGCAAACGTGCCATGAAGAAAAGGATGCAGAGTCAACATTTTCTAGAACGAGTGGACCGGAGTGAGAGCGCTACGACTCGCATTACAAGTTATCATTATGGTGAACAAAATTCGTGATTCTTTACGCTAGATGAATTTCACCATCACGATATTGTGGTAAGAGAAATCCACAAGTGAAGCACAATCATGCAAACGAATGCAAATATCGCGAGAGGGGTTGCCATGGAAACGCTTTTAGCGGCGGTGTAGAATGACGTTCATCTCAACTAGCAGTTTGTCACCACTTTAATTTCAATGAGTCATTTATTCTATCATATCAAATCGTCTTGTTAAGTCTCTTGTTTTCACAACTTCTTGTAAGACAGTAAGAGGAGATATGATGTTCATCTTACTAATAGTAAAAGTGTTCATTTACTTAATCAATTTAGTGTTTAACATGGAAAACAAAACTATACATATGTGATAAAAACCTAAAATGGCATTAAAACGCTTTATCATGGCGAGGAAAGCGCATGCTGTAGAAACAAGACACCAACATACCATATTATATATAAACCCCTCAAAAAAAAGTTTGGAAATCTGAGTTTGATCAATCATTTCTCATTTTTCCTTAGAAATGATTTATTTGTGCTTAGTACCACACAAAGATTGTTTAATTCTCGTTAAAATGATACCATACTTGTTATGATTATCGTATACATGGAGGTGCTAGGTAAAGTCAGAATGTAAAAGCTACAAAATGACCCAATTTTTGACGTCTCTAATGGAGTTTCCTCGTTATGAGCGAGTTCCATATTGTTTCTTTGATGTTCATTTACTGTAACATCAGCATATTTATAGAGTGGAACATGTATGCTTTCAACCAAACAGATAAACAAACAAGCAAACTCACACACACACACACACACACACACACACACACACACACACACACACAAATACACACACAAACACAAACGATCATGATTCAAACCATTTTATCTCACAGAACCTCCCCACATTAACCACAACAAAGACATAAAGAAGTGAAATGGCATGGTCTTGATTTTATAGCAGTTTCATCTTTATTTTGTCTTCATTTCGTCGTCATCTTGTCTTTACTTTATGTTTACTTTGTCTTAATTTATAATTGTCAATAAAGATGATCGGGGCTCAGTACCTGGTGGACGACCCAAGTGCTTGCACCACCATTGACCTGGCACCGTGTCCTCATGCTGTTGATTAGTTCCGTGATTCGCTGCTGAGGAATGGCGTTCCACTCGTCAACCAGTATCTGACGGAGTCCTGCCAATGTCGTTGCATTTGTGACCCTCTTCCCCACAGCTCGGCCAAGTTGATCCCAAAGATGTTCCATTGGGGTTGAGGTCGGGGCTGCATGCATTCCAGTCCATTCCAGTGATGCCCTTTCTCTCGAGAAAGTTGCGCTCAAGTCTCGCTCTATGTGGTCTTGCGTTATCATCTTTTTGAAGCATCTCAGCTTAAATTTGCCCAATGGCGCGGGCTTTTTAAACATTGCTTACACGTGGCATGATGTACAATCATAAAACTTGATGAGCTATCAAAATTGCCTGGCATGGCACCACTGAAAACTTGAATGTGAAGTTAAGATGTCCGAATTTGTCTTCATGGCTGACCAGTTGAGAACAAAAGACATAAACGAAAGGAAAACATGTTCTCTATTAAACTCCTCACGATCATCCTCATTCACAAGGACCGTTCTTGTTCATTTTGCAGCTTTTCAATGCAGACCTTATCAGACACTTTTGAGTACAGCCCTTTAATTGATATCATAATCATAATGAATAGGATCTATTATCATTTTAAAGAGAATTTAATAATCTTTCCATTTATATCAAGCATGTATTGTATAGTGCTTACAAACTGGAGAAATTTGCAACTGAAGTCAGATTTCCATTTTTTTTTGAGGGGTTTATATATATATATATATATATATATATATATATATATATATATATATATATATATATATATGTGTGTGTGTGTGTGTGTGTGTGTGTGTGTGTGTTTGTGTGTGTGAGACTTATTGTCAGACTTATGTATCACGTTGTTAAAGTTGCATATTTAATATCTCAGTAATTTCAGCTGCATCCTACGATATGTGTTTGGCAGAATTATAAGTAAAATAATGTATCTGATGTTTATTTTGTTGTCATATCCAATTCACGAAGAATTTATATTGGGGACAATAAACTAATCATCAATTGATCAAAAATCGAACAAAATATGATCGGACCTACATGATTATAGGTATGATTTGAAAAAGTGAAGTGAAATGAACAATATAAATAATCACGTAGCCGTGCATGAGAGCGGCAAGTTAGGATGAAACGAAATTAGAAAAAAAAAACTCAAAAAGAGAGGAGTAAGGTTAAGGTCTTTTTCCCCCTAAAGGAGTGGAGCACGGCGTGTGAGTAATGAACGGACAAATCGACGCGCGCGACCTTCTGAGAGTCTGATGTGATTAGGATGGGGTACTTTTTTCTGTGGTGTTATGATGACGTCATTTAATAATGTCCTCGTTCATCTCAACAAATAATAGACGACTCTAATGGAAGCGAGTTGGTCATTTTTTTCCCTCCCTCCGAGCACATTATGGCAGGATATTAAAGCTTGCAGTTGCACAAAAGATGCACTTTTGCAGCCCTCTTTTTAACTCAGGATTATAATGCCCGGGGACTTTTGTTTGTGGAATTATTGTATCACTTTACGCCGCATTAGGTACACGCAGCCCGCCCAGAAACACGAGGGAAAATGAAAGAAGGTGTAACTCAATATGAAACGGGCAGGTAGAGAATGAGAGACCACCGACATTTTCATTAGAATTCATTAATGTATTGATATGATCATTATGAATATAGCAAATGGACATGAAAGGCACACCGTTTAGGATGAGGTTTCAAGAGGATGTACAAGATATAGCGCTAGCTATTCCTGGTCCAGAATAGGGGGCACTAAATTAGATAAAGGCTCACCGCTCCTGACAAATAACAGTGCTGACCGCCAAGTATGTAGATTTGTCTTTTCGAATATACTCACATTTGCTTACCCTGCCATTTACATGGGTAATGTAAAGTTGACAGGAAAATCAAATTTTCACCACTGGAACAATTATATTAATGAAGGTACCATGTTTATTTATCTAGGCGAATGCCCACATTGTGATATTTCCTTATGCCCACATTGTGATATTTCCTTATGCCCACATTGTGATATTTCCATGGGTTTAGTATTCTTGGTTGAAACATTATCAAACGTTTACGCTAAAATTCAAAATATCTCGTAGCATGAATGACCATACATTATGCCAACATGAGACCATCTTTCGTCATCATCATATCATTTACGCTTTTTATAATCTTCTCTCAGACAGGCCGTCAAACTGCAGTGTCTAAACAGTAAATTCATCCTTTTTATATTAAAATCAAATATTCAACATTGAGCCTAAAGGCCTTCCGTTTTCGTGACTCTGTTTTTCGGATATTTCTTTGTTCTCTCCATTTCATAATCTAACTTTTGATTGATATTCTCCGAATACGAATGCTAAAAGCCCGAAATCGATGGCAGCTTGGAACATGATCAAGTTCGAGGCCACGCATACCCATTAAACCCCCCGACAACTCATTAATTCGTTAAAAAATAAAAGAGACATAACCTTGTACGGCGTCTCATATCACTGTTGAAAAGCATCGACATCGACACATTGGAGGGGTGACCTTCTTTTGTCCTTTGCCAACGCCCAAAAGTGCATCCGCTTTAATTGTATCACTCCCTCACGTACCACGTAGAGCGGTTCGCACACGGAGTCGTCGCGGTGGCGCACTAACGAATAAATCTCTCCTCGTATTTAATCTACATGTGCCCTCTAGTGGCAACCCTTGTTGCCAAGAAGCTTCGGTTGACACCTTCGTACGTGATAGGCAATGATTGCTGTATTATTTTCATGAAACTCAGCTCCGTTAAAATGAAAAATGGCTCTTGCCTCGTGAAGTATGCGCCACGATAGAACGTTAAAGTCACTGGGACGGGATACTTGAAGCCACTGTTTACTGTAATACTGGGAGCAGTGATTGAAAAAAAGTTCGAGTTAATCACATTCGATGCGTATGTATAGTTCAGTTGCATCACAAAACATTCTACCATATAAAAATTTTGCAATGAAGCAACAAATATAAGGAGATATCATTAATTTTCTCAGTAAACCATACTGTGGACGGTTTCATCCAGAAACGATTTTAATAAAACTGTTCACATTTCGTATATTTAACAATACTTAACATTGATTATACTGATTACCATTTTTACATTGGTTGTAACTAACCTTAACTCAGATGTTAGAAGTATTTTTAAGCACTAAAGCTGTTGTTTTTTTTTTTCATCTGCAAATATTAAATTGTGGCTTTAACATGACATTCTCACCAAGGTGACTGAAGCACATCTTCCCCTGATTTTGCTTATGAATAGTAAAAATAGCTTGCTGGTTTAACCATAATGGTGTTATGTTGAACTTTCCACGGCTGATTTATTATACATGATGGTCGTGATGATAATCACATAAGCGCTAGGATAATGTGTCCTATAGAGCTTTATGGTGTCGATACACAAAACAGGGGTCGCTCAATTAGTGCAAATGAAATCGTACTCTGTCCTGTACGTCTGAACATTTTACTAACAACAAACGTGTTCAGAAACAAACAAATAAGCAAAACTGTTATAGTTTCTTAATCGATGGTTGCCAGTTAACTTAGGACGAGACATGAGAGTTCAGAAACCAGGTAATTTAACAAATCTTAACAGCGAACTACAGACATGATAATCTGACTTACACTGTAGGCCCTATATACTATGATGCCCCTTCCCTATACAGAAGGATTGTGTGTTTTTGTCATACGATGTTTTCATTGTCTATAAAAACAAGTAATTTTTTTTTTCTTTATTCGATTTTTTTCAGTGATTTGGATACATTAAAGCGGAACGCTGGGCTAAGAAAGACCATCGATTATTTAGGTTTTGTTTGTTTTTTTTCCTGCAAAAACAAAAACTGTTGGAATATATTGATATGGCTATGATTTTTTTTTAAGGAAAAAAAAAGAAATCAGGAATGATAACTGGCGTTTACGGAATTTATCGAGTATATTATCAAATTTCATGCCGACTTTCGTTTGGTAATGCATTTTTAAAGATACGTTCACTGTTTATCGCTCTTGAACTATCGGGTCCACTGTATCGATAACAGTAATGCATCGTATGCATCGCATGCACGTACAAATAGGAATACACTAGATTACAAAGTATGTTTCATTTCATTTCATTTCATTTTATTTCATTCTCCTTTTTCCAACAAAACACAACACAGTATGAATTAGGTTATCATCACAATTGTATACACACAACTAACAAGTGATATCAAATGATACAATAATTAAGTAACATATGTATACGCAAAATAATACAAGACTTTGTTTCAGTTGAAAAAAAAAAGGAGAACTGAGAGGTCCACTAAAAAGCAAGCTTGTAGATTGTGAACCACTCAAGAAGATCTAACTAAATACTTATTTGTATATGCTGGACACAAGTATGATTTACACAAGACGGAAACAAACGGGAGACACACAATAACATGACACGACTAGACAGAAAGGTGGAAAATGAAAGGAAGGAAGGAAGAAAGAAAGAGAATGCCTACACGCTGATCAAAGAAACGAAAGAGAGAATTGAAGAGGGAATTGAAGAGATTCTTTAAACAGCCGGTGGTTGCATACAGCTGTGTAGAAATTATAATGGCTATTTCATAAATTAATGAATTCAGAAATCAATTGATTGATGGTTGGATGATAAACCCTGTGATTGTTGGAACTTGATTAATAAAAACGAACATCAGAGAGGGTTTAACAGAAAGGATTTCAACTTACGCTTAAAGGAGTACAAAGAAGGAGAATTTTTTATTTCGCTACTTAATGAATTCCAGAATCTAGGGCCTGTGTATATAAATGTATTCTGAGCTAATAATGTTCTCAGAAGAGGTAGATGAAACTCAGAAGATTGTCTGGTGGGATAATTATGGAAAAATTGATTCCTTGCAAACATTGAATTGAATATACAGGGAAGTGCATTTGTGTTGAAATTAAACATAAACTGTCCAAGTTGAAAGAAATACAAATCTTTGATTTTTAAAATCTTATATTTAGTGAATAATGGATCTGTATGGGAACGTGGCGGGACACCACAAATAACACGAAGTGCCTTTCTTTGTAAAACCAGTAATCTATCTAGTAAAGTTTGATGAGCGTTACCCCATGCTAAAAGACCGTAGTTAAGATAAGGTAATATTAAAGAGAAATATAACGTCAGCAAAGAAGACAATGGAATATGAAACTTAAGTCTATTAAGGATTCCAATATTACGTGATATTATTGTACTTATGTTAATAATATGTGGCCTCCATGAAAATTTATCGTCTACTGTAATCCCCAGGAATTTTATATGAGATACGCGTTCTATTTGAATGTCATCAAAAATAATCTCTTTACGTAAAACTTCTATAGAGTTACTAAATAACATATATTTAGTTTTCAAAAGATTAAGAGATAATTTGTTAGCTCTTATCCATTGGGTCACTTTTTTTAATTCGGAATTAACAATGTGCACGAGTTCATCTGGATTTTGATGTGAAAAGAAAACATTTGAATCATCAGCAAAAAGTATAAATGACAACACGTCGGATGATCTGCAAAAATCATTGATATAAATGATAAAAAGTAAAGGACCTAATAAGCTACCTTGTGGGACGCCACACTTAATGAATTCGAGACTTGAAACGTTCTCGTTCAGAGATACGTATTGTTTGCGGTTTTGCAGGTAGCTCCTGAACCACTCCAAGGCCTTCCCCCTTATCCCATAATGAGACAACTTGTAAAATAAGATTTCATGATTTATTGTGTCAAAGGCCTTGGAGAAGTCCAGGAATATACCAACAAGATGAGAATGATTATCAATAGTATGCGCTGCGTGGTCGATAAACTTCAAGAGGGCGTGAATGGTACTGTGTTTTTGACGAAACCCAAATTGAGAATTTGTAAAAACGTTATGAAAAGTTAAAAAATTAATTGTTCTTTTAAATATCAATTTTTCCAAAACTTTAGATAAAGATGAAAGCAAGGAAATGGGCCTGTAATTACTCATATCAGAACCATCGCCTTTTTTGAATAAAGGGAAAACCTTAGCTATTTTCATAAAATCAGGAAAAACACCACATGATATAGATCTATTAAAAATATGTGAAAGTGGGTCAGCGATTGAAAATATAATTCCCTTTAAAATAAAATTACTTATGTCATCGTAACCAGCACTTCGCTTGTCATTCATTGCAGTAACAATATCGATAACTTCATATTTCGTAGTTGGAACAAAAAAGACAGAACTTGGGTTTGGTTGACCTAAAAAT